>KK106981.1:10336665-10527521 GCA_000611775.1 Umbilicaria muhlenbergii
AGACAGGGGTTGGATGGGGAGGGTTGGAAGGGGGGGTTGAAGGGGGAGGGTTGAAGGGAAGAGTTGAAGGGGGAGGGTTAAAAGGGAGGGTTGGAAGGGAGGGTTGGAAGGGAGGGTTGAAGGAGGGTAGGGTTGAAGGGGGGAGGGGGTTGAAGGGAAGGGTTGAAGGAGGGTAGGGTTGAAGGGGGGAGGGGATTGAAAGGAAGAGTTGAAGGGGGAGGGTTGGAGGGGGAGGGTTGAAGGTGAGGGTATGCGTATCCTCGCTCTTGCTCTTAATAACTACTCCTGATACCGCTCGCTACTCCTGGTACCGCTCGCCACTGCTCCTGCCACGCCACTGATCCTGGTACCGCTCAGATCCCGTCTGGCGACGCACTGGGGATTTGGGATTGGGAAATGGACTGAAAAAGTTGCGTGGAGTGGTTGAGGGGACATTTGTGGTGCGAGCTGCGCGTGGATGAGGGAACAGTCAGTGCACGGGGAAAAGAGAGGCGTTGGAAGTTGGAGCTTAAGGGGTCAGGGGTGCGGTTGCGGTGAGGCATACATAGCGAGAGGTAGGAGCGGGATGAAGCGTGGTGTATGTGGTATGGGGGCCCAGCCGCGGAAGGGGCGGTCCCGGGGAGTGGGGCGTGAGATTGACAAGCCCGGGTGGGGCTGAACGAGGAAAGGAAGGGATGAGAAATGTGCGGCGGGAGGAGAAGAGCAGCACAACAAGAAGAAGATGGATCGTGACTGGCATCAGGTTTTACCTAGTAGAAGATCGATTCCCCCGTCACGGTTTGGAGGAAAGTGCGGCAAGTTTCGATCACGAAGTCCGATCATATCAAAACTCATATGTGGGTAACGATGCGTACGTAGTGGAGATCAACCACCTCAACTATCGCTACCGCTACCAATACCATTGGTAAACCCCCGCATAGATACAAAAACGTCTAAACTAAACATCCTCTCCTCATCCGACGCTTTTACGAAAAAAGATCACGCCGCCACCGCCGACTCTCCTCAGCCACGTACTGTATGATCCGCCACCGAGTCGACTGGTCCGCAGCCCAACAGAAAAGGACAAGTAGGTATCTGAAAAGTATCGAACAAAACCAACGATGAGAAACGAGGGAGTGGTGGACATGAGGAAGAAGCATGCTTATGTACCACTACGTTGACTCCCCGAACGCGCAGACAGACCTCCACGCTCCGTCAACCAGGTATCCAAGCTAAATAAACACCGCCTGAAGCCCTCAGAGCAGAGGCGAGCGAAAGACAGACAGACGGACGGATAAAGTCCCAAAATGCCAAGGGTCCGCCGATACAGACCCGTGACGCTAAAACGTCACACATCATGCATCATGGCATGCATGCCCTCCCACTCCCCGCCCGAGGCCAGAAAACGACGAGAGTAAGAAAGATCAATAAATCCCAGCCACAGAGACAAAAACTCCCCGAACCAGATTTTGTCCCTTGCGTAAATAGCGGCGCACGGGAAAAGAGAGTGCCCCGTTATGATATCGTCCTCCGTAGATTTCATATTTTGCGCCCCCCCCCACCGCACACCCGCCAACGCCCGGATCAAGTCGTCATCAAAATACAGAGATTATGTTTTATAGGAACAGGTGGAAGTGGGGGATCAGGCGTGGCCGTCGAGGACGGGGCTATCCTCGTTGTCCTCGCTGCTTAAGATTTCCGACTTGTCGACCGGACTCATCGAGTCATCGTCGTCGTCTTTGGCATGCGAGTCCGAGTTGTTGGAGTGGCCGGCTTTACCGCAGCCCTTGACGAGGATATGTCTCTGTGGGTTCGGGGTTAGCGGGACGGATTGACCAGATGGTCCGGGAAAGTGACAAACCTTAAGCGCATCCTTTCTGCTGAAACTCTTCTCGCAGTGCCCGCAGGGGAAGGGCTTCACGGCAAGATGGATCCTCTTGTGTCTCTTCAAGTCGTGATTCCGGTTGAAGCTCTGCGGACACTGGTCGCATTTAAATGGCCGATCGTTGTGTGCACCACCTGAACCAGGACCTGGCTGCTGACCCATGTGTCCACCGTACATCTGCTGATGATGCATCTGCGCAGCGGCTGCCGAGTGCCCGCTGTTGAAGCCAGAGAACGATCCGTGGTGGCCCATCAGTGCCATCTGGCTTCCAGGTGAGTGGAGATTTGACATGATGGGACCGCCAGACATGGCCGGAAGGGAATAAGATTGGAATGGACGAGAGAACTGGTGAGATTGTTGATTATGGGCGGGTTGCAGATTCGGAGGTTGACCGTTTATTGGTGATATTCTCGAACCGTTGGCACCATTGGCACCCAAGGGACTTTGTTGGACAGGAGAGGGAGCAGTGAAGGCCGGAAACTGGCTTTGTTGGGGAGTCGACGCGGGCTGTGAGCCGTTGCTGTAGTAGCCGGGGGTTGGTGGAGGTCTTTGCATATACGGCTCGGGTGCGTTGATCGGCGACGGTTGTGTCGCCGCGGAGACCGGTGTTTGGGAATTCATGTAAGCCAACGCTTGTTGCTGTGCAGCGATGGCCGGTAGACTGGCGGGAGCAGACATTGACATTGAACCAGGAAACGGCGGCAGTTGTTGGTTGATGTCGTATGGAGGAGGGACACTTTCTCCAGCTGCCGGAGAATTGGAGCTGGTCCGCAGGAGTGAGCCGAGCGAGGGTGAAAACATGCCTCGAGGCGGGAAGAGAGGGTTCAGAGCTCCTTGACCCCAGGGTTGCGGCGTTGTGCCCGTACCAAAGCTAAACGGTGTTGTCCCAGTTGCTCCCGACGGTTGCCAGTAGCCGTTGGGAGTGTACGGAGGAAGTCCGTTCTGCGACGCGGACGTGCCGGTATTCACACCAGAGGAGATGGGGCTCAGACTCTCGCCAGGAATGTTTGAAGGAGGTGTCAAGAGGTTTCCCACGTTCCCATTCGTAGGGATCGGTTGGGTGGCATTGATGGCTGGGAAGGGAGGAAATCCCTTGGACAGCGGCTGAGGAGGTGGAAGTTCAAAGTTGGGGAGATTCGAGGCGGCGGATCTTCTCGCTGTCAGACTCGACGGTGCATGACCGTGGTCCAACTGAGAAGACATGCCCGAATGATGTATTGCGGTCGCCACGTTGTAAGAACCTTCCCGCGGTTGGCCTGGTGGCGGTTTGAAGACGTCGGTCTCTGCTGTGGGAGGTGTTGGAAGGGTATGTTGCGGCTGACCGCCGATGGCTTGGGAAGACGCGTTCGCACCAGGCCAATACTGACCGGCCTGTGCCTGTGAATAATCCAGGGAGGGCAACTTGCTCATGAAAGCCGAAATCGGCGACTGGATGTTTGGATGGGAATTTGGTGGTGTCCGAGGCAGTGGGATGCTCGGTAACCGGAAATAGTCTCGCCCGGGAGGGAGGATAAGAGTCGCCGTCGTGTCGGTGCGGTGAGGTCCAAGGGAGGTCACTGCTCACTCAGGTCGTCGATACCTGTTCGATGCTTTTGACCTGTGCAAGCCAGGGTGTTGTCGGTGTCACAACGATCTCGAGTCCTCGATGGTGGATCACCAAGGACGGGAACGTGGGGAGATCTATACTCGACCGCTTCGAATCAGTGACTGCATCTCGCACGAGCGTGACGGGGTGGTACGAGAGCTGGGCCGGGAACATACCAAGGAAGTCGAGGCTACGAGGACGCGACGGTACGACAGTGGCTTGACCAAGGCGGGCGTAACGTGCGATTCCCGAGATACTATCGATCCAGGGTTTATTTTGATCTTGGACGAGTGAACGGACTTTCCAAATAGGTAGACGTAGATATCCGGTCCCGTCTGCTGAGGCTCTGAGCGTCAGACCGCGGACTGCTGAAGCTTGTTCCTGACGGGATGCTCTGGTTCGTGATGGTAGATAAGCTCGAGGCTCGGGGTTGTCGACCGGATGCAGATCGCCGGAACAGCTTGGAATCCCGATACTGGTTGGTCGGAGTGTTTCCAGCAACTGATCCTGGCGATGCAGCGGAGCTTTAAACAGAGAAGAGAGAAGGTGAGCGGTGGCAGCGGTGCAGGAGGGTCGAGCAGGATGTCCGAGGCAGGATGTACAATGTATGGAATTGGGGAGAGCTGTCGGAGCGTCGATCCCTTTGTTAAGCTTGTTCACGGTTGGCGCAATTAGAGGGCACCGACCAGGCGGGATGGCGGTCGCAAGGGCTGGACGCGAGCCTCTCGCGAAGAGGGCAGAGGCCGGTGTGGGAGGGGGGGGGAAGGGGTGGACCGTGGGAGAGATGGCCGTCCCAGGCGTGCGTGTTGGTGACAGTGAATGAGGGTGGATGGGGTGCGCCTGGCGTGCGCCTGGGGTACCGTGGCCAGATTCGATTGGCAATAAATGCACCGCCCGACGATATTGTTACTTTACCGAAAGAGTCTTCATGCCCATGCGAACTATCCCGGGAGCCATGCGACGGAATGGTGGATGGGGTCGGGGTTGGACACCGCGCACCTCACGGGGGGGGAGATCTCAATGATGGGGAGTCGAGTCAAGGCCGGCCGCTGGGACGAGGGAGGGAGAAGAGTGGATGACTGGACGACTGCCTGGACTGGATGCAGTAGTGGGCACGACTGTCGCTGTTCGACCGTCGACCGTCACGGCCGGCTGCGGACGATCTTTTGGGGCGGGCCGGTGATGGTAGTTGGACGCCTAGTGCGGTCCTCCTATCCGGATCGACTCGAGTGAGTCAGGTAAGGTGGCCAGGGAGGAAAGGCCCGGTTCGCTACGACAGCTCCACACCGACAGCAGGCCTACGAGTCGTATCGTGCCGGACACGACTACGAGAGTGCGAGACTACGACACGATGCGAGTAAGGTGACTACCGTGGTCGTGGTCTTGGCCCTCTCCGACACGATTGATCAGCTTGATGACAAGGGAGTGTGGCTCGAATAGCGCGAGAGTCTGGTCCGCACCAAAACGAGGCCTTGGACGAGTTTGGATGTCAAGCTTTGGGGCACTCTGGTGAGGATGCTGAGGCACGATGGGCATGGATCTGAGAGGTCGACATGGTTCGCGAGCATGGAGTGTGGGTATGGGCATGGCCACGGACAAGGACAAGGAACATGGACAAGGACATAGACAAGGACATGGACATGGACCCCGCCGGTACGAGTTGTGATGATTGCAAAAGTGTGAAGCGAAAGCATGCGCGCAGGGGTCCGTCAAGCTTCGAGGCGATCCCGACCTTTGCGACTCTCTCATCCCATCCCATGCCATGCCCAGCCCATGCCCATCCTCATGATCCTCCTCCGATAAAGTACGAGGGCACGAGTCGTGCGCATTATTGGTCAGTGCGGCACAGAATTCCAGTAACGAGTGCAGCGCTTCAGTTGGAACGGGGAACTGGCCCAAGCGGAGTGTTGAACTTGCCCGATGCAGAGGCCGACCTTAGTCCCAGTCCGTGGCCTTGTCCATTTTTCTCATTGACCCTTTCTTCAGGTGCCCGTTGACTCTGCACCTCGCTTGCATCGCAGCTGAGAGAGCTGATCGATCCGTCATCATGCAGTCCAATCCTTCGAGTCGGTGTAACGCAAGGGATGCCTTCAGGGCGAAACCTGCTGCTCGTCGGAACGGTTCCATGGACAATACACGATACACAATGCGCATTACACATGACCGGCAGCGGTGATTTGTCCCAGCAAGACGAGCACGAGGGGTCGTCCTTCGCCCTCAAGGGATTTGGGTTTTTGGGGATTTGGGGCACACCGGGCGCGTCCGGCGTGGGCCATGGCTGAAGAGGCTGCGGGACGGCTTGGGGAGATTCAGCACCGAAGAAGCGGGCGTGATCTTCCCGACTTCGATCCTGATCCGAATGTGCGGTAAGAGGACGCGATGGGCAGGGGCAGGAACGAGACGGGCGCACACGGCTTCAGACGGCGTCTGGACGGCCTTGTCCCTGGTGTGGCTCCGCTCCATCTGACGCTTTTCTTTCTTCTCTCTTCTCTCTTCTCTCTTCTCTCTTCTCTCTTCTCTCTTCTCTCTTCTCTCTTCTCTCTTCTCTCTTCTCTCTTCTCTCTTCCAGCTTCTCTTTTCTCTGTTCTCATTCGGCCCGGGCGCCGTCGAGGCGTGACACCACGACCCCGATTCGGCCTCGCTTGGCTTTGACTTTGACACGCGCAGGGATGGCCAACCGAACACAGTCCAGGCGAGTCTGAATGGCCCCACAGTGCGACGAGAGCGTCAGAGACAGCCTTCCCTGCATTCTCGCTTCCAGCCCTGCTTGGCAGCCTCGATTGCTTGGCAGCCTTCGCCCATTCCTAATCCCCTTTCTCTAAGATAGAAGATTTCCCTCAACTATCCGTGAAGGCGCCGAGCACTTGTCCGACCGCCTACTCGTAATCATGATCCGACACCATATCTCAAACATCACCACCCTATTGATGCTCTTCTATCAAACCTTAAGAAAGTACTCGCATCTATCGCGGGAAAAGTGCCAAAACAATTTGTAATCTTGGCAGTCTTCATCCTTTTGGAGCGGGCACGAGGCCCTTTGAGACATTGGTCTTTTGCCGTCGCCATCGCCATCTTCTGTGCCTCCTGTCTGACCGCTTCACGTCTCACCAACACGGTATGTTTGTGTAGCCACGGCATCCAGACGGAGGCAGATCTTTGACCTGTCGCGTACCCAGCCTGGCACCTCCGCCGGACGTAGCCTCGTCGATTGACGCTTCGAGTGTTGGCACTAAGGCAAGCTTTTCACGTGGCAGCCTGCCTGCAGTCAGTCCTGCATCAGATCTGTCCCCTCTGCCTTTCTCGTCGTGGGTCCTGGCACGTCCAGTGCGACACAGCAGGCGGGCCAGCGTTCTTTATCACTTGGAGGCGCCAATCCCCAAAGGCGTCCCAACGGGCTTCTCGATCGCTTAGGGAGCTGGGACCCCGAACCGGGCTCGTGTAACACTCCGGCCATGCCTCCGCCAGCTTTTCCGACGGTCTCGGGCCTGGCTCCTACAGGCTCCTCGTACTCCGTCCAGGCTACAGGCGACGGGCGACAGGCTTCAGGCGACTTGTGCGCGCGAGTTGTGCCAAAGCCGGGCCGAAGCTGTCCGTTCCAAGGAAGCGGTTCCAGGCCTGCAGGATCACGATGCAAACGCCACCTCACATGGCGCAACCGGGGTGGGGCGCCAAGCACTGCCGTGGTTGCGCCGGCTGCAGGATTCCATTGGCCGGGCGCACTTTGGTCGTGCCGTGCCTCCTTTCAGGCATGTACTCGCGGCACATCGTCCACCTTTCGCGCCTGGGGCACTTTTGGCACGCGTAAACGAGGGCGAGGCATGCGCCATGGCTTCACCGGCACCCACCTGAACCTGGCCGAGAACCTGGCATGAAGATAACGACTCACATGATGAAACATTGAAAGAGCGATTTTCACGATGCCAGATGGTGGTAAGGAGTAGCAGACGCTTGGGCGGGGGAACGATTCAATAACTCCAAGCATTCCCCGGTTCCCAATCCATCCTACCGCAGGCCACGCTCCCAATCACACGGCCGGCATAGCGAGCGCGCGAATTCCAAAATAGCTAAAGAGGGTCTGGCCCACGATCGATCGGGCGCCGAGGGTCCTCCAACAGAAGCATAGACCACCGCCTTCTGCTGGATGCATGGCCCAAACAGGCTACCGCCGTCACTCACTATCACCGTCCAATCACTGCTCTCGGTGCTACCTCGGCGACGCCGATGCTTCATGCAGCTCTCCTCCTCCACTCGACTGCCGACGTCGAAGCCAAGGAACATGCACGAAGACACGCACAAACACAGACGACTTGTGACTCTGCTGCCAGACGAGCCTGAAACCCAAGTCTGGACTCCTAAACATCCCTTTTCGAGACACCGTCTCAGACCCTTCTTTCTGCCTCTTCACTTAGTCACCGCGCCCGGTCTGAGCCTTGTTCCACGCCACTCCCCCCCCTCGGAGCTTGGGGGCCGATCTCCCTTGCATAATGGACTTGGCCTTGCGATCTTCAGATCTTCAGCCTCATGTCAGAATCAGATAGAGTCCCGGCCCAGCAGCTGCACGCATCAAGATAGGCCTGCCTGGGCCGACGACTCCATATGCACGGATACGAACGACAGATCCACGGAGACGGACGGTAGATCCACAGAAGCAGGTGTCAGATCCACGGAGACGGATGCTAGATCCACGGACGAGGATGTCAGATCCACCGAGACGAACTATGCCATACGGGGGCAGCATCTGTACGTGCCAGCGATGCCCTAACGACCGCCACACCGCACAGCCTATCGTGTCGCTTGCCCCCACTGTCCCTATCTATGGTTACGTACTCTCCCTACCCGCAAGCCTCTCTTGTCGAGGACGTCCGCCCCCAAGGGTCTTTACTCATTCACCCAAGCCTCCGTCGAGCATGCCAGGGTCTGAGCAAATGTTTTCAGCATCCCGCACACCATCGAACACCATTGATCGCTCCTCCACCACGTCCCCCAAGTTCCTTCCCACCAGCCTCAACCCGTACCTTACCGTCGGTATCCCTCTTTGCCTCAACCGCCCCCAATCCTGACAAATCCCCCAGCCCGCCATCCTGCATCATCGAAACGTCCACCCCTGGTTCCAATCTGCAGTTCCAACCCCCCCACGCACCCGTTCCCCCACAGCCCTATCCATCTCCATCTCCATCTCCATCCCCCCACGCCTCATCTGAGATCCGAATCTTCGGAATCCTCTCTCTGCTTTCCTCATCCCAACCTCCGACCCTACTACCCTCCATCCACCTCTTCTTTTTCGCTCCCCCACCTGCACCGCTCGTCCATTCTCATCCATCTATCTCACCTTCCCCCTCAAACTCAACCTCACCCGCCCCCACTTCCCCCCTTTCCCACTTCCCACTCGCAGCATCCCAGCATCCCTCCCCCCGGCTCCGGCTAGATCGATCCGCCTTCCCCCCCCCGGACTCATCTGCCACAGCCTCCATGCATCATGCACTCGGCCCCCAGGTCCCAGTCGCAGACCCAGTCCCAAGGGCCGGAAGATTGGACCAATGCGTCCGATTCGGTTCCGGGACTTGCATCGACGAGAACGACGCCGGCTGGGCTGGCTGGAGATGTCCTCCCATGGATGGTGCCTGCGGCCAGAGGGGGACGCAGCCCTTCGCCCCGGTTTTCGGGGGTGGGGGGTCTGTCTTCTAGATGGGTCGGTCGCGGGGTTTGCTGCTTTGGTGGGTGAGGGTGGTGGTGGAGCTGTGGGGGGGATGGATGAGGTGGGATGGTAGGGTATGGTAGGGTAGGGTATGGTAGGGCAGGGATGGTATGGTTTGGTACGATAGGGAGGGCATGGTCTGGGTAGGGGCATGGGAGTGAGTGAGTGAGTGGAGTGGAAGGGTCGTGGGGGGATGCTTGTAGTGGTAGTGGTAGTTGTAATTGTAGTTGTAGCCGTAGTCGTAATGTCAGTCTTAGCCTTAGCATCTAGACGATCGACACAGAGAGAGAGAGAGAGGGCATGAATCAAAGACGCAGTCACAATCATCATCACCAATCGCTATCACTCACCGTCGCGTCCCCACACGTAACCAAAACCAAAATTAACTCATCCCGTTCAACTCCCCTTCAATTTTCCTTTCCGTTCTAAAAGACCGTTCCAATAAATCAAAGCCAACCGCAACCTCAACCCCTGCCCCTTTTCCCCTCCCCTCCCACGTTCGTAATGAAAAACACAAATCCAAATTCCAACCCCGACCCAACTCCTGCATAGCTTTTTCCAAACCCCGTAGACTGAGAGCGCGCGCCACAACGCCCGAAAGCACTTTTCCGTTTCCTCCCTCCCCTTCCCTCCCCTCCCCACCCCCCTTCCACATCCCCTCCACCCTCCCTCTCCGTCTCAGGCTCCGCGCCCAACAAACGACCTACGCACCCACCACCTCTGCGCCCAACACCCGCGCCAACGCCTCCGCCAGCGCCCGCCATTCCATCGCCGCCACCGCTTTGATGGTCAGATGGCCCGGTCCAGACCCCGTCCCGCTTGCTTTTCCCTTGCCGCTTCCTTTGCTGGTTCCGTTGCCGCTTCCTTTTCCAGTGCCCTTCCCGCCGACGCTTGCTTTTCCGTTCCCGGGGGGAGTGGTACTTGTGTCGTCCGCTGAAGACTCGAGATCGACGGCGAAGGCGCCGAAGGGCGAGTCGGCGGCACCGAGGGGCGGGAGGAGCGATCGAGCGCGTGAGGGGTTGAGGGTGGTGGATGAGGTGGGGGTGGGGGAGGTGGTGGAGGCGGAGGCGGAGGCGGAGGTGGCGAGGAGGGAGGCGTAGAACTGTTGGGGAAGGGGGGTTAGTTAGGGTTTAGAGGGGATTTGGAGGGGGGGTGGAGTGAAGGGAGGGTTGATGGGGGGAGGGGAGGGGGTGAAGGGGGAGGGAGGGAGGGAGGAAGAGGAGGTGAAAGGAATGTAGGAACCGAGGGAAGAAGAAAGGGAGCGGTGAAAGGTAGGAAAGAGCAATTGGGGATGTGAAGTTCGAGAGGCTTTGGAGAAACGACAGCGAAAATGGGTCGAGCGTGCTAGAATTAAGGCGAAAGAGCGTAGACGTTAAGAAAGTAGAGTAGGATGAAGAAGAAGAGAGGGGGGTGTAGTATATAAGATGCGAACGTATGTGCAAAGGTTGAATAACGCAGACATGCAGCAACCACAAGCATGAAGTCAAACCCTCCTGCAACCACTACAAAACCTAGTGCTATATAAACACCAAGACAATCTAAATCATATAAACAATAGACTCACCTCAACCACATCCTCATCAACCCCTTCCCCCCTCCCCAACACCTCAAAAGGCCACCACTTCGCCAACGGACTAACCCTCACCCCGACCGCCGCCCACTCGCTCACATGCAACAATTCGCTCCGCTGCCTCTCGCTGAACCCCGGTGCATTGAGTCCCGCATACAGTAAGTCTGTGAGTAGGGATTCGGTGAGGCCGGCAATACCACCGCCGGAGCTGTGTTCGGCGTGCTTGAGGTGGCGGACTAGGGCGGCGAGGAGGTCGTGTGTGGCAGTGAAGAGTTTGGTGCGGTCGGAGAGGGTGTAGTTTGTGATGCTCCACCAGGGGAACTGTGGGATGAAGTTGTCAGTGTGAGAAGCGAAGAAGGGGGAGGTGGGTAGGGAGGTGAACAAGGAGTGGGTGAGAGGTGGATGAGGAGGTGGGTAAGGAAGTGGATGAGGGTAAACAGAGAGAACAGGAAGGTAAGCGTACCTTGTAAAGCGTACTTATCATGCACTCGTACGTGCGTTGCGGACACTTCATGCTGTAGGGTGACTGCGGCGAGGTGGTGTATTAGCGTATTCTTGAGGGGGACAAACCTGTATGGCAGCGAACAAGAAGAGCACGAAGCTAGACATATATTATCAAGCACGCAATGACTTGAAGTGATGCTTGTGTTCATGTCGACGGGGTGGGAACAGTACCCTAAACTGGCGATGGGCTGCATATGTACTGCCAATGATGCCAAATCACAATCCTTGTTGAAGAGCCAGGTTGAATCACAAACAAGATATACGAAGTACACATTATAGAAACTGCAAAAGCACGCAGGAAGAGGTGCACAGAGTGCCGCTATTGACCGCAATGCCACCGAAAGAGGACCGTGATCGAGACACAACAGAAGAGCAACATTAGGACTCACGCGATGTGGCTGCTCAGCATGCTTGACCATCATGACTAATTCCTCTCCAGTAATAAAGCTCCTGAAGCCGGAATTGTATGGCTCATCATTCCTAACAATCTTTGGATCTCCGCCCGGCCAGGATACATTCTTCGCCTTCGGAAACAACTCTTTCATCAGAGCATCTTGCGTACTCATCTCCATCTCCACATAACGATCACCCAAGCGAGGGTGTCGACCATCGTCGCAGGTCCTCCGGTGCTTATTTACAACAGCCTGTGCATCGCCAGAAGAAAAGAATTCAACAAAGCAATCCATGGTCTTTGCAGTGGCCCGGTCCATGATGATGTGAACTGCGCACCCGAGGTCTGGGGTGATGATCTTAGCATTGCGGCCGAGATGCGCCAGTATTTCGGCCTTGGTGACTGTGTAAGGGATCTATTGCACGTCAGCGTCTAATAATATGAGCAACCGGAATGTACTCCCATGGCACTCCTCAGATCACCGAGGAGCCCATGAGGACCTGGAGAATGAGCAGGAACAAGCGGTCTCGAATACCTCAGTGGCCGAATTGATTACGACTAGAATATGATACAAGTGTTATACAAAAGCAGACTCGTGCAACAGCCAAGTAACTAATTTCTACTTACATTGCCAACGCGGAGTACGCCCCACTCCGCTGGCTTTGCCTCTCTGGCAGTCTCCCCAAACGGCAGATTCGCCGGATTCGTCGCCGTTTCGTAAGCAGGTTGACCATTGCGCGTCAATTCTTGAAGCCTCACACTAGCCCCCCCAACACTCCTAGGGTACATTGTGTCAGTCCCCGGCTGATAAGGAAGCACTGGTAGTGTCGAGACCACGGCACCTTGCCTGGCTGGAGCCGGCTTATTAGGGACTGGCGCACTATGGCGTCCCACCTGGTGAGCGTCCGATCCGTACCGTTCCATCCACGTTGGGTCACCAGAAGTCCGTGTTGGAGCCTCTGCAGAAGGAAAGCTGGTGGAAGGTGCAGACCAGAAGTGCGGAGGTAACGCCTGGAATCGGGGATCGAGGTGGAGGTGGGACGGCAAGGATTGCGGACCGTAGTTAAGTGGCATGTTGTAAGATTGATATTGCTGGGGAAAAGCGGGTCCTTGTGGAAAGCGGTGATGATTAAGCAGCGGAGCGAACTGCTGTGGAGTGGACTGTTGCGGAGGGAACTGCTGTGGAGCGAATTGCAACTGTTGCTGAGCGAACGGCGGCGGCGGAATGCCTTGATACCCTTGTGCCATTGCTTGCTCAAATTGATTTGGCTGAGGAGCACCAGAAGCATTATAGTTTGTCAGATGCTGCGGTGGATAAGCATGCGGATTACCATAGAAGTGCATCGGTTGTGGTTGGAATCGCTGTGGCTGTGGCTGGAATGACTGCGGTTGAAACTGCGGGTAAGGAGGCTGCTGTGGCAGCATAGGCGGAGGCAACATCGTACTGGGATCGTATGCTTGCCATTGCACCTGACCGTTTGAATCGAAGACCGGATGGTACAACTGGTTAGGCTGTGGAGTAAAAGTTTGCGTATCTGCTGGTCCAGCTTGACTTCCAAGAGTTGTAGACTGTGGCTCCGCCCTAGCAAGCCTTGAGGCGACTTTTCGTACTGTAGCCACAGAAGAGTCTGCTCCTTCCACACCGTATATGTTCTGGCTATGATTTGTTAGAGCATGCTTGAGAGCAGTCCTGCCTGGACGTGTTGATGGGACACCGGGCGATGATGTAGCTAATGTACTTGAAGCACGAAACGCAGGCTTCGATTCGTACGCATCAGGCTGCGTAATGAATAGAGGTCTGAAGTACGGATCGGGCAGGTGCTCCTCCTTCAAGACTGACTTCTCGGTTAGACTCAAATCTTGCTCTAGATTTTCCAGTGTCGAAGGGTAAAATGTCTTTCCGGCGTCCAGACGTATTCCGCCTTCGGCTTCGTCAGATGATACTTCGCTCTTTGCGACGTGAGCACGGCTAGGAGCAACAGAGAGCGATGCGAGTCGTTCCTCCGCACGCTTGAGCATTATTGCTCCGCTGAAACCCTGATTACAGACATCCGCCTGGCGTCCATCAGGAACAGGGCTCGCTTCGTCACCAGCAATTGAATTTTCAGGGGTCCGTACAATCGTGTCGTCTGCAATACGTGTCCTAATACACATCAGCACCATGGCAAGAACATGGCACCTCTTCCAAAAAAACTTACTTATCTGGACTGGAGCTAATGGTAGTGGCACTTTGGAAATTAGACCTCCCTTCAGCGGTAGCATAATCACGCTGCTCTTCGTTATCTTCTGGATTGCAATAACCTCCACCACTGCTCAGGAAGTCCTTGAGGTACTGAGAGTCTCTGACTTCTGCCACGATTCTAAGAGCTTCCCTGAGTTCGTCAATCTGTGAAGGCGAAGAAAACCCAGAGCGGAAGTAGGTAATAAGAACTGTGCAATCATCGAGAGTCTGGTCATGAATTCCAAGGCGAGAGTATGCCTGTCCTACAGCGATGGCATGTCTTCTGTTCAAGTGCTGATTTAGACCCTTAAGTTGCCTGCCACTTTCAGATGCCAACTCCTCATGTTGTCTACTGCCCTCCGAAGATGATTCAAATAATTGCAGAGCTTTGAACCTACTTTCCCGACGCTCTGGCGCTATGATACTAGGTTGAGCCTCCTCTGCAGACGCTTCGGTGTTTTCTTGCTGCTCTGGTGTCATATCACCTGGAGAGATAGTTAACCGCGAAGTGCGACGAGTAGCTAAGTTCCACACGTCCTCAGTCTGCCTCAGCCAGCGTTCATCGAAGCCGCTTGGGTTAGCACGCCGGAGATCTCTCTGTTGCGAATGTACTTCGGAGTGCGTTGGGTTGAGGTTGTCTTCGACTTCTGCATTGTGCGGATAAGGGCTGAGAAGCGTAGGAGTAGTTTTTGGGACCAGCTGATCGACCGGCCTCTGAGGAAATTTGGGGAACGCGCGTTGGATAGCATTGGCAACATTCAAAGGCTTCAGAATGCTATCGGCCCCTCCTCGAGGGATGGTAGAGTTAGCCTCTGGATTAGTAAGGTTTAGCTCAATACCGGAATCCCGAGCCGTAGACGTGGGCTGCCGAGCAGAATTTCCAGCAGATTGAAGCTCCGAGTACAGCGGAGGACTCTGGAACGCCTCTTGGTTACCATAATTGCCAGCTCCTGGGTGAGTTCCAGAATGATAGCCTCCTGCTGCCTCAGCGATAGGAGTATACTGTAGAGTAAGACATTGTCGATCGTTGACAGAATTACCTGCGGAGGAGGAGGCATGAGCGCCATAACTCCCTCCGAACTGGTAATTGGCGCTCTGCTGCTGATAATGGTGGGGCCCATGAGGGTATGCATGGTGATATGAAGGGTCTAGATCCCCAGATGTCGCCTGGGAACCAGGGCTATTCAACGACTCTGTCGCCGAGGACCGTTGGGGACTAGAGTAGATGTTTGCTGACAGCATATCACCCTGCCTCGGTAAATTCTGTGGATCCCGTGGGAAGAACTGAGCACCGTAACCTTGGCGAGAATCTGGATTGATTGAGTTTAGTGCCTGAGCGGATTGAGACCAAGGCCCAGAGCCATATGCCTGGGGAGTATCCAGAGGATGAAAGCTTGGATGGCCGTGTTGTGCAGATGTTCCACCCTCAAGCTCACTTGGAGATGTGTAATTGATCTAGAAAAGCAAGGCATTAGCGCCCTTAGGAGACATGGGCCAAAAAGTATTACCTGGGGATACATTGTCAAACCTGGGTGTGGAACTGCCGGTGATGGGAGCGCTGTTTGAAAAGGACTGTCTTCAGGAGGCATGAAAGTGTTGGGCGGTGGATAGAAAGGACTGTCTGTTCTACCGGGGGTAGTGTTGGAGATGTTTGCCTGGTGCAGAAGTGCCGCGAGCGGATTTGGCTGCGTCTCGCCTGGGACCGGAGACCAATGATCCAGTCGCGGATGAAACCTCGATATCGAATCTGCGTCGAGGCCTTCAGCGCCGTGTCGCGCCTCTTGAGACCACCTCTGCAGATTCGGTGCGCTCATCCACTTGGCTAGTTGGGACAAAGGCAGGGTTAGTAAGGCCTGATCTCGAGTCAGGTGAAGGAGAGACGAGGAGCGTGTTAAGAAGCTGTGAGAAGATATTTTGATGCTTGAAATGGGTACCGGAGATGACCCAACATCTCCCATTGAACACTCTCTGAGAGGGTGATAACGAGAGGAGGAGAGGAGATACTAACTTGCAGTTCTCTTCAGCAGTGACAAACTCGAATATCTGGTGTTCCGTGATAGAGTATCTGCGCAATGCAAGCAGAATACTTGAGAGGCCCTCACCAATGTTGGAGATGGTAATGTTGCGACCCTGGAGGCCGTTGTGACGTGGATTTGACGCCACAAAAAGGATCCCCAGCAATGAACGACTAGGTGAAGGTCTTTCTAACTGTGCAGAGGCAACCGAGAAGAGCACTTTTTCTGCTCGAAGAAAAGTAATCGTAGTGGTGTTAGGAAGAAGTAGAAGGTTGTGCGATCGCTAGAAGTAGGGATTGTGTGATATCTGGTAGGACTTCATAACACCGAATAAGCCGCACTAGCGCGTTTCGAGGCCTTCACACGGTTGTGAAGCACACCAGTCTTCTTAAATTCACAGGCTATTTCACATCAGTTCCATCTATGGTTCACAGATCGCATAGATCTGCCTCCCGTCGTAAGTGAAAGACTCTGCTACCGCCTTCTCACCTTCATCTCAGGGGTAAGTGGAGTCGGGGAGATGACCTACCGGCATTGCAGCAACACCACTCAAAGTCTAGAAGGGGGACAGGGGCGCCAATAGGGCAAAAAGAGTGGTACAAGGCAAGACGCCCAAGAGGCGACTCGACCCACTGCTCAGGAACGGCACGGAGCAGCCTTGTATGGCGACAGGAAATCAATAGCCAGCATCGCTGATAGCCCTCGTCTTGGAGATGCCCAGAGGCTTCTCAATCGGCTGCTGAGATGCATTAACCTACATTTCAGAAATCGGCCCCGTCATCCTCGACTGCTAAGAGCTGTGGAGAATGAAGTTTGTCCGTAGGCTCCCGATCAACGTCAATACACTCGTCATGGACTTCAACGGCACCGCACGGGTGCTGCGACATTTCGTAATTGCTTTGCCTGCTTGCCTACGGTTGTAAAACATTCGATTATCCGATCAACTTACCACATGAAAATACGGAATAGGTGGGGGGTATAATAGAGATTAGGACAGTCACCGTTGTGGTCATGTTCATGTTGGTTTTTAGATATAGTGATGCCAAATGCTCTTTAAAGTAAAGACTTGTAACTCTGCCGATTTTCACGAGCTCTTGGGGCAGTATGGGATTACACGGCGAAAGTTCGACATTGGGTAAAGCGTTCGGGCGGCGTGATGGCAAGGCAGACACACAGACGTGATCGCGAATACGGTTATACCGGCTGAAACCACGGGCGTACACGTTGCGAAAGCAACAGTCGATCGAGAGAATCTCATGATGGGTTGCAAAATGTTTCTGGTACGATAGACCTTCGCAACGTCGACGCTAATCGAACTATACAGCCATTAGTTGCATAGACCTTGTTAGGAATGACTTAGGGAGCATACCGGGGTGAGAAAGGATTCTGCCACGAAACGTGCTCTTGCATTTAACTGGAGCAGAGTTATTATACGAAGCAAAGCGATCGTAGAAGGTATATCTTAGAAATGGGAAGCTTCTCAGGGTATGGCAACCTACAAATAATTTCATCTCTGATATCTCCTTATCCACCTCCTCCATGAACTGAATGATAAAGTCCACCAACTTGTGCTTGAGCATTTCCTCGGTGTGGAAGTTAGTAATCAGGAAAGAAATGTCGTAGCCCTAGTAACCGATTAGTAAATATAGAGCAGTAGACCTGCAAACTACCCACCTTAATGGCTTTCCTTCGTAATATGAAGAACGCCTCTGCCCTTTGCGTTAAGAACCTCGTAAACTTATGTACCAATATGTTCTCGATCTCATCTGCCTGCTTTATCTTGATACTGACTCTCACGCTGTTGATGCTCGGCTCAATAAGCACTTTCTCGTTCTCGTTTCGGGAGACGGTGAGAGGGTTCAGGAGGACTTCCGGAGAGCTGGCTGCTTCTATCTCTGGAACATTGTGTCGTTCTGACGTCTGTGATGCAAAGTTCGAAAGGGATAGCGCGGCAGTGAGGGATGAGCGGACGCATTGTAGATAGGGGCGTAGGGATTGAGACTACAGAAATTATTAGTTGCGATGCACATAAGCGATCGGAGGAGTTTCGTCTCTTCAGGAGCTTACCATGACCGGAGAGAGGGAACACGAGCGAAGGAAACCGTTGTTGAGGAAGGACACAGTTCAACTATCGAGGACCTATGGTGATGATTCCCGTCATGCGACGAAAATGCTGTCTAAGACAATGGATAGTCGGAAAGACAGGTGTAATGCCTCGTACCTGAGCGTAACGAGGATATGTGTAGAGCCAGTGTCGCCCGGAGTCGTCGTAAGAAGCTGTCTTACTGGCTTGTGGTACAACCTCCCTGCCTTTCCTGGATGCCTACGCAGTAACGCAGGGACGTTATTCTGTCCAGCCGCTAGGCTCTCGTGGGGTTAGCTCCGAGCTTATTTGGTCATCAATATTGGGAGGCGGCAAACGATCGTCAGCGACATCTGCGGATTATTTTCATCTGTACCTGAGGGACGGCATCGTGTTTGCATTTGATTTCAAGCGTAGAGGAAGATGGCGGCCATACCAGGTATGGCCCTTCATCCAAAGCGACCTCGTTGCTACTAGTGGCCAATAACTATCACTGACCGTGATAGTAATCGTAAAACACCAGGGCAAACGCCACGAAGTCGAGCTTGACCCTACATCCACGGGCGAGACGTTCAAATACCAACTGTATTCTCTTACTGGCGTTGAACCGGAGCGGCAGAAGATCCTAGTGAAGGGTGGCCAACTGAAAGATGATACCAACCTCTCCACCCTTGGGGCAAAGCCCGGGCAAACATTTATGATGATGGGCACACCTTCAGGAGGCGACGGAGCAGGCGTTTTCGAGCGGCCGAAGGAGAAGATGAGATTTGTGGAAGATATGACGGAAGCTGAAGCAGCCAAAGCGGAGGGGGCAACGCCTGCGGGCTTGATAAACCTGGGAAACACATGCTACATGAACTCGACACTACAGACGCTCCGAGCGGTTCCGGAGCTACAGGAAGAACTTCTGAGGTATTCTGGATCTGTGCTTGGTGGGTCAAGTTCCAGGGGCGGATTCGATCCCAGCCAATTCAGTTTAAGTGGAGGTGGAGCATCTATAGACCTTACGGCAAGTTTAAGGGATCTTTACAAGCAGATGTCAGAGACACAGCAAGGTTTTGAGCCTCTGGTGTTTCTCAACGCTCTTCAGACCGCCTTCCCACAATTCGCGCAGAAGTCGAAGACTGGTCACGGTCTTGCACAACAAGATGCTGAGGAGGCTTGGACACAGATCGTCTCACAATTACGACAGAAGCTGAAGATCAAAGACACTGCTGCCACACCGGAGAGCAGTACGGAATCGTCCACAGCCACAAAAAAGGATGCAGAAATATCATTCATCGACAAGTACCTCGCCGGCCGCTTTGAGTCTACGCTCGAGTGTGACGAGCCCGCAGCGAAGGAGGGCGGAGAAGAACCGGTCACGTCTGAGGATGTCTTCCTCAAACTAGACTGCCACATCAACAAGGAGATCAACCACCTCCGTGACGGTATTATAGCTGCCCTGGAAGAGAAGGTCGAGAAGAGGTCCCCAGTTCTCGAGCGTGATGCTGTGTATACAAAGAAGTCTCGGATTGCACGCTTACCTAAGTACTTGACTGTGCACTTCGTACGGTTTTTCTGGAAGAGGGAAGCGCAAAAGAAAGCCAAAATCATGCGCAAGGTGACATTCCCACCAGAACTGGATGTTCTCGACTTTTGCACCGAGACGTTGAGGAAACAACTTGTTCCTGTAAGAGACAAAGTCCGCGAAGTTCGCAAGGACGAAGAGGACGTGACTCGTGCAAGGAAAAGGCAGAAACTGGCGCACAAGCATGAAGAAGACCGAAAGGTGGATGGGGAACGAGGGTTAGGGTTGAAGGCGAACGGACCTGCTGATGAGAAGGAATTAGTCAAGGCGAAGCAGACAGAAGGTAAGACGGGCGACAAAGCAGACGCTGACATTGAGATGGTGGATGCTGTCTACAAGACCGATGCTGAATACGACGCCGAGCGAGCGGCATCGATTAAGGCCGCCAAAAAAGAGCTGTTTGCTCTCATAGATCCAGAATTGGCCGCTGATGAAGGCGCTAACAAGTCCGGTCTTTACGAGCTGAGGGGCGTGGTCACGCATCAGGGCGCTAGTGCTGACAGCGGGCACTACACATCGTATGTCAAGAAACAAGGTGCATTAGACCCAAAGACGGGAAAGAGGAAGGAAGAGGACGGGAAATGGTGGTGGTTCAACGACGAGAAGGTATCAGAGGTAGACGCAGAAAGAATCAATACACTCTCGGGTGGTGGTAAGTCTTGTCCGACCTGCCCAGTACCATTGCTCAAGTCAGCTGACTGGTTATAGGGGAGAGTCACTCGGCGTTGATTCTGCTATATCGTGCGATCGAGCTCCCCACGGCCGAGGAGGTGAAGGATTAGGATTGTCCAATGTCAATGCGCACATGATGGTACGCCCGACGGTTTACGCTAAGGAGCGGTAGGATTGCATCAGCCGCATCATGGGTTCAGAATAGCCTTTCAGGAGTGGAATAAGACGGAGGACAGAGATAGAATCATTGCCTTACACGTCTAAACCCTCCGCAGGGGAGTAGAGGAATGAGCACCATGATGTAGACAAGAGGGCGCTAGCATTTACAGTTTAGTGGCACCGAGCAGCATGAAACTAGAACTCCAATGCTACAGTAATCTTCTCACCTAATCTTCTCCACCTATACTTCTAAGGTGGTAACCTCTGTACGACAGGACCAATCCTACTGGCACACATCACTGTTGCTTATTCGGATAGTCCTCGTGTCCATCCATCGAGGGTATTCCCGCTGTCAACGTGGCTAGACTGTACGGGACAATCCTGCTCCACATCAACGGTATCCACTTGCTGAATCCTCCCGAAAAGTATGAATCCTCAAAGTCATCTAACATTAGGTGCTAATTACCACCCAAAGCGCATGCGCTGTACGTTAGTAATGGGGCCTCAGACATCATGTGCTTGTTGGTGCATCCTGCATTTCGCCTCCGCCCGCGGGCTTGGGTAGAGGAACTAGAAGCTCACATGCGCTGGTGGGAGCGTCGCCTATTCATATTTTTTGCGACGGGTCATTTTTGAGTCCGTCGGTGTGGCGAATGGTAAGGTGCCTCATGGTGCCAACGCAGCTACAGTCCAACGATGCGCTGGCAGTGCGGCGGCGATATATTCATTAAACTTCCGTATAATTCTTTGCCTAGTGGACGATTACGCAGTCACGGTCACGGCCCGCTGCATGTATGCCTATTCTTTTGGGCCCATACCCCACTGCTTCATCCGTTTCTTGTTTGGCTTTCTCTGTACGGACCCTAAAAGTGCCTCTGTGATTAGGCCCGCATGCTTTGTCGGTCATCTGATTTCGGTTGAGATCTTGACGCCCAGCGCTTACTGGCAAGGTTTCGGCGATGCCAGCCTGAGCGGCGGTCAAGAACAGGGGACGTGTAGGCGCTTGTGGATCGTGTGTATGATTCGGTATGATATTCTAGTCTGAGAGTACGGTACGGGTGCGGTTCAGCCAGCCACCAAAACATTCAAAGAATATGGGGGACGACGATTAGCGCTTAAAGAAGACAGCCGGGTGGGAACGAGAGTCTTGGCTTTAGCGCTCGACCACTAACACGTTGAATCTATCTGGCTGAATTCCGCCAGTCTCCAAACTTTGGTCTTCCAAGGTTGCCCTGAGCAAATCCATTTCAGAATTCAGCTTGTACAAAGAACAAAAGCACCGGTGCGGGCCGTCGAAATCAGGTTTGCTGCTTTTTACGAAGTCTGATGCATCTGTCCATCCCGCCTGGACGGATGAGGGTGACTCGATAGCTACATTTGGTACGCTGCAGCTGTCTCACTGATGCAAGTAGTAGGTAGCTAGGAAAACGCCGATCCGAGCTGGTCGTAGATGAAAGCGGACAGTAGAGGCATCGGCTAGGAGCAAGCCGGGGCAATAAAAAGCACGATACTTCTAGGAATCTAGGCGGTGAGGCACGCTGTACATCGCCCTATGTCAGATGCAGTTGAGATGGTGTCACAGCGGGAGGTCACTTAACGAAGCGGATGCCTGCATTGCCAAAAGAACTGAGGCGTTAAGACGCCTGAAGGCCGGCCAATAACCATGATATATTACACTTGGACCTCTCTTGCTGCATGTTGCTTGGTCTGGTCAAATTGTCCCAACTAAAGTCGTGCGAGCTTTCCGCATTCGGCACTGTCTGCAGCACTAGGAACACAAGTGCGGTGTGGTGTTGAGAGGCACAGCCAGACGTGAGCTGGTGTTACCCGTGTTCCCGAAGCACAGGAACTCGAGATGTACATTGGTACAGAGTGGTGCGCAGGAAGGCGAACCCTCACAAAACGGTCTCCATGAGCGAAGAAGAGGATTCGCAGTCTGCCATGCTGATTGGGCATGCAGATGCTGTCAATCGGCTCGATTGCCGATCTCGCTCCAAGCGACGTCCCAGCAATTGTTTGCTTCGCAGCCTGGGATTGCGCCGTCGAATAACATGAGCGCATGCAGCCATCCGAGGAAACCAGCAACGGGACGAGCACATGGCAACATGGTATCCTTCGTTTCGCGCCGTCAGCACGGAGCATGTCGGCGATCCAAGCGTACGGAACATGTGGCTTCCCTGAATCCGGCCATACATTGCCTTACATTGCCTTAGCCACTCGGTTCACTCATGCGGCCAGCACCCATCCCCACTCGCGATCATCCATTATTTGTCTTCGAATAGATACGACCGTCAACAACATTGATAGTCTTTTGGTGCGGCCCCCCTGCTGCGGTCAGGTACCACAAGATCATATGAATGGGATCAACAAGCTCTCGATCCCGATGACTTCGGAGATGTCCCACACCAGACTGTGTCATTCCTTGCAGTGTCGAAGGCGGCCAGCCAATGCCAGAGGGTATGGCGCTTATGGGGATAAAAGGCAGCCAATGATATTACCCCACTCGCAATTTACCAGGTCGAGCTGTGCAAGAACCTTGCCTGCAGCTGTCAAAAATCATCCTGGTCGGAGGCGTTGGTCAGATCAATAGAACGGAAGACCCCGTGCATCTTCTGCGCGAGCGATGCCACGTGGATCGAAGCCATATCGGCTTATCGAATTCTTCCAAACAGAGGCCGGAGCTTGCCATTTAACGTACAGGCATCACTGTGTAAACCCAAGCACTTCTTCTGGCCAGGAGTCCCAGCACGGCCAAGAGTGTCCTGGTCTAAAATGTGCACTAAAGTACGTCATGTACAGTGCAGATCCACATGATTGTGTCGCTACCCAAGCTTTGATGCCCTTACTGCCCATGAAATGCCAATGCTGCGAGCGAACGGCTCAATCACATCCAGAAGGATTGCACCCTCCATCCGGAGCTAAGTTTGGGGATGGACAAGGGGGCCGGTTGCAAAGCAGCTGCCGCAGTAATACCTCAAGGTTATTGCCTGCACTCTTGACGGACATCTGCAACAGCAATCACACATCGTGCGGGAGCAGCGCAAGCAGAGTATCTCATTGGCCCTTGCGAGCAATGAGTGGCGCTGGACAGGACTGCTATAGGTTGCACCCAAGCTTCGGCTACGAGATAATTCGCCAGCGGGCCATGTGCGCTCCCCCAGAGGCGGCGCCGCTAGATGTCCCAAGATGCCTCGACCCCCTGAACGTTTTCTGCTGCGTGCCGGACCGAGGATGGCGGAATCGCGCTTCCACGCCGAGACTTCGAAGGAAAGTCAGTACGAGTACCTTATGGCGAAGAGCAAGGGAGAGATAATGTGGAGCGGCAACAAGATGTCCAACTTTGCTGCATTCAGTCCTCTGACACGCCACATTGACTGTTGCGTCGCGTGGGATACCCGTCACGGTAATTAAGAATGATCAGATCTCAGGTCATCACACATGAGAGGAACAGAGACGGTGAGGACACCAACACGATGTCAGCCGCCACCAGAACGGGCTCCTCACCCTTCCGAATCCTTGCCTCCCGCAATATGTTCCCTAATTGGACATGCTTTCCTGCCAAACAAGCTGAAGCGCGTGGCCGTGGCACAGGCGGTCACTGAATCTCTTGTATCTTAGTCTCGCGGATGGCCTGCTGTGAAACAGAAAAAGGAAAGAGTGAACCGAAAGTGGAAAGCGGAAATTGTAACATGGGGCGATCATCGCGTGGCATCCTTGCAAAGCTACGAGCCTACGAGCCTACGAGCCTACGAGCCTACGAGCCTACGAGCTTCCATGACGGTGGCTGTTACCTTTGGTTTGCATACCTAAGGTACCCAGCGATTTGTCCGCAACGTCTTTGACGAGACTACGGAGCACTCGGCGTTTCATTTCCGTATGGTCTCGTCTCGTCCTCACCCTTCATCCCTTCATCCCCCCTCATTCCCTCGTCATACTTTAGTTTTGCCCTTGCCTGATCTTGACTCAAGGGACGGTACGCACCGCAGCACAGTTGCGCTTGCAGGCGAGATGCACTCTGCACGCTGCACGATGCAATGTACTGATATCTGCCTACCTTACTTGCCGCCATGACCGCAAGCTACCTCATTGACGTAAGTCATGAACATCCGTCCCAATACGGGAGTGCAATAGAGCATCAGTACTCCGTAACACAAACAAAGCCGCAAGCTCTATCCTTATTAACTATGGAAGTATTATTAATTTTTGCCTCTTCGCCCCCCCGCCTCTTACCCACATTCCACGGCGCAGTCGGCTTTGATTGGAGGGCAGAAGTCAGGTCAGAGTGAAAAGTGGAAAAGTGAAAAGCAACAAAGTGCAAGGACGGGCTGAGCCTTCTTGCAGCTACCCTATTCCTCAACACTTCTTTGGCCCGCCAGCTTCTCCGTACCGTAGGCAGTCTCTACTCTGTGAGCCAGTCAGTGGGCCAGCCCGCCGGCCAGTCAGTTGGCCGCTCAGCTTGGCCTGCCCCGGCCCTTGCAAGCAGCATCACCTTGCAGCGGTTCGGGTTCGTTAAAGCGAGATTCGTGTTCTCGGGCTCCATGAGACCCAGTAGCGGTCATTAGTGCCATTTGGTGCCTCAAATAAAGTTACCCTCCCACCTAATCCCTGCCCGGATCCTGACCTCTTCTTGCCTGTCTCTTTTTCCCGCCTAAGCTCCCCAAGTAACCTAAACAATGCTAACGAGAGCGTACCTCGTACGGAACGCGACAGGGGCCTGAGGGAAGCCTAAGCAGCCTAGGCGGCCTCCGGTGGCCACAGGGACCCTGCCCATTCCTGGTCATCGCTCCATCAGCTGCCCGTTAGATTGGAGGCTTTCACTTTCACTTTGAGCATGCGGATTAGGAATACGGATCATGCTCAGGTCAGTCCACGTCCGTCACGTCTGTGTCCCCCATCGGTCCCCCCCAACCGTAACTGTCATACCACATACCACCTCACCACCAGCGAGTCCGACTGCCCCTTGGCCCTTGGCCCTTGCCCCTTGCCTTTTGCCCCTTGCCACCCCCACCGCCATCGGCCTTACCTCATCAGCCGGCGGGTGTGGACGAGAAGATTCGCGCATCTGCCGCGAGTGGTGGCACTGGCCGTCGGAGCGGGGGTGCAGGTGTTATTCTTGTCGTGCTCGTGTCTGACGGTAGATCTACGGGGTGTGCATTTGCAAAGGACACCGTAACGGCACATTATTGCGGACCGCAAAGGAAGGACCAAGGCAACCCACACACCGCCCACCCACACACTTCCTGGCCGGAGGCGGCGCGCGCGGAACGGCACCGACCACTCAGAGGTGGGCCCTTTGATCATTTCCAGCCAGAGTTCAGAACTTACAAGTGAGACTAGGCGTCAGATTGGGGAGTGCGCAGCTGGGGTCTTCGCTGGGTCTTTATTGCTAGCCTTTGCCAGTGTGGGATCCCGCCAAGGGCCAACTTTGTGCCCCAGAAGGCTCCCAGGTCACGGCCAAACAGGCTTCATCAGTCCACCACAAGAAGGATCCCAAGGCCTTTCCTAGCCCAAGGCCTTTGCTAGAACCACTCTCTTAGACCGAGCACTTTCCTAGGCTTCCCAGGAGCAAGGGGCCCTCTTTATTTTCGTAAAATACCGCGAACCCCTCCGCTGGGTCTAACACCAAATACACGCAGACCGCCCCGACCATAGAGCACAGGTCGACGTCTTTTGGGACGTCGGGGCCTTGACACACGCTCGACTGTCCGACACCAACCAGCCGTCGGCCAATAGAACCCCAAGACCACTCGGAGTCCCATTTGCACTTACACTTCAGCTACCCATCACTCTTCGCGCTCGCCGAACCCAGGTCGGTCAGATCTCTGTCAGCCTACCTGATCCAACCGTTTGCCCCTCGCGTTCACCAATTATCGTCGGCTCGTCGACCTCGTCCATCTGCTTGGGTCACGCGGAGCCTTGCTAGTTCAATAACTCTGCCCAAACGCAACCCAATTGGAGCCTCCGCCGCAGGGATATGGTCATACCTCCGAACGGTCAATCACAAGTCATTTGAAAGGGAGAGAGGGACTTCGCAAACCGTCAACGTCACCTGCAAATGTCCAGCGACCAAAACCCGCAAGGACAGTATCCGCCTCCACAGTGGGAAAGTCAACCACCGAGAGGCGCATATCCACCTCCACCACCAGGAGGCTACGGGGTAAGCCAAATTGCCAATGAATGCCACGTCACCCATGAACACTTCACTGACTCTTTCACCAGGGTCCACCCACTTCACAAGTGTACCAACAAGCGACGGGAACAAGGCCAGACATGGTTACCTTACCGCCCCCTCAACAACAACATCCAGACCTCTACCGCCATCCTGCCCACGACATGTATCCAGGACATGCTCAAGATCCGTACCGCGGTGGCCCACCGCAGCACATGAGCTTCAACCAGCCAGCACCAAGGCAGCGGACGGCGATAGCATGCCGTTACTGCAGGAGGCGTAAGGTGAGCCGACAGCGAGTTGGAAGCACTGTGAACATCCATTGACTAAGATCAACCAGATTCGCTGCTCTGGGTTCGAGGCATCCGACGACGGCCGATGCATCAACTGCCAACGCTTCCAACAAGAATGCATCTTTACACCAGTGTCCTCCCAGGCGCAAGCATTCGTGCCGGCGCATGTCGCATACCCAGATATGCGCAATAGAGGCGGTATGCCACCTCAACAACGTGGTGGCCGTCCACTGTACCCTCAGCAAGGCCAACCGGTCATCTACGGTGCGCATGGGCAACCTCTAGGTCCAATGCCTCACCAAGGACAGGATCCTAACTACCCACCTCAACCGCCGCAAGGCTACCCCATGCCCTCACCCACACAACCATACCCAGGACATGTGTACGATGACCGAGGCCCACCACAGCCTCCTCATCCTCAAGACCAAGTGAGTCGCAAGCGTCCCCGCTCCGACGATTCTCCCCATCCCATTGTTCCTCCCCCACCACAAGTGTCAGGGACCTCGTCCTCACATCCATATTCCCAACAGCAACGACACTCTGCCTCATCTGGCGGTCGCCGTGGCTCAGGTGGTGGCTTCGAGTACCCTGATCCGACACATATGGCTCCTGTGTCCCCTGCTTCGTCGTCCACATCCTATCAGTCCGGGCCTTATCCGCCGCAACCACCGCAACAGCAGCCATACTATCCGTCACCGCAGCAGCAACACCAATCCACACCGCAGCCGCAGTCGGCTCGGCGCTCGTCTCCGCAGTCGGCATACTCTTACGATGCGCGTGGCTCGGGGTCCCCCCACGGTAGCACGTCATCCGCTGCAGGCTATTCTTTCCCGGGAGGACTGCATCCGCCGCAAGTTCTTCCTCCACGTGATAGTGGTCATACACCTCCCCCACAAGGACGGGAGGGCGGCAACGGCAATGGAAGTGCAGCGTCGAGGGCTGGGATGAGTGTAAGGGATATGCTGGGACCCGGGGATCAGGGAGGGCGGACGAGTACGGACAGCGACATGCTCAAGGCACTGAACCGACGAGGAATGTAAAATACGGGCTCAAGAAAGGAACGCGCGCAATCTCAGTATGAGACTCCTACTTCCGCTGGCTCGGAAGCGAGAACGTCTTGGAGCTTCATGGCGACTACCCATTGGTGTCGCAACATCTAATTTCGGCAACGGAAAAACAAGGCAACATCTTGATGGCAACAGGGGTGGGCAAATTGCGAATTTGTTATTTCTGCGTCGGCTGCGTCCTTTTTAGCGGTCCGAGAATTCTTCTTAGATCGGGGCACTCTTTCTTTACTCTTGTAACAACGGAGGGAGGTTTGCTGGCATTTTGTTTTCCAAAATTCATGCAGAGCACGCTTGTTACTCGATTTTCTGATTTTCCAATTTTTCGGCGGTCATCTTCAACTAATCCTCCCCCTCTTCCTCTTCATCTCCCATTCTTCACACAAACTCCCACCCTTATCGATCCGGTTTACATACACCACGCATCAGCTCGTTTCGGCTCGGCTGTTCATCTTCTTCTTTCTGTTACACAGGGGCGCGGATGCGGCTTTGGGAGGCTGGGATTTGAATTGCTACTTGGTTGGCTCTCGGTATGCACTCGGGTAGTCGAGGTGTTTCATTCGAGGCATGCGATGGTTGGGCTTGAGAGGAAAGATGGAATGACGAGTTCTTGGCGGTGGTCGAATGGGGGAGGGTACGGACGGAGCATCGGAGGGCGGAGTTGAATTGGGGTAGTTGGGGTGGCTAGGGTAGCTAGCTAGTCCCAAGAGGTGGGAGTGATTGGGAGTGATAATTCGCCTTTCAACCAATTGTGTCTGTTCAGCTGCATGGTTGGGAAGAAGTGATTGCTGTCGGCGCTGCTTTGGGATTCGCTTTCAACTCATCTCTACGCTTCCGTACAGTCGATTCGGCGGTGGTTTTGCCTTTCGACTTCTACCAATTCCCACCTCCCCTGCCCTGCCCCTTCATCCAACCGAGCTTTGGGTTCGCATTCTCAGGCAATGCGTCTTTCACATGCACAGCTAACATCGAGTCGTCGCAGTCCGATGTGCGACTTTGTGATTTGTCTTTCATCCAATTCGACATGCGTCCACCCAGCTTGAAAGCTGAGTCGTCATAGCTCTAGACTCGCTTCTCGTTCCACCTAAGTACCCATATCCTTTCTCACTGCTGGGGCCCCAAGCAAATCGATACGGCGTTGAAGCTCGGCTTTCTGCTCACCCCCACGCATCACATGTCCCCTTCCAATTCTCCCCTCCTGTTCCCCTCAGACCTACCCCAACTCCCTCCATCGGTTCGTCGCTGGCTTCGTCGGTCATCAGTATGAGTCGGACTATGCACGGATGGTACTGTACTGATCTCCTATCCCCAACACCCCCCCAAAACTTGCATTCGCACTCCCCTCCACCTTCAATGCACAATGCACATACCTACATATCCACGTGCTGCCTTCCCACCTTCCCGCCTTCCCGACTGAACTAGCCTAGATAGCCGCCCCCACGCTGAAGATTCACCCCTGTTGCCTACCTACCCTCCTCCTACTTGTCCCCCCTAACTCAACTCAATCCTCCCTCCACTCAACATCCCTACTCGTAATCACCCTCTACCCACCCATTTCCCCCCTCAATTCCCCCCTTACTCATCCCCACTACCCACTCAATCCCCCCTACCCATTCATCCCCCCTACCTACTCATTACCCCTGGCTACCCCTCTTTCCCCCTACCCACCACTCATCCCCTACATACCCACCCACCTACCCAACCCCCTACCCACTTCCCCTCCCTACCCACTCAAGCCCCTCTTTACCCCCTACCCAACCGAAACAGCACCAACACACCTCAAAAACATCTCAACCCATCGGCCCCTCGGCACCTTCGCGGCCGTGTCCGTGACAAAGCCAAAGACAAGGACAAGGAACAGTGACAAGGGCAAGGGCAAGACATGGATACGAATCCGCAGGCGGAATCCTGGCGGGGAGGTCGGGATGCATGGATGTGTGCGTGCGCGCGTGCGTGCGTGAGGGACCAGGATGGGGGAGCTGGGACGCGTAAGAGACTAGGATGGAGAACTGGGATGGCGTGAGGGACTGGGATGAGAACTAGGATGGGAGAGCTGGGATAGGATAAAACCTCGAGCACAAACGGCTAGGGCTGGCTGGACGTAAGGCCTGCGTGGAGATGGTGAGTCGTTCCAAGTAAAAGGGGTGTCGAAATGATGAGGAATCAATCAATCAAGCGAATCGGTTAGAATGAGAGCGAGAGTGAAAGGGAAAAGGGAAAGTGAAATTGAGAGTGGAAGTGAAAGATTTTGATGCAGCGGTAGGGATAGGATGGGAAGGGGTGGTGATGATGATGCGCATGACAAGACGAGACAAGGACAGGCGCGTTCGTACGACGAAAACTTTCTCGTTACCCTGCCCTGCCCTGCGCTGATCGTCCGTCACGACCAAATAAACCATCGGATTCAACCACCCATCCGCTATGCTTCCCCAAAATGTCCCAAAAACCCACTATCCATTCATTCCCCCCTTCCCTTCCTCCCTTCCTCCCTTCCTCCCTCCCTCCACCCCCCACCCCGCTTCCCCTTACCTCACCTACCCAGCAGCCACCAACCCCCTAATCCCCCTCGCCAACTCCACACAAGCCCTAAAATCCACCCCCCGCTGCTCCGCCGGCATATACTCCCCACTGGCAATACAAAGCACGCGCATCCCCTCCACATAATCCAGTCCATGCAGTAACTTGGGCGTAATCAAAAAGTACTGACTCCCACCTCCGCCTGGGGCTCTGCCTATCAGTCTGTTGTCCTCGTTGTCCTCGTTTTCCTCATCTCCTTCGCTGTTGCCATGACCGGAGGCGTCTTGGCCTTCGGAGGCGTCTTGGCCGGAAGAAGATGAAGAAGGCGCTCCACAAGCAATACTCACCAGCCGCGAATGCACCAGCCGCTCATTGCGCGGATCCATACCCTGGTTTATTTCGTCCACGACGCGGAAGGGACTGCGGGTGAGGGTTTGGAGGGACATGAGGTAGAAGACGGTGGAGACGGCGCGTTCGCCGCCGGATTGGCGGTGCGAGTCGAGGAGGGTGAGGGGTTCGGATTCTCTGTTTTGTGACAAAGGTGATTAGCTTAGATGCTTGGGAAGGCGGGATGGAAATGTGGGGATTGGAGTGGAACAGTGGATGAAAGGAGAGAATTTGATGGGTTGGTTGATATGAGAAGAGGAATATACGGACCGGAATTTGACTTGGATCTGGATGGCCCATTGGTCGAAATCGTCTTCGTCTTTGTGGACGCCGACTGCGCCGGCGCAGTTGATTTGCTTCATGTTATGGGAGAAGGAATCGCTGATTTTCTTGACGAGGTTGTCGAGCTCGGGTTCCCACCTCTCGCGGATGGCCTTGATACGCCCCGCAACCTCCTGGACGACGGTTTCAAAATCTGCGACTTTGGTTTTGAGCTGGTCAATCTTCTTTTGCCGCTGTTCGAACTCTTTAATCACGCCTCCGTTACCTTCGTGCATCAGCTCCAGCCGCGCTTTCTCGGACTCAATATCAGCTTCTAGTTCTTCTGCAGTCTGGCCTTCAGGTTGATTTCGGAGGAACTCGGATTGTGCCTCGTCCTGGTTCTCCATCAGTTTCTGGCAGACTGCGAGGAGTTTCTTCGCCTCTCCCTGGACGATGTCGTGTTCTCGCTTTATTTCATCGACTTCCGCACGCTTTGCTTCTAGTCGGTCTTTTACCGAGCTATTTCGATGGATTTCGATCTCGAGATCGGAAGAAGCTTCGATTAGGAGGACCTCTACTCTGAGAAGTTCGTTATGTGCATCTCGGAGAACCTCTACCGTAGCCTGGTGTCCTATTATGAATAGCTGCACGAGAGGCGGACTTTATTGTGTTGCTTACCGCATACTCCAATGCCGCTTGGCCTCTAGCTAACACCTTGACATCTTGCTGCTCTGATATTTCCTCAATCCTCTGCCTGACACCCGCCAGAGCGGCCTTGATCGTGGCCTGTTTCTCCTCTTGCTGTGCTTTGAGCAGGTTAGCGTAAGTAGATTGATGGTGAGTCGTGCAATACTCACCGAGTCTTGTAGGAAGTGCCTTGAATTCGACAAGCGCTTTCTGTTTTACGCTCTTTTCTTGCTCGAGAGCTCTCTGCATGGGGAGTCAGCAAAGTTCTCAGAAACCAAGTATGCAACAGCAGTAACCCACCCTCTCCCGTTCCAGGTCATCGTTTTCCTGCTTCAGCGCGGTCCTTTCTGTCTGAAATGCGTCCTGTTGCCGCTTCAGGGCAAGGAGATCCTCACTCCAGCCCTCGATGTTGGTTTGCAGCTCTCTCTTTGCTGTTAGATCCACAGGTTGATCCGTCCAGATTGAAGCCTTTCGGATATCCCGCACCCGCGTGGAAGTAGCACCAGGTCCATACTCGCTCCTACGAGTGATCTGGTAGCTCGATTTGCCTGCCACCCAGCTGCCGATGTTGCTGTTTTGTAGCATCTCAAATTGCTGGTTGTCGATATCACGAAGTGCCACACCGGTCTGATGGAGTTTGACGTAATGGCAAAGCATCGCCATTACGGTTTCGGGGCCGTTGACGTGATCGAGTGCCCAGCCTTCAAAGCCAAAGCGGCGCATCTCCTCTTCATTTACCGGTGGCCGAAAGTTGTCAAGAGCACCAGGCATATTGCGGATGGTGATGTCGTTAAGTCCGAGTTGCCCCTGTCGTCTCCCTTGAAGTTGGTCCGATAGCTTTTTGAAGTCCCTACTGTTCTGGACTGTGAATGCCAAAAAGTCACTCTTCTGGAAGAGGGACTCAATGCAATCCACATATGCGGGATCCTTGACAGAGCATTCGACGACTGGAGGACCGAATACTTGTTGTTCAAATTCACCTCGATGTCCTTGTATCCATTGCCATGCTTTATGGGTGTCTCGGGATAGTTTCTCCAACTTGTTGTCCTGCTGCCCTGCTTGCGATTCGAGGTTCTCGAGGCTCGCTCTGGCTCGTTGGATTTGCATGTTCTTTCGTTTACCTTGATCGGTAATTTCAATCACGGACGTTCGAAGCTCATCCGCCTTCTCCTGAATCTCTCGTATTGCACGACTTTTCTCTCGCTGAACATCATCAGCATCAGATAATCGTCACGGTATAATCACAATACGTACCGTCCGCTCGGTGTACGATGATATATCAGTTTCTTCCGGTGGCTCCTCCAACTGTCTTTTCAATTTGACAATGTTTTGTTCGATCCTGGCCAGCTCAACCTTCTGTGTCTTACTGCCCTTACGTTCAGCATCCATGGCGCGATCATCATCGGCTATGTCCTCCGACAGCTTCTCCAACTTTGCAACCGCTTTGTCAGTGTCCCGATCAGCCTTTTCGACCGTACGCTTGCGTTCTTGGACTACGCGTTCAATCTGCTGCCGATAACTCTGCTTTGCGTTCACAGCACGCAGCGATGGCTCGACCTCTTCTTCCAACTGTTTCAGCGCGGCGGTAGCATCCATCCTCCGTTGTTTGCTTTCTTGATGTCGTAATCTAGCCGCTCGATATTGTGCAAAGGGTCTGGCTGCTTCGAGGAATTTGACTCGTTGTTTGATCGCATCTCTTTCTCGCATTCGTTCCACATCAGCCTCTTGCACTCTTTGCCGGCTTTCGAGATTGTTCAGTGTCTCCTGATCGCCAGCGAGCTGTGCCTGTGCCCCTTTCTGGTCCCGGCGCAATCTCTTCAAATCCTCATGCATCTCCAGCATCTCTTCGGACGCCACGGCTCTCTGGGTCGAACGGAGAAGGTCGATAGGATTCATTTGTGCGAACTCCACGACCTTGTCCTGCGGTAGAAATTGGCACAGGTTGTCGATCTGGATGGAAAAGCTCTTGCAAAACTCCACGACGGCTCTCTTATTCGATGGTTTGCTATTCAGTGAGAAAACACTTTTATTGCCTTCGCGCTTGATGTTGCATCGGATCACTGGATTTCTCCTATGTCTTTTGGGGTCTGCCGCAAGTTCGATTTCGATAAGAGCCTCCTGACAGCCGTGTTTGACGTATTCCGACACTTCTTTCGCTCTACCAAGATGCTGTAGCCTTGTTAGCTTCATGTAGCCCTTGTGCTCGCCTATAGGCGCATCAAACCTGTGCTCCCCAGCCCAAGCCTAGGCATATTGCGCACACGAGTGTGCTCTTTCCTGTACCATTCGGCCCTATGACCATGTTCAAGCTCGGCCCCGGATAGAATTCCACCGCGGTGTAGGTGACGAAGTTCGCAAGCTTCACGCGCACAATAGACCCAGGTTGATGTTTCATAGTAGAGTTTCGTAGGGACAATTTTCTATCAGAAGAAGAGCCATGAGGTTGTGAAAGATAGCCATCAGGTAAAAGTGGACTCTGCGACGAAGGTGAGGCGTCGCCGTTGAGGTTGAGGCGCGATCTCTTGTTGCGCTGTGTCGGAGGCGTCGCGACATCTGAGGTACTATTGTCGTCCTCATCTTCAAGATCACCAGAACGTCGTTTCCTTGGAGGCAATGTTGCGGCAGGCATTTTAAATGGATAATGCGCTGAGAGCAGCTTCACCCGCTAGATAAAGTTGATTCCCAACGTTGATCGCAAACGCAGAGATGCGACCTGGCGCGTCACGGTGCGGCACGTAAATCGAAAGTTCGCGCCACCTTGGTCGTTATCGTCAGACGTATGCTGACTAAGCAGTGCGCAAGCCCTAGGTCTTGGCACATCATCTGACTTTGGGGATTGTGGACAACCTTACTTTCACAGTCACTCGATCATGAAATCAGAACCGATAGAAACCCCAATTTGTCCCAAAGGAATGCTTCCAGTAAGCCGGTCTTCTATGGCGCATGTAAAAATATATTATTTGCGGAATCTCGTAGCCAAAATCATTTGTAATAATCCGCAGTCGTGATCCGTCTTTCCTAGATGACTTCGAGCAAAGCCCCACTCTTACCAACCTGATACATCCAATACCCATTCAACACGAACGGTGCCCAGTGATACAATTCCGTCTCCCCACCATCACGAATACTCAGCGCCGCTTCTTGCACTGCTTTCGCCAGATCGACCTTTCCACCCCCGGCGCTCAACGCTTTCCCAAACTTCTCATAGAACACCGGTGCGAAAAGCGCAGCGTCCTTGTCGTCAATACTCCACAAAGTCGAAACCGTCGACGCAGCGCCAGAAAACATAAACGCTGATACAAGACCGAGCACCTCGTTACTTATTGTGATCCGTGCCATTCCACTGCCACACGCCAGAAGCGTGGCGTGATAGCAGTTGGGCAGAGGTGACAGATTGAAGATGTCCCGGACGGTAAGTGGTTTGTCGTCAAATTTGAGGCGATGCTCGAGAGGGTCGAAGATCGCGTGGCCGTGGTAGTGGAACAGCTGGCTATCTTTTATGGCGGTTCGGAACGCGGACTCTGTATTATCTTTCTCTGTACGTGCCACCGTGTCAAGCGTTGCCGCGACCTGAGACAGACCAGCTTTGCCCTCGGTGGTAGGAGGATCCCCGAAGACGGAAGCCTTCCATGGCCTTTTAGACGACTGTGCCTCAGAATCGTATCGAGCAACAACAGCATTGTAGAAGAATGCCATACTACTGGTGTAGATCACAGAGTTTCGGCGTATAAGCAGCTCACCATCGACTTCGAATGCATGCAACGGGAGCCCGTTCATGACGCTTGCTAGAGACAATACCAGGGTCTCTCCAGGCTTGCTTACCTTACTGATAGGATCAACAAGTGGCTGGAGGCTCTTCACAACCTGAGCATGATTCTTGCGAAAACGCTTCGAAGGTTTGCTGATGGTTGAAAGGATGTCCCGCGCTTACTTCCCGCTACACTCTCTTTGACGGCCAGGTCAAAGTACTGAGCCACCTCCCCGGAAGCGGGCGGTTACCATAAAGATTGAGTCCTTTGCCCCGACGGAGAAATCACAATACCAGTCAATGAAGACAATATCCCGGCCAACGGTAGTGGTAATTAGCTCAGCATGCTGTGGCCCAAACGGAACAATTCGAGAGTCAGGGGGCAAGCATAGCCAGACCCTGAGCTTTGGCCTTTTGGACCGCAAGCCATTTTACGTTATTGTGTTCATCGCTTTTGAAGCCCTTACACGGTAGCGTTACCAGTGCACGATACACCTCCCTGCTCCGGTCATTTTCCGTGGAACGGATCCAGGTTTCTACTGCATTCATTCCTCCCAGCTGCTTGTATCCCTGCCGCATCTCGATGTAAAAAGCTTCCGCTGCCTCGAGGTAGGTAATAGCTTCTCTTAATGGTATGGTGCGGCCACTAAACAACATACGAAGGTATAATTGACCGAGGAGGACGTATGTTGCAGCTGCTTGCCATGTGTTGCCATATTCAATACACTCCTCGGTCGACCGTTTGTACAAATTCTTGGCCTCGAGAAATCGGTTGTCTGATTCTGGAGATCTTAATGCTTCGAGAGATCAAAAACATAGCAGATCTTTGTAAAGACCGACACAATTTCGCCAGTTGCACTTGCAACGTTTGAGGTACTCCTGAGCCTCCGCATTAAGACTGTCGAACAAGCTTAACATGCTCTCATACTCTAAGATCTTATCCTCAAACCGATCAGGTGGGATGCGATCAGCACGTTCTTTTTGAATGGCCGCAAGGAGAGCATGTCTTTTGGGTTTCGGGGTGAGCCTGTAATGAAAATAGCCACGACGACAATATGCGAAACGTCTGTTGCCAATCCTCAACGGAATTTGGAGCGTCGGTTGAGCCGTAGAGTCGCTCTAAAACCGTAGTCGAATCCAGCGTGGATAATTGCTCGCGAAGCTCCTCCGATGTTGTCTCAGCAGGATTGAGCCTGAGAATAATATTTATCTCGTTCTCAGACAGCTGAGCGTGCTGCAGGGATCCTCGCAACCATTTCAAAAGAGTTTCGAGCGGCGCTTTGCTAGATTGAGTTGGCCCAGAGGTAGTGCCCACACGCATATAGTAATATTGGTCATTCAAGGAGTGCCAAAACCACAGCTCTTCCCACCATTCTTCGAGCCAGTACTCCGTGTTGTCGCCTTCTCGAACCGCGCCAGACTTTGAAGGTTCATTTTCTATAGGAAGCGATGCACGTAAGTCTTGGTAAGCCCTGTACTTCTTTCGTTCGGAGTGCTCCACATCCTTTGTCCAGAAGGCGTCACGCTTTGCCATAAGCTCATTGATCTTCCTCATATTCTGGGCGGTTTCCCGGTCGTCCTTGGTGATAACCGCAATCAGAACGAGGAGCCTCACCGTATTCAGAAGCTGCTCAAAGAACTCAAAGTCCGGATTCTCCTTCTCAAAACCTCTATCTGTCGGTGGATTGGAAGATCCGTGAGAACGAAATTAGAAAGGGGGGAATCGAGCCCAAATTTACGTTGGCTGCCATTGTAATGAACCCAGAGAGGCATGTCTTCAACATGGTGGTACGAATAAAAGCTACCACGTTTGTCAACGTCCCCGTCAAAGGCCGGGAAATGAGTCCAATCTACTTTACACCGACTGCCAGTCAAGGGAATTCTGCACCGGGAGGCTTGGTCACTTATGGCCAGCGAGCCTACGCCCCCAAGCCACCTAATGTGGCCGAGAACGAAACGGAAGACTGGAACCAGATTGACCTCGAAGCACTGACTCAGATGCACAAAACGCTGCTTGGGTAGCTCGGTAGCTTGTCAAGGAGGCGTCCATGATCAGATTAGGCTCGCTACTGTCGTGAGTGTTGAATTTAGGCGCTGTCGGCTTACGTCAGTCGCTTATCGGGGTGATTTCAGGGTGGATTTCGGGGTTCAGGCCCCTCAGCCATGGCCTTATAATTAGGCGAATTCTCCTTTGTTTTAGCAGTCAGTCAGTCCTTATCGATATTTACAACACAATGATCCTGCCTGCCATCCTATCGCAAACCATGTCGGGGTCTGGAACTCGGGATGCAGGTGGGGGAGCGGCAGATATGCGCTATGGGACATCGGATTCGAATCCGACGCCGACGTGTCTGATGGAGTGTCTGATGCACGTACATAAAAGGCCATGAACGACCAGATCATCCGATACAATCAACTTGGTCATTTCACTTCATCGCACAAATCATGCAATTGAAGCAAGTAAACGGCATGCGTCGCTCAACAGCAGCCCTAGTCCGCGAAGGCGCCGCGGGCACATCCCCCGAGAACCCCATCGATGCCATTGTCATCGGTGCTGGCCCCTCAGGTAGTCCATGCGCAAGCCATGTGCAGTACGAGATGTATACTCACAAAGTTCTCAGGGATGGTCGCCCTGCGCACCCTCCTCCGTGATGACCCGCCCCTCTCCGTCCTGGCCGTCGACAGGCAGAATTCTGGCGGCGGCATCTGGACCGGCCACATCCCATCCTATTCCACATTGCAGGATCTGAAATGCGAGTACGAAGTCCACGGCGTCAAATTCCCGCAACAGGAGCCCCCCCGGCGCGGACCGCGCGATCAGGTCGCCGAGTTCTGTGATGAGTATATCAAAGAGTTTGGCCTGAGGGAACATGTGCTGTGGCAGCATGATGTCGCCAACGTCGAGATGGTGAAGCCGATGTTACATCGGGTTGAGATCAAGCCGTTGGGGGAGAAGGTCGAGGATGGAGTGACGGCCACGATTTATACGAGAGGAGTGTTGGTTTGCACGTATGTTTATTATGCCCCTAACCCCTAACCCTTTCTCAGTTGCTAATGATTTTTTGGTAGCGGGCACAACATCCTCACCTACGTCCCCAAACTGCCAGGCCAGGAGACCGCTACCTTCCCAATCAAACACAACAACGACGTCCGCGAAGCCAGCGAACTCCCCAAATCCGACATCATCGTCATCGGCGCCGGCCCCTCCGCCATGGACATGGTCCAAGAAGCCTGCATCACTCAAGGCGCCACCAACGTGCACGTCGTAGCCCGCATCGCGCACTGGGGCGCCCCCGACATGTGGTGGCCCTTCCTGCACCGCTATGGCTGGTCCGAACTCTACATCCTCGGCATCTTCTACTACTACCTCCCCATTTTCGTCGCCGACGCCCTCCTCTACTACATCGGTGTGATCTGGGCCTGGTGGCACGGCATCCCCGAATGGATGCCCCCGAAGAAGGACCCCGTCTCGTCCAAGGTCGCCTACATCCTCCGCACCCATCTCGTGCCGCCCTACAAGCGAGGGCAATTCCGCGTCCACAATGATTGCCGGATCAAATTGATCGAGGGGGATAAAGTCACCTTGACGGATGGCACGGTGCTCTACCCCCAGATGCTGATCGCGGCCACGGGCTGGTCGACCGATTCGTCGTTCCTGCCCGGCGGCCAGAAATCCGGTGAATACGACTCCCTCGCCGCCGCCGATATTCCGAAGCCTCTCTACCTCCGCTTTTACGACCAGGAGTATCCGGGCATCTTCTACATCAGCATGAGCAACGGATACATGGCGTATACGCATAACTCGGCCTTTTTAAGCCAGTGTATCGTGCAGATATTGAGGGGGACGTGGTTGCCGCCGAGTAAACAACGAATGGACCGGAATTGTCGGAAGGTGGTTACGAAGTATGTGGGCTTGCCGGGACGTCTAAAGCTTGATCTTGAAGAGGAAGGCTTTGCAACGCTGAGGTGGAAAGGCGAGAGGTAGATTGCTTGGGTGTGGATGGTGGTTTTTTGCCGGGGGGGTAAGAGCGGGAGGTCAGTAGGGCGGAAGCGAGGACGGAAAGGCGGCATTGGATGTGAATTTAAGGCATAGATGTGATGGGGTTTATTTTAAGTATCCTTGGTAGAGCATCCGCATATATATCTAAGATATCATATTCGTTCTATTCGAATGCTTGTGCACACCCGATCCGGTCCACCCTTTTCCAGAGCGCCCGGGGAAAGCTGTGGCTATAAACTGCATTTACTCGCGTTCTCCGGTGATTCTCTACAAAGTAAGATCACGTCCTTTCGTTGTTCATCGCTTGATCCATTTATTGCGTTTCTATTCGTCGAGAGGGCTGCGGCCCTCGCTGTGAGACGCTCCGAGTGCCGAAGATGGTGAAGACCGCTAGGGGAAAAGTGGACCCGGCTTCCGCGATGACGGTGTCGTCGGCGCAGAGGAAAAGTCTTGGCTCATCTGAAGCTCGTCCCAGCCCGTCCATTGCGTTGGCTGGCCTTCTCCTCAGCTTCGATTGCTAAGGTAGTTGCTCTTACGATATCGATAGACTCGATTGGCCATTGGTAGATCTTTGTCTTGGGGGCGCTCCTGTTTAGACATCTTCTCCGAGGCACGCACGATGCTCTTCCGTTCGGCTACGGCTACTTCACGATCCCCGGCCGTGCGGGCTCTTTCACGTGCGACTACGATTCCCGCATCTGCACCTCTACGAATCCATTCGGCCTCAGCTCTTGCATCGAGAAACTTGTCGAACCGTGCATTCACTGCTCTCAATCGCCAGCCCTTGTGTATAGCCGGTGCTTCGAGACCCGGAAGCCGACATTTCCCCGCAGCGAGAGCTTTTAGTATAACTGCGAAGATGGTACGTACGATGGGAGATCCTGGAATGAAGGACAATCTAGGATCACGGATTTGGATGGAGAAGCCCGGACTGGCAGTACGCACTTTGGGCTGGAATACAGAAGCTAATGGCGCGGTTGACAACAGGGCCGTACAGAGAGCGATGCATTTGGAGAGATCGAGGTACACGAACCAGAGCGATTGTCGGCCACTCTGCTCATCGATGCTGCAGGTGCCATCAGACAAATACTGGGGAGCGCAGACTGAGCGGTAGGGTTACCATCCGTTAGCCAGCTCTACGGCTCGTCTGCGGAATTCGGCTTGAAAGGCGGATACACCCAGCACCTTATGCTGACATCAATAAATAGGTCGCTGGAGAACTTCAAGATCAACCAGCCCCAAGATCGTATGCCCCCACCTGTTATCAGAGCCTTTGGTATCCTCAAGGGGGCTGCAGCTACGGTCAACATGACCTACGGACTGGGTAACTACGCCAAATCCTCTCCTTGAGAATGAAAGCTTAGAGCTTGCAAGATCCGAAAATCGGCAAAGCCATCCAGCAAGCCGCCGAAGAAGTTGCCTCCCTGAAGTTGATCGACCACTTCCCACTGGTGGTATGGCAGACCGGCTCCGGAACCCAGTCCAACATGAACGCCAACGAAGTCATCTCGAACCGCGCCATTGAGATCCTAGGAGGCACCATGGGCACCAAGAAGCCCGTCCACCCAAACGACCACGTCAACATGTCCGCCTCATCCAACGACACCTTCCCCACCGTCATGCACATTGCCGCCGTCCTCGAAATCGAACAATCCCTCCTCCCCGCCTTGAAGAGCCTCCGCGACGCCCTCCAAGCCAAATCCACGCAATTCGAAAAGATCATCAAAATCGGCCGCACCCATCTCCAAGACGCCACCCCCCTAACCCTCGGCCAAGAATTCTCCGGCTACGTCGCCCAACTCACCTACGGCATCGAGCGCGTCCAATCCTCCCTGCCGCATCTCCGCTACCTCGCACAAGGCGGCACCGCCGTCGGGACCGGTCTCAACACTTTCCAGGGCTTCGACGAAGCCATCGCCGCCGAAGTCAGCAAAATGACCGGCACCGACTTCACGACTGCGCCCAACAAATTCGAATCCCTCGCCGCGCACGACGCCATCGTCGCGGCCTCGGGCTCCCTCAACACGCTCGCCTGCTCCCTCTTCAAAATCGCGCAGGACATCCGCTTCCTCGGCTCGGGCCCGCGCTGCGGTCTCGGCGAACTGCAGCTGCCGGAGAACGAGCCGGGCTCGTCCATCATGCCGGGCAAGGTCAACCCGACGCAGTGCGAGGCGTTGACGATGGTGTGCGCGCAGGTGATGGGGAACCATACGGCGGTGACGGTGGCGGGCATGAGCGGCCAGTTCGAACTCAATGTCTTCAAGCCGGTTCTGATCCGGAATCTGCTGCACAGCGTGAGGATTTTGACCGATTGTATGCAAGGTTTTGAGAGGAATCTCGTCGAGGGGATTCGGGCGGATGAGAGGAGGATTGATACGCTGTTGCATGAGAGGTATGGGCTTGCCCCTCACTAGGTCTCTTTCATTATCAAGTATGGGGTATGGGCGGCTAACGGTGTGTGTGGGTAGTCTTATGCTTGTTACTTGCCTTAATCCGGTTATTGGGTATGATATGGCGTCGAAGGTGGCGAAGAATGCGCATAAGAAGGGTTTGACGCTTAAGCAGAGCGCGATGGAGTTGGAGGCGTTGAGTGAAGAGGATTTTGATAGTCATGTGAGGCCGGAGTTGATGATTAGTCCGAAGGAGAAGAAGTAGGAGGGGAGGAGTGGGGAGTGAGCGGAGGTATGGGTGAGATCTGTATATAGGCGTAGACGTCTAATTGGCATTAGTCTCTGCTGCATTGTCTATGGAGACGAGGGGGTTGGTGCATTCTTGGGGTTCCGCTGGGGCTTCAGATTTCTTTTTTTTTTTTGGGAAATGGCTTTACGATCTGTGTCCCTATCGACTACTCCACGCCCCTTGTCACCATCCCTATGATGCCTCGACCGGCCTATCAACCACCCCACACCTGTGTCGCTATCCCGATCATGCATGCCTTGGTCACAGTCGCATGGATCTCCAATATTCCGACGTCATCCCGTCTTCGTCGATTCTCGAGCCAGCCAGCCATATCCACATCGACCCCCATCATTCCTCCGCTCCAAATGGACCTCACTCCTCGCTCGAATAACTTGGGCGAGCTTTGACGTACGTATGTAGTTGGGGTGGCATTTCCGTCCGAATGGTGAACGAGCGAAAGGGATAACTGGCGGGCCCTCCCACCCCCCTTGAGGGTTTTGGGGCAAGGGAAATGGGACACAGTGTCTGCGTCGAGCTTAGCTCGCACTCACTATCTCTATGCAGTGTTAAGTGCGATTAAGAGCGAGCAATGGTGAGTGGGGTTGCAATTGTGTCCGAGGTGCCCCTCTGCGTCGTGGGTGGGGAGCTCCGTTTTGCGAGATGCGGTTGTTGGCGGAGCACAGTGATATGATCGCGGTTTGCGTCGATGCTGGCCTTGTGTAAGGTGATCTTGTTCAGGGACTCTGATGCATCATGTGGCCTTGTCGGCAGCTGGCGGCAGCGTGCGCGATGGAACTGAGATTTAGAAGATGTTGGCAGGAACAATGATGGAAGATGAGTTGAAGATCTTTGATTCTGCAACGGTCAATAGGGTGATGCAACGAAGCGGCAGTACTTTGACTCCTGTATATATCTGAGATCCACCGAATCTCAATATCTTCTGTTGGTGAGTGCGGAGCTAGGCTTTCGTGTGGTCGCGCTCTGCTGACAGGGACGCTCGACTTGCGTCGTCGAGCCTCGGGGGAGCTTCGCCTTCTGGAAACGGCGCATACTTGTCAATGAGATAGAACATGTCTTCGTACGCTCTGTGACAGTGGTAAGCAAATGCGAGGGGCAGTTCTTCAAATCCCCGCTTGGATAACGATGGGAAATTCGGCACACAGCGCTGATGACTTACTGCTGGCGAACTGCCGTACCCTGGGCCACGTGGTTGACCGAGTAGATAACGTTGAAATATACGCAATACATCCGGTTTCTGTCATCCCATTCCTCTCTAGGTTCGCTGGGGCCGTAGTTCCGAAGATAGGTACGCGTGTAGACTTTGTTGTGGATCTTGTTGTAGTTGCACCGCCAATCTCCTATCTCGAACTCATTGTGGGCGTACACTGCGCCGGAATCGAAGATGTAGATATCTCCAGTCTCATAGGAGGTCCCCGTGTTGCCTTCCCAGAGATCCGCGTGGCACAAGCTGGGCTTGATGCTTCGACCATCTGCCTCAAGAATGCCGATCAACCTTGGGATGACATGAGAGAGGACTCTCTTTTCGATTTTGTCAAGGTCTTCCCAGTAACCGTTGGTCTTGAAGTCGAGGTCAATCACGTGCTGCAACATCTTGGTGAAAAGTGCCGTCCAAGTACTCTCCCATCCAACAGATTGAGGTATCCGGCCTTGGCACGTAGTTATGTGGAATCCAAAGTTGCCCGTCGGTGAAATACTCGTGCGGTGTAATTGAGCCAACTTAGAGCACAACTGGTTTGGCTCAGGGACCCTGTCACTCATGTCGATGAATTGAGAGAGAAAGAAATATGTCTTTGGACTCTCAATGTGGCATTTTCCAAATGAGTAAGGCTTGGGAACCATAGAGGGCATGGTTTTGTAGAGCTCACTCATGGCGTTGAACTCGCCTTCCATCATCACCCGCCCAGCATCTTCAGTTGCACATTTAACGAAGTATCGCGCTGGTGTCCCATCGGGAAGCTCGACGCTGATTTGAGCGGTGATTGTCCAGGCTGACGTCCCAGATTTGTTGGCGGAGATAATCTTGGTCCCTTTCGGAAATTCGGCGGCAATGTTCTTGTCGAGAGGGAAGTCTCCAGCTATGGGTTGAGGGCCGCCCTGAATGGTCATGGTATGCGTTTTCATATCATAGGAGAGTAAGGCTGTGGGCGATTGAGGAAACCTTGCAAAGGGTTCGCTCATTGTGAACCGTGCTTGGGGGTCTTCACGGCTTGGAAAGAAGGTTCGTCTTTCTAGTTCGTCAATGGAAACTTTGGATAGCCGTTCCTTTCTCAAGGGAAGAAGGAAGTACTGATTCAAATACTTGATAAGATAAGTCATGGCTAAGCCCTTGTAGCATCTGCTTGTTCAAGTATGCATGGATGCTGCGGAAAGAGGATGCTCTAAGCTCAGGGGCATCTAGCCGAGTAAGCCAGGCTTGATATTGGACCGCACGCGTGCACAAGCATTCATGGGGCGCGATCTCGATTCAAATTGGAGAAAGCTCATATCTCGTATGCACGGCTTGTCACCTTGGTCATGCGGAAGGGCCGAGTATCATGCGATGCTGGCTGCCTGAAAGATGTGAGACGCGCTCCTGTTATAAAAGAGTAACATACTGTATGTACTGCCTTGGCTCAGGCCATTCGGCGCGCGCTCGTCGGCAAATAAAACCACAACCATAACACTCCTGTTCCTTTGTGATCATTTCACGTCTATTGTGAGGTTGACGCTCGGAGTTGAGAGCATTGTCCAGGACGTTTGAGGGGCTTGTCGAAGGACAAATGCCTTAATTGGTTCTCATGGTCCGAAGTCTGCGGCAAAACCAGATATAACCAAGCAACAAGGCGTTGCAAGAACGCCCGCGTACTGGGGGACGTTGTAGTGGCGTTCGTGGGTGCTCTCAAAGTGTCGATCGTACACAATGTTTGGCAGGTCCCCGGGCACGAAATACGAGAGTAGTCCAGGTTGAAATTGCTCTCCCGTCCTTCAAAACTCGAAAACCGGCTCCTTGAGGTGACTTGACCTGCAGCGAAACATCGCTCACCACTGAATGGTCTCTGCAGCCTTCCGGCTAGAGAAGCCGCGGGTGGGTAGTCACCATGCCGTCGGAGAAAACAAAGGAGGAGCCGATGGGACCACACACAGCCAGTTGAACGTCACCTTGCACAACTGAGCTACCCAGGCAAAAGGCAATCGCGGCCAGTGCGAGGAAACTTCTTAGTGCAACAGATAACATTCAACTCGAGTCAAACCCAACTGGGCGCCCAACAGTCGGATGAGAAGTGATAAGTTAATTAAGTAATTTCATAACTATGTTAGCATGCTTACAATTGGCTAATGACCCCTGGATCCCCCCCACCCCCCCTCCAAACAAATGATTAATGATCGCGGAGTACCCTTCCATGATAAGCCGCCTCCGTAATTCACCTAATTTGCCCGTCATAATGCCAGATCTTAACATCGTCATCAGTGTCTCTATTGACTCCATCAAAAGCGGCCTGACTGATCACGTAATGCTTGATCATTGACATCCTACAAGGTGTAAGCGGCGGGAACTGCAGTGACGAAGCAACAGAGGCGGCAGTGACAGTAGAGGGACGCAGTGACAGTAAGGTAGAGAGCAAAAGCCAACAGAAGCGTAGTTTTCGGCTATTTATAATGTCTATTTAGGACGTCTAAAATAAAACAGAGAAAAATAAACGCAACACAAGGCGCGAAAGACACAGCGAATGCGCAAGAAAGCAGGCTTCTCGAAAGCAAAGGATTCAGCCTCTACGCACGGGGAGTACGTCAATTTGAGACGAGTTACTCCCCGGTCATGCTCTCAATGGGGGAGAACTCAAGATGTCATGAGCTAGTTTAGAATGCGTTGAATTGACCCATCAATTCTCCATGATAACCGTGCCCCACAACTAAAGATCGTTCGCTTACGATGCACTTTTCAATTTTGTGATTCAAAACATGGGAGCGCTTCTGGATAGACCCCTCCATGCATGTGGCTTATTTTAGCGCCTGATCGTGATTTATGGTGTACAGGTCTGTACTCTGTAACCACAGTCGTTAACCTGCTCAGTGTGTGTTCTGCTACACTTCGTCTCCACTATGTCCGACATTCCACATTAACCCGCAAACACAACAGCGCTGACAGTCTTGAACGATTGTGACTCAGCTCGCGATTCTCGCTGAATGCAGTGGCTATAGATGTCAAGGTTTACCTATTTGAATTCGATCTGGTCCACATACAAGCTCTAGCAATGGTACTCTATGTTCATTGCTTGATCTTACATGGAGCATATGCTAATGCTGATTTACCAGTTCAGGAAGCTACGATTCAATCGATCCCACTCAGATGAAGGACGACCCAACAATCGGGCCTCATCCTCTTCACTCAACCGATATTCTTCCACAAGCTCCGCATCGAGCGAACCCAGAAAAGGAGATTCTACTCCAAATGTTCTGCAGGTATCAGATAGGCGATCCTCTCAATTAAGCTCGAACCTAAGCTTTCGCGACCCGAGTCCTTCGCCGGAACGGAGGAATGAGTCACTTGGACTTCAGGTCATATATCAGCCAGCATCTGCAGCGTCACTGGACGTCATTTTCGTACACGGCCTTGGAGGTGATAGCCGAAAATCATGGTCGAAGAACCACGATCTCCACCTCTTTTGGCCTCAGCTTTGGCTGCCGCTAGAGCCAGGCATAGACCAGGCTAGAATCTTCAGCTTCGGATATAATGCCAGCTTTCACGCCGGCGCGGCAAAAAGCATTTCCAACATCGCTGATTTTGCAAAGGAACTGCTCTTCGAGATGAAATTTGCAACAGACGAACAGGGACGAGATCTTGGGATGGGCAAGGTTCCCATCATATTTGTTGTTCATTCCATGGGTGGCTTGGTTGTCAAGAAGGCATATCTTCTCGGTCAAAACGACGAGCACTATCAAGAGATTGTTGAATCTATTTCAGCCATAATTTTCCTCGGTACTCCTCATCGCGGCACAAATCTAGCTGAGCTACTCAACAAAATCCTTTTTGTCTCATTCCAATCTCCCAAGAGCTTCATTGTAGATTTGAACAGGAGCTCGCCTGCCCTTGAGGAACTCAATGAGCAGTTTCGCCACGTTGCGCCGAGGCTTTCAATTGTCTCCTTCTACGAAACGCTCTCAACCACAGTGGGCCCAAGGAAGTTGATGGTGCTAGAAAAGGATTCATCAATTCTTGGATACCCTGGCGAAATCTCCAGGTCTCTCAACGCGAATCACCATGACCTGTGCAAATACTCCAGCCCACAGGACCCCAACTATGTTAGCGTACGAAATACTATGAAATCCCTAGTGGGACGATTTCGTTCAAAAGGCACCGAGCTTTGGACCAATCAATATTCAGAAGAAGTGAAGGAAGTCGAAAAGCTTTTCGCGATTGGTGAAGTTCCGGAAGATGATTTAAGCTTTTTTCGACGACGCTGGATGCCCGGTACTTGCGACTGGCTCCTTTCTGAGCCGGATATCAAGCTTTGGCTGGATGATACCACATCGAACTCGCATGTTGCGTGGTTAAGTGCGCCTCCTGCTAGTGGCAAATCGATTCTTTCTACGCATGTTATTAGTCACCTACGGGAGTCAGGCCATGCTTGCCAATACTTTTTCTTCAAGTTCGGCGATCAGATGAAACGATCCTTGAATGTTCTTCTAAGATCGATCGGATACCAGATGGCCAGGGACATTCCAGCGTTCAGACGCAAACTGATAGACCTCTCAGGAGAGAGCCTTCGGCTCGAGAAGACAGACCCATCCGTCATCTGGCAGAAGGTTTTTGAATCTATTGTTTTCAAGATGGAGCTTCACGATTCCCTGCATTGGGTGATCGACGCACTCGATGAGTCAGAGACCCCCAAGGCGCTTCTTAACCTGTTGCATGGTCTTTCTCAATCACGGACGCCTATACGGATACTGATCGTTAGTCGGAATATAGAGTCACTGTTTCACGCGTTCAACAGGCTCGCCGGTTCAGTTCAAGTCAGTTTCATCAAGAAAGACGGACGAGACCACAACATCTCTGATATCTCTATGTTTGTGAATGAAGAGATGAAGCACATGCGTGGAAGTGATAACCTTAAGCACCAAATAATGCAAAGCATTCTTCGCCGAGCTCAAGGAAACTTCTTGTGGGTCCGGCTTGTCCTCGAAGAAATCTCGAATTGTCACACGGAACAAGACATTCGAGATACCTTGGAAGATATTCCAGATGGTATGAGTCAGCTCTATCAAAGAATGGAACATGCTATCGCAAATAGCCCGAAAAGGACAGATCGGACGTTAGCGAAGACAATACTTCAATGGACCATATGTGCCCAGCGACCGCTGGCATTAACGGAGCTAGCAAACGCCTTAACACCAGAGTATTCTGAGTTTCCGGACCTGAGAAGGACCATTCAAGACGTCTGTAGGCAGTTTGTTGTCATTGATGACACAGATCGCGTTACGATGGTGCATGAGACAGCACGTGATTATTTAACCAGAACTCCCAGTCTTCAGATCTCAATAAATCCCAAAGAAACTCATGCCGAGCTATTCATGAAAACAATCACATCCATCCTTGATCCTAACCTTCGATCTCAGCTCACGCAGGGTCAGCGTTTGTTCCAAAGCACGAATCCATTTGTCTTCTATGCTGCCGTAGCATGGACATACCATCTCCGTCATGCTGCCGATTCAGATAAGATACTGACTTTACTGGTCAGTTTTTTCGCAGGGCCCTCTGTGCTCACATGGATACACTTAATTGCTTTTTCCAATCAACTAGAAGCTCTGGTGAAAGCTGCAAAGGGATTGACGTCGTTTGCCGGTCTTTGCCGCAAGCGAAATGCCATGAAGAACCCGATGTTACATCGTCTTCGTGATTTGGAGCTCCTTGATATGTGGGCGGTTGACCTCGTCAAGATGGTTGGGAAATTTCACAGGCAACTGCTTTCTGATCCAGCAGCAATTTACAAACTCATACCTTCATTCTGCCCTGAAAAATCGATCCTACACCGGCAATTTTACCGACCTGAGTCATCAGATCTGTCGATCTCTGGTATTTCAAACAATACGTGGAACGACAATCTAGCCAGAATTACTTTACGCAATGGTGATCAAGCCTGGAAGATAACTTGCGCCGGTCATCATTTTGCCGTCTTGAGCTCAACAGGAGCAGTTATTGTGAGGAAATCTATCAACTTTGAAGAGGTCTGCACACTGCAGCATCAAGAGCCCGTCACAGCAATGTGTTTCAACCTCAAAGGTGATAAATTTGTTTCATATGGCTTGAAGAGTAGCAAGCTCTGGTCCGTCCCTTCAGGTCAAATTCTGGCTTCAACATCGAATCCAGCTTTCGTAAAGGCAATGACGATCTCTTTCGCAGAAAATGACACCAAGATTTTGACAGGCTCAGACGACAGGATGATAAGATTCCTTTACACTGAGAAATTCAAAACAGGTTGGCATGTGGTGGACGCGGCGCTCCTCAGGGAGACCTCTCAAATTGATGGAACATTCCTCAACTCTCCTATGTACATGGTCTTCAATGGGGATGCCACGCTCGTGGGCGTGTGTTATCGCGGATTTCCTCTCTCAGTGTGGGCAATAAACGAATCCCTCCTGGTTGGCAGGTGCAAACGAGCCAAAGAGTTTCGAGCTAACCACGCCCGACCCTCAACCAGTTGGTTCGCCGTTGATCGATTTACCTGGAATCCTGTTACTGGACACATCATCGGCTGCTACAGGGATGGCTGCATCTTCAAATGGCATCCTGTGTCCGATGAGAACCAAGAAAAGGCTGAAACAGCTGATGAGGTCTCAGCCAGTCCGGATGGCAAGCTTTTCATCACCAGTAACAGCGACGGTACTGTCAAGGTCTGGAATTTTGCGTATTTCAGTGTGGTATATCAGCTCTCTTCTGGAGATCTCGTAACTGGTTTGGCATTTAGTCCCGACTGCAAGCGCTTCTATGATCTACGAGGTTCTTCGGTCAACGCATGGGAGCCCAACAGTCTCATCCGTTTCTCGGAGATTGAGGAGACCTTTAGCGACACAGCGAGTGAGGATCAATCGCCAACATCTGTCTCACAAGCTTCAGAGGCGTGGGTTGCACAATTTGAACCGGTTTGTGCTCTTGCTGCTGCTCCAGGAAGTTCGTTCTATTGCGTTGGTAACGAAGAAGGTGTAGTGGAGCTATTTGATACTACCCAGGGGAAGTTGCTAGAGCTTGCCAGATTCCTGAACTTCCTCAGTGTCAGTAAAATGGCATGGGGTGAAGACCGCCAGCACATTGTCGCGGCAGATCTCGGTGGAGACATTTTCGTGAAACGCCTGACGGTCTCGGCTGTTGGCACTGGACAAAGCAACATAGAAGCGCAACCTATTCTTATTCCTAAGATCAACCTGGAAGGTCGCGGCATCCACGAAGTCCTCCTGGATCGGAAGTCGACATTGCTCTTGGTCATGAGTGAGAATCGCGGCGAAGTCTGGTCTCTGAGCACAGGTACTGTGCAAACTTCTAGAGAATTGGAAAACGATGCTGTCCGAAGATGGCTCAATCATCCGACGCAGAGCAATTTGCTTCTAGGGTTTGGACCGAGTGATTTGAGGATACTCCACTGGAATGACTTGACAGACTTGGGCCGCCTTCAGTTCCGAGAAGAACGACCCAGGCTGAATAGCCAAGTCAGGTTTGATGTCAACGAACATCATGAATCTTCTCTAGATCATCTGTCAATAGCTCCAAGCAATGACCTCGGGGCCTCCTCCACCGTCACTAAAGCAATATTCAGCCAAGATCGGAAACACTTCCTAGTACACATTTTAAAAAGTCCGGCTCAAGGGACCGCCTCAAAACGGTTGCTCATCTTTGAGACCTCCTCGTTTGGAATCTCTAATGGGATTGACTGCGCTATCCCCGTGGCCTATCTTTACATTCCACCCGTGATAGTGGCACGAGTTGATGTTCCTCTAGGGGTTCTACCTGGATCACTACTTGTTTTCTTGGACCAAGATTTGTGGATATGCACATATAGATTGGGCTCAGTATATGATGACGAGGCGGTCAAACGCCACTATTTTATTCCCAGAGACTGGGCGGGCACTGAAAGCTTGGAACAATGTTGCCTATTGGAAGACGGTACATTACTTTTCCCCAGGGACGGGGAAGTTGCCGTAATCAAAAGTACCCTTGGAGCAGCGGATTTTTGATAAGACACTTAGTCGATTGTGGTAGTGTTGTCTGAACATGCCTTGCAGTTCTGCAGAACTCTTTGGAGACTCCAGCGCATAATGCTGGCACGGCGCCAACTCGTTAATTGACCGCTCCGTAGTAAAAGCATATAAGGGGTCCTCCTTATCTCTCATCCCCGTGATTGTAAACCTGCAGCCTCTGGCTTGGGAAGCCTGCGCTCCATAACTTCTTATTTTCTTATACCTTCTTCAACAAAACACACTCGGGAATCCCCAGCTGTGAAACAATAATGAACAGCACCATATTGCCCGGTAAAGACAAAAGCAAGATTGGAGTGCTAAAGCCCAATGACTTAACTTTCAGCATCTGCGCACATCATCCTCTTTACATTCTCATCATTAACAGAACACCAAGGAGGCCTTCCTGATCAGACAACTGCCACATATTATCATGATTCGCCCTGAGGGTAATCCGCCGATATAGAGTAAGAAGTGAGTACTCTCAGAAAGTCCGAAAACGAGGGGGTACTGGGGGGGTCTTCACAGTCGGATAACCGCTGAATGGGACGTAACACAGTGACCTGCTCGATGATGCCAATTGGAGAAGCGGAACTCTGCATGTGCCAGAAACATAGTGAAGCTGGACGATCATGGCTGCACTCAGACTCAGGTCATGCCATGCCCTCACTGCTGGACTACTCTACACTTCTCGAGACCCGGATTCCTGGCGATGAAGCCTTCAGTCTTATTTTTGTAGCCAAACCCGATCTTTACTGGCCATGCCGTTACTTGACCCGACCTCCACCAACAATCCCTCCCTATTTTCCTCCAACGCCAACCAGTCAATTTCGGAGCCACATAGCTCACGTCACGATGCTGACCAGTCATCAACGCCGTCCTCAGGAGCTCCCACGGCGCCTTCTCCGCCTGCTGCGCCAGATCCTTATACGACTTTCACCCGCAAAGAGAAGCGCCTACTCACTTTCCTACTCGGCCTTGCAACCCTCACTTCTCCCTTGACGGCCACGATCTACCTCCCTCTTCTTCCCCTCCTGCGTGCACATTTCAATACCTCTACCCAAGCCATCAACCTCACCATCACACTCTACATCATCTTCCAAGCTCTCTCCTGCTTGATCTTCGGCCCACTGTCCGACTCTCTTGGTCGTCGGCCCGTGTATCTTTTCACATTAGCCTTGTACATGGTAGCGAACCTGGGCTTGGCCCTCAGCAAATACAGCTATGCTGCCTTACTCGGCTTGCGGACTTTGCAGAGCCTTGGCGCGAGTGCGGCGTTTGCAGTCAGTTACGGCGTTGTGGCGGACGTCTGCATACCCGCAGAGAGAGGGAGCATGGTGGGGCCGATCTCTATGCTCTTGAATCTGGGGGCGTGTATTGGGCCCGTGATTGGTGGGTTGGTTGCATTCACGTCGGGAAGCTACGAGTGGGTATTTTGGGCTCTTACTATCGTTGGAGGCATTTTGCTCTTGGGTGTTGGAACTTTTCTCTCGGAAACGGCGAGGAATGTGGTGGGCAACGGCAACGCAAACACGCAGCAGAAGTGGTGGGAAAGGAGTTGGTGGAGTTTGGGGAAAAGGTGGATAAAGAACAGGAGAAGCAACAGCAAGGACGCAGACATCGTGACGGCTGAAAACACCACTGACAGGTCTCCTGTCACTCTCCAAAGGAGTTTCCGCATTCGAAACCCACTAGCATGTCTCCGCATCATCTTCCACCGCGACACCTTCTGCATCCTCTGGATGCCCGCCTCCTTCTACCTAATCGACTACTCATTCCTCGCCGCAACCCCATCCATCTACAAAACCACCTACCAATTCAACGAGCTTAAAATCGGCCTGACATACCTCCCCCGCGGCGTCGGCATCATCATCGGCGGCTACCTCAACGGCAAACTAATGGACCACAACTACCGCGCCACCGCCCGCCAGATCAACCAAACATTAAACGCAGTAACCGGCGACGACCTGGCGCACTTCCCCATCGAACAAGCGCGCACACGCCGCACACCCATCCTCCTCGCCATCTCCACCGCGACGATCATCGGCTACGGCTGGGCCGTAAACTACCACGCTCGCGTCTCCATCCTGCTTATACTGCAATTCATCCAAGGCGTCTGGGGCACGTGCTTCTACACCACTTACAACACACTACTCGTAGATGTCTTCCCTGCGAGTCCGAGCACCGCGGCTGCGGCAGCGAGTATCACACGATGCGCAATGGCGGCTGCCGGTGTGGCGATTCTGCAGCCGCTGCTCGACGCGGCGGGACGCGGATGGTATTTCACCGTCTTGGGGATTTGGAGTGGTGGGTGTGGTGCCGTAGCGGTCTGGGCTATCCAGACGCATGGGATGCAGTGGAGGAGGGCGAGGACCGCCAAAGCCGCTCTTAAGGCTCGGGAGAAAGACGGAGTTGGTTCGGGTGGCGTAGATAGCCTTGCCGCGAGAGATGTCGAAAAGAACACATGACCGAGAAAGAAAAGCTCTGGTGCTAGTTGCACGCTCAGGGCAGCATCGTCCTGAGCCCGGACCAGGGGCTAGCTCGACGTGAGGAAAGTGGTCTTTAGGCAGACTGTTTGACGCTACACGGATCCTGTTCCGCTGCCTGACGGCTTCGTAGAAAGCGTTACTGCCCATTAGCTGATAAGTTACGTCGCGGGCGGCGGACTCACTATCAATCGCAGAAGCCCTCCTATGCCCCGCATCCTGGAGCATCAATAATTCAAGATAGGTAGCCAAAGATAGTTTAGATAGAGGAGGGTCTCCTTGGCATCAGTATCGGCCGATGTTGAATAACTGGATTTACCCCTGAGACAATTAAGCTTGTAAACAACGGAGTCCTGCTTATCGTCGACCCGACCTGGATCGGACTAAACCCGATACAGCTATTCGGAGCGACATCAACTCCATTGCAATCGGATATTCTACCCTTTGCAAAACTACCCCACACTCTTCAAATCCTCGAGCTCCACCGAGTCCGGACAGATAGTGGCCAGCTATATATTCCACACATAACACATACCGCCATGGCAACTTATCTCCAACCCCCACTCCAACTTCCCCCCATTCGCCAATCCTCCATTTCCAACCCTCCCAGCTTCTCCCAGCACAGCCGCCATAATACCCAAGAAAGTCCAACTCTGCTACGGCGTCGACGTCGACTGCGTGTCCGGCTGGATCGGATCCTATGGCGGTGAAGACAGCATCAGCGATATCTCCCGGGGTTTGCAAGCGGGCGAGCAGAATGTGTTCAGGTTGTTGAAGCTGTTTAAGAAATACAATATGACGCAGACGTTTTATATTCCGGGACATTCGTTGGAGACGTTCCCGAAGGAGTGTGCGAAGATTAGAGATGTGAGTGTACTGTGCTTGTGGTTCCTGGGGGCCACCGGGTCAGCGAAGGGGTAGGGGCAGGTGCAGGGACAGACGGAATTAAAGTGAGATATGATGACTGATGTATTATTCGTGGTGGGAATCTAGGCTGGTCATGAAATGTATGTACTTTCTTCCCCCCTTTCCCCCTGTCGAAGGCTTCATCTGCTCAATGGCTGATACTGACCCCACAACCAGAGGTCTTCACGGCTACACCCACGAAGAACCCAACAAGCTCTCTCCTCAGCAACAAAAAGACGTCTTTGAGCACACCTATGACATCATGACAAAATTCGTTGGCGCCCCGCCTAAAGGCATCGTCACCCCCATGTGTCAGATCTCGGCTGCGAGTAGTAAGATGCTGATGAATAAGGGCATGGAATATGTTTATAGTGCTATGCATCGGGACTGTGTGCCGTATTATTTGAAGGTTGATGATAAGTGAGTCGTCTCTTATCCTCGGCCGCGGCGGAAAGAGGGGATGGAAAGGAAAGGGAATGGGAAGGGAAGGGAAGAGAAGGGAAGTCTTCGAAGAAACGTAGCTGACTGATGGGCGGAATAGATGGGAGAAAGTCGACCCGGAAAAAGAGGCCAAGGAGTGGATGAAACCGCTCGTGAGGGGCACGGTTACGGATTTGATATCTATCCCCATGAATTGATATTAAGACGGTACGCACCCATCTATTCGCCCCACTGAAAATTGGCAGCCCATCTGCTCATACCTTGGCTAACGGCACTCATGTATACAGACCTCATCCCCCTAGTCTTCATCCCCAACATGCCCAACTGCGGCGGCTGGACAGACCCCGACGTACTGCTTAAGATCTGGAAGGATCGCTTCGAGTACTTCTACCGCGAATACGACTATTTCATCTTCCCCATGCGGTACGCCCTTCCCCCTCACCTTTCTCTTTCCCCATCTCCGCCCGTTCCTCCGCCCTCCCCTTCTCTGATCTGTTCCGTCCATCTCCGCCGTTCGCATTCTTTTCAGTCCGGAGCAACTCGCTAATACGGTTCGATAGCATCCACCCGGACGCTTCCGGCCAAGCCCAACACATCCTCGTGCACGAGAAATTCATCGAGTGGGTCAACACGCACGATGGCGTCGAGTGGGTGCCGATGTATCAGATGGCGAGGACGTTTCGGGAAATGTACCCTACTAAGGAGGAGTGGTTGAAGGCGGAGGAGGAGAGGGGGTGTACGATCTAGGTGGGGGAAGATGTGTAGTTCGGAGTGAATTAATTTTTTTAGTAGCGCCGTCAGCGCCGTCATGAACGTGGGCTCGGTTCTTTCATCTTTCAAAGCTCGAAATCCACCACTGTGGTGTGTGTAAAATCTATTCCGCCACCTTCATACTCCGTTGTCGATTTTCTCGATGCGTTGCGGCTGATCTCTTGATGAGTGATCAAGGCCCTCCTCCCTCCCCCGCCCCCGACGGGTATATCGTTGAATACGTACTTCGGTGGCTGGAGATATGCTCTGGATTGGGTTCGCAGAAGGATGTTGTGAGTCCGACGAGTGTGAATCGGAGTCCATCCTTCTCATCTCCGTAATGTCGTGACGGGCTTCGGGCCTCCCGCAATCTTGTCCCTTGCTTCATATATAACTCTGTATCAAGCTCTTCCCTCCTCCCCCCCTTCCCTCCTTCCCTCCTCCCCTCCTTCCCTCCTTCCCTCCTTCCCTCCTTCCCTCCTTCCCTCCTTCCCTCCTCCCCTCCTTCCCTCCTTCCCCCCTTCCCTCCTTCTCCCCCTTTCCCTATCCACCCAGCCCCCAGCCCCCAGCCCCCCACCCCAACCCCGCCATCTACCACAGCTCGCAAGCTCCACGTCCAGCCAGAGAAGGAAAGAAGTCGAGTTCAGTCTGGAGGCATGGATCGGACTCCCTCAAACAAGCAGCAAGAGAAGTGCGGGATAGAGAGAGAGAGAGATATGTTTTGGGGGCGTTGTCAGGCGGCTGGGTAGGAGGGAGAGGGGAGAAGAGGGGAGAGAGGGAGAGAGAGAGAGAGAGAGAGAGAGAGAGAGAGCTGTCTAGGGGGCGTTGTTGTCACGTGGCTGAGAGAGAGGGAGAGGGAGGAGAGAGGGGTGGGTTGGTGGGGGGGTCCGCGTATGGCAACGACGGAATTAAGCGGAGGATAGAACCTGGTGCGGCGGGAAGGAAGGATGGAAGCGAAGGAAAGAAGGAGGGGGTTGTTGTAGTACCTGCCTGCCTTCCTGCCTGCCCACCTGTCGCTTCCGCAATACCTCACGAGCACCAACGCTCGTCCAGAGAAAGACTCGCTAATGCGGCGGTGGGGAGGCCAGGACTCACTTAAGGTCAGGGCCACGACATGAGCGCTCGAGACGCTTTGGAATTGAGGGTGCTGTCGTAGGAGACGTAGGAAAACCACCGCCGTATCGAGTCGGCGAAGTTCACGCACGACCGCGAGGCTTATCTTCTGTCGTTGGTGGGATTTGGGGTCAGGATGGTATTTTGATCAATCGAGTCCGTCAAAAGTGGGGCGGCCGGCCCTGCCTGGCCTGCCTGCCTGCCCAACCCAGCATAGCACATAGGAAAGACGTATTCACAAAGGTAAACCTGCCGCCAGAAGCACCTCAGTTGGAGCCATTCGAGGCATAGAGCAAAAGGCAATGCCAACATGCGTGACGATATAAGATTCCCCCCCCCAGGCTCTCCTCGCTCCGTTGTAAGCCAGCAATCACCTCAGCAATTTTAGTCCCCGTGTGTCAACAACTAGCTTAATCAAAGTCCAGAACCCCCGTATCCACGCCCGAAGCTACCCAGCTCGCTGGATCGAGTACCGCTTAAAAACCCCCTTCCCCTACCAGTCCCCAGCCCAATTAAAATCCCCGCCGCAATCTCACAGGTACCTCACCCGCTCCCCCTTCATTCGTATTGGCTGAGCCTTCAGTAGGACTGGGGTAATACCACGTAGTAACAGCAATGATGATGTAGACCAAAACGCACAGGGCACCTTCCAGGTAATTGGATTTCCCATCGCGGAGGAAGTTGCCCACGACGAGGATGGACAGGATCAGGCACACGATCATGAAGATTTCGAAGTTGAGGTCCTGTTGTTCGAAGAAAGTGTAAGCAGCGGGATGGACGTGGGGTGGAGGGAGGTGGCGCTTACCATGTTTTTGTTGAGACCCCAACCTACTATGACAACGAGCGAAGAGTTCAGTAATGCGGTTTGTATGGTGGCTCCCAAGACGTGGGCTAGAGCGAAGTTCATCTGGTGGGTATGAGCAGTGATGTCAAAGGCGTGGTCCATGTTAGAAGAATATACCTGATCGTCGTATGCTTCATCAATTGCAGTCAAATGCTCTGCAAATTTCTCTACCAGAGGGACCAGAATGAGACCCATGAAGCTATCACTAACGTGCTTTTCATGCACGATATAGTCTATCTCCTCAACTATGACGGACTGTGTCAGCTGAATGGATTTAGTAGGCAGGAAGAAGCAGTGAGCACTTACCTAGGAAAACCGCATGCATTGAAACACACGTCAAAGCGATTATGAGAGCAACAACACATTCGGTCAGTGTCAGCTTGTCTTTTTTCAGATCCTTGTGCCTATCTGCGTCCTTTTCCTCGTCTGCCCCCAAGACGTCATCGTATATGGTGTGGTGCGAGCGCATCTGGAACCACACATACCTTCAAACGCCAATTAGCATTTGGTGTGGTAGACTTAGGGGCGATATTGGACTTACAACAAGAAGGCCACCAGAAGGATGATGGCCGTGGCTCGGCTTATCTTCAATATATTGGCTCGCAGCAATGCCTCGTTCATTGTGCCTGTGAGGGCCGTAGAGAAGGCGCTTGGAATGAGAAGACCAAACCCGGCCACGAGCATTAGCCCACTGCCCACTTCACTGATCGCCTCGTGGAACACCTGCTCGTGCCTCTTAAATCCTCCCACGAGGAAGCAGAAGCCCAAGCATAGCAACAAATTGGCAAGTATGGAACCGAGGATGGCGGCTTGAATGACAGGTATTAAGCCATCATTCACGCTGTTGTGCAGTAGTACCATGAAAAGCACAATCTCAACAATGCTTCCGAGGAAGGTTTCGAGAAGAACACCTATAGAACGCTTAGTGATCGAACACACAAGGGCATGTTTCACCCATACCGATCACTCTCGGAAGCTTCCTCGCAAGTTCCTGACCTGCAAAACCTACCAGGTTGGCTGCCGGGATCATGGCGATATAATTGAGGGCAAAGACCCACAAAGGAAGATCGGGTCGGGCAAAGTGTATGGCGATAGCAGCGGGAACGACAGGCCATAGCACATTGACGACCTTGGAGGCCGTACTCGTACTGCGAAAGCAGATCCTTAGGAAGTGCAAGGGGTGGATGCCTTTCCGGCCGCTTTCTCCGTCCGGGTGGATGCCCCTGGTGACCTTGTGTCCATTGTGGTTGAACCTTGGTAGATGCGCATGTTCTTTGTTGTGCGGGTGTATGTTTTCGGATCGGGTGGTGAGCTCGATGGGTAGGTCTGAATTGGCAGTGGAGCCCTGGGGCTTGCGTCGGAAATTCGCCATTGTTGTTTTGTGAAATGCTAGTCCGCGACCTTGCTCTTGCTTTTGCTTTGCAACTCTATGGTTGTCCTGTCAACTCCTGGCTGGCACGAGGATGGCAGACCGATGTTTTGGATCCGTACAGGTCCAGTGTCAGTATCTGGGGTGTAAAAGGATCGTTAGTGGAGACAGGTATTTTTGCTTATAGAAAGACGGGAAAGTGATGTGGCCCTGCGCTTCACGGCTGCAAAGTCGTGGTTGACGGTACTGTCATGAAAATAGCATCTCCGCAAAGAGGGCCGAGGGAAGTCCGACAGGAGGCAGTCAAGTAAGTCCCCGAGTGAATGTTGATGCCCGCTGTGAAGATGGAGATGATCAGGTTCCTTGAAAGAGGAAGACGACGCAAGACGGCCGGGTGCCAAGAGGGCCTTTCATCATGTTTGCAATTGGCACCATTTGGCACCGCGTTTGGGCAGTGCTTTTGGCAATTGGCACAGACGAAAGCTGCTCCTGACAAGCCGGATCATCGTGGCAAGGGGCCTTATTCGCGCTTGGCGTGCTGCAGCCAAGGCAGGACGAGAGTGGCGCTGACTTCTGCTTGTTTCGTCCTCCACACAGCTCTCGTTTGATTACCCGCTCGCGCCCTCAGGATTGCGACGATGGCAACGGAGGGCATCGCTGGGACAGTACAAGTATCAGTGCCATGTCACACTGACATGGGCCAACTGAATGGCGGACGATTGCAGCGGAAGGGGCAGCGGAAGCGTCAATTTGACAACACATCAGACAAGCATAGTGGCCACCTTGGACACCAAGGTGGGGCGACATTATAGTTAGCTTATGTAATCAACCTGTGCAGCACCCTGTACAGGAGCAATATCACTCACTACTGAAAAATGCTCTAAATTGTTGAAATGTAGTATTTCGGCAAGCTACAGGGCTGAAATGGTGAGCTGCAAATGCATAACAATTCATTGACTGCCTGGTTCCTTCCTCCTCAGGTAAAATCATGATAGTAAGTCCCCCCCCTCTATTTCCCCCCCTGCATCAGGTCTGTTTTCTACCTGCATCAGGCCTGTTTTCTACCTGCCTCAGTGCTGTTTTCTACCTGCCTCAGGGCTGTTCGTATATCTGTATTGGTGGTGTACAGGCTACTGTTTCAGCCTGTACACAGTTGCTGTTCATTTCCAGTTGAGTTTGATTTCAGTGGCTGCAAGGCCTGCGCATGCCTTATACATATATAACGTAGTCTATAATGTAGTGGTGCAGCTCAGTAGAACCCCTGTTGGCTGCGAAAGGTGTCTTCAGGCCTTTGTGGGTGTTGATCAGGTGGTGTAGAGGGCAGAACAGGGTGAGGTGGGTGAGGTGGGCGTAGGTAAAGGCGCACTCATGGTCGTGGATGAGGTGCAGGGTGTGAGAGGGCTGTTGCAGTGATGCTCTCTACCTGAGTAGAAGGTGGAGCAGCCGGTGAAGGAGGTATCAGCCGTAGACGTGTCTCAGGAGCAGGGTTTTCAGACCTGCGCTGATGTTTGGCAGGGTGGGCGTTGTCCTGACGCACATTGGGATCAAGGATGCTCAGAGGCTGTTGAATGCAGCAACGTCTCTGCTCAGACTGTATACATATGAGACGGAGCAATAAAGACGCGTGTTTAGGTGGCTCACACTATTATGACACGTTATACAGGTCCTGAATTGGCCTGGGCTGATCAATTTATCAAAATCAGATAAGGCACGCCGCTGCAAGCATTTTGTGCAGACCTTAACAGCCATTGCACTGTCATTGAACTGTTGAACTGAGTGTTTAGTCTACTGAAGAGGTTGTGTGCAACCCGAAAGGCTCAAGTGCGGTCACGGGACAGCACTTTTTCATGATTACGTGGGAGCCAATCGCTTAAGTCATGGTGGGCTGTTGTGTAATACTATATAGATTGTGTGCTGACTAATACATGCTGCACCCCTTTCTCCCACAATCCCACAATCCCACAATCCCTGTCACGCCTGTATCTCGGACGATTTCACGTGACTCGCACACCTTTCCAGGGAGCTCCTTCAGCCCGTAGGGGGGTGGGGGGCATCATTCGATGAAGTGGCACAGTCGGTGAACACCAGTACCATATCAGCAACGAGAAATGTCAGTTCGTTGTTCTCAGAGTGCACAGAGAAGAGCTCAGTGACTTCGACCATGTTTACCATGTGCTGGTCGAGTTCAATGCCATCTGGAGAAAACGAAGTAAGCCTTTGCCGGCCCGCTCGAGGTGCAGGGGTGGCGGATAAATATTCCTCTGGGACATGTGCACGTGCGTAGGGATTAATATAGGGTCATTGTTGGTGATAAGCTCCCAAGAGCGGTCACGGCAGCGCGGATGAAAGTACAGAAAGAAGGGCATCTTGAGAGAGATCGTTGGCCAGGCCAGTGGCTAACGCCATCTCTCCCAGTCCTTCCTGGTATGATTGTAGCCGTGGCATTCATACAAGCAAGCCGAGTCCAACCAGCTCGGAAACCCGAAACGCTCACACTTGTCAGTCAAACCCTAACGAACCCTGGCCAACTTGATGCGGCCCATCGTACAGCTTGAATTGCACAGCCCCATACCCAACCCTCCACATATACAATTCCATCCCCTTCAGAGCCGAAGACAGCACTCCATACGTGACCTGGTGGTTGTTCGCATTCTGCACCTGCAGCACCACACGGCTGTCCCCGCGTTGATACCACGTAAATCTCCCGTCCTGCAGCATTCCGTCCCCTTTGGCCGCTATCCGTCCCGCCACCGCTCTGTCGGCCCCTTGCAAGAGATTTACGATCGCGTCGCTGGGGATGGGCACGCCAGGGTTGAGGATGAGGTACGTTTCCGTGTCCGGAGTGCACCAGATGATGTTGAACATGTGGGGAAGTGGCCATATAGGGCCTTGGTGGTTGGCGGGCAGATTACTGGAAGGGTGAGAGTCAGAATAGCAGGTCTTGCTGTGTTGTGGGAGGGGGACTTGTCATCACTTACGTGCCCGCTTTTACGGCCGGTGCGTTCGCGCAGTACTCGGTCCGCCGAACGAGTGTGGATCGGGTGGATCTGGTGGCGCTGGTGATGGATGCTGCGAAGCTGAGGAAGGCAAGTAGAAGAAAGAAGAGCATTGAAGATAACGCGTTGGAGCTAAGCATGCTGGATGTAGCTTCTATGGTATGAAAAGCAGTATCAAAATATATTGATCTTCAAGAGGTAAGCCTCAGGAGAATTCATTGCGGATGCGCACACAGTGAACAACATAGACACGTGTTCTTCAACTCTGATTGTAAGTCTAGATCATAAAACCGCAGCAAGTGGTAAGTTTCCGATAGCAGGTCCATCATGTTTGGGAGGCTTCCATCAGCAATTTGCTAGTGTTCCAGCAGACAGTTCCTGTTTCAACACGATTAAGCAGCGCAAGTTTGAACTGTGAAACTTCCGATATAAGCGGTAGCTCTCAACAAAGGGACTGAGGAGACTTCAAATTCCTATCAATGAGAACGAACATTCCTAAATACAAAGTGCGGTTATTGTAGACCTCAACTGCTTTCAGAAGTGACCTTGCGGATCTTGTTCAACGACCCCTCTGGAGGGTCAAGGACTCGAGAGCAATCCCCGCCACTGAGAAATGCACTGGTGATGCCGCAGCTGACTACTGGGCAGCACAAGTAGAGCGTCGCATGCGTCTCGAAAAGTCTCACTGCATGCAGTCGCACGAGTGATTGGGCTATCAAAGCCACAGTTGGTCTTCAGCTCCTCATTCCGAGTGGCTTGCTCCATGATCTATAGAGCAGTGGATATGACCGTCAGCCTTGCATTACACGTCGCTGCTTGCATCAGTAAGTGAAGTGGCAATGGGCGATGATCTGATAATAGATGGGCAACGACGTCTTCCCGAACAAGTAACTCGAGACGCCTGTGGCCTGGCCTCGCCTCTGGAGCCGTTGAATTAGGCGCAAATTACCAATCCCGGGTTCTTCCCAGGGTCTGGACCGAAAGGCGTCGACGGGACATGCACTCTTGGCGTAGTTTGAGGAACGGCAATAAGTGTCTACCGGCAATATGCCGTTTACCGGAAATACTCCATTTTTCGCACTTCCTCCAATCATGGCATCCGCCGGTGCCATGTTGAGACAGTTCAATGTCCGGATTCCGGTCCAAAACCACCCCATCTCTCAACCTGGGAATACAAGTCTGATATCTAACTTACGACTTCGCGTTGTCAGATACAAAGTGTTAGTACTGCAAGACCCGGCTCCGAACGAGCGAAGCGAGACGCCGCTCAACGATCGGCAAACCCAACAAGCGCCCTGTGAAGACTGAAGGTCTGAACGGGCGCCCAGCTATCTTTGACGACCGAAGGGAGCATGAGCAATCTTGAACATTCTCTGACGAGCAAAGCGAGACTTTGCTCAAAGAGCTGCAAACCCAGCAAGCGCCCTGTGTAGACCGAAAATCTGAACGAGCGAAGCGAGACCCTGCTCAAACAATCACTTTCTTCCTCTTCCTCTTAATGACGCCTGGATGTGGCACGGTAGAGGAAAATGAAAAAGGCGGTCGAGGTGATGTTGCTGGCATGGTTGGCTGCCAGCTTTTGCAGCCTTTGACAGCTCCAGCTCCAGCTCCAGCTCCAGCTCCAACGCCCAATTTCGGGCAATACACTCCTCACTCCTTCTTGCCGTGGATCCCTAGCACTGTTTTGCCTGCGAGGTCTGCCTAGAGGTACTTACACAGACTATGTCACATACTGACATGCTCAGCATCACCTCGGCCACCACTATACACTGGCTATGACTTGGCGCTAAGTACTACAAAGTACACAAGGCCCCGCCAATCCTTCACATGTATCGAATGCAGCCGCCTCCGCTATGCCGCCCCGAGGCCAGTGCTACAGCTACCTTACCTACCTATCCTCGCCCGGACGGCATCACGGTGAGACGGGCATCCTCCAGTGTCACCGATGCCTTCCCTAGCAGTCAGCTTATGTCTACAGCCGAGATACGTAAGGATGTCAAGATCTACAAGGTCATGTGTAAACTCATGTCTCAGGCGGCGCTGGCCAATAATAGCATCGACGACACCCAGATACCTTGACATCCTTCATCGATGCTTCCTGCTTCCTTGTTTCGCTCTTTTCAGCTGAGACTTTCTTCGTGGCAGAGTGTGCAGGCAGAAAGGGGATGCGGCTGCCTAGGACCGGGCTGGGCTCAGCCGCTGCATGAGCTTATTTCCACCTGTGGCGAAGTCAGCGTATCGCTGATCGACCAAGACCGACATGAAACCGCTCGCTGCGCAGCCTGCGCATTTCCTCTTCAGGGCGGTTCAGCCTGTGGCTATGGTCCATCCGACTGGTGGTCCCGAGTATGGCTCCGCTCTTCGTCCTGCAAGGGCTCGGCTGGAGAAGTAGAATTGCGAGTGCAGGTGAGGGTGGGCGGGCTTCCACAGCTCCTGCGAGTAGTCGTAGCCGTGCCACCCACCCGAAAGCAACTGGTACACATTGACTCATTGCTCCATTTGGCGCTGCCGACGCCAACGATGCAACAATTGCTAGCCGGGGTGGAGGCGAATCACAAGCACGCGTGACAGCCTTCCCGCAGCGGGGGAAAGATGGTTAAGTTCGAATTCCTTGCCAGCGCAGCAACGAGTCAGCGACACCGTGAGCCTTTCACAAAGTCGATGAATACTAATACGAACACTCCAAGTCATGTCTATATTAAAATGCATCAAAATGCCAACGGTGAAGCGACCAGCGGCATTGTTCAGAGCCATGATGATGATGGCAATCACGGGTCCCGCTGATCATTCGTAATTCACCAGGATGCTGATCAAGACGATTTGCGTCAGCCAACATCGCTGGCTCGGCCTTTGTCTGAACTCCGCTTGCTTCGTCCCCGTGACCAGAGCAGGAAAATGCCCAGTGGTGCCAGTGCACTGCATCCGAACTCCCGCAAAATCACCGTGATCGGGCTAGCCTGGCACCCGTACTGCGTTATACGCCTCTCTGCGCACTCCTACGCACAGGCAAATCTCTTCCGCACCCACATTCGCCACCGCTGGGAAAAGGGCAATGTTCATCGTGGCAGGACCAGATCAAATCGGAGAGCCGTCAATCTCGCACCTTGCCACCGTAGAGGCACGAACATGAGTAGAAACAACGGCGCAGTGTGTTTGGCATCAGATTGCAAATGTGCACCCGCCGGCGGCGTGTCGAGACAGACACACGGCGGATGCAGTGTCGCAGCCAACTAGAAGGCTGGGGGATCGATGTGTCATTCTAGGCTAAGGAACGAGAGCTGTAGTCAAAACCCCCCCCGGCGCCCTCCCCCCCCCAAAAGAGCCCTCTCTCCAAAGCAGCAACGATGACTCCCATAATACAGTGACCGCATTGCGACTTCTCCAGTCTGCGATTGCTGAGTATTATCCATCTGCACACCTCTCCACTCCCGTCCTCTCGTCTTTACGCTTGCTCGTGTTCTTGTTCCGCTTCTCGTTTGCCTCCTGGTCGTTGCTGGTCTGCACGAAAGCGACCGCGCGATTGTGAGACAAAGCACTCTCCTTAGGTCAGGCTCCCGCAACCATAGCCAGAAGACTCACAAGCTAAACAGCGAACAGTCATCGCGACGTCAGTCACTATTAAATCGCCACCCAGCCCTTCTGATCCTGCAAGCGTTTCATTCTCGCCTTTCGCCGCTTGATCATCTCCACGGACCCAGACCCCTACCGGTCCGGTCGCCGCCGCATTAGTCACAGGCTATTGGCCACTGCCAATATCTTCAACCATATTCCCCTACTTCACCTCGGCTTAGGGTAATTCACCGTCAGAAATCCTTCGAGTCAATCATCCGCCCTCTCCACTCACTTTGCCTCTCAAATACAACGTCGCCATCCTGGCCTGACACCTCAAAGACGCTTCAAAACAGTCATATGGTGTCACGTCCCAAGTAATATACCATTCGCCACTGCCGTCTTTCACACAAACCAGTCACGATGTCTTTCGCGTCAGAACACGAACCTCCAGTCGTCAGTCTTACAAAGTCCACCGTCACCGTCTATTCGAACGATTCCCGTGTTGGCGGACTCATTTGAATCAATCCCACCGTGTGCATCGATCCTTCGACCTTCGCGACAGCAAATACGTTGTCCACGAGGTTCATATTCAGTTGGATTCTACTGCTACATGGTCCGGACGGTTCTCTACGGTTGATTTGTACAGACAGACACTGGAGGTATCCACAAGAACATATCGATTTCGGTCCTCGAGCTATCTGGGCACCACATCATTTTATCATCTCGTATAATACGTCGGTTTCCTGAAGCTCGAATCGTCTTTGGTCTATTCTTGTCTAGATCCCATGTGTTATAGCTGCTCCGGCGTATTGCATACCTAGGTTGACTGCGGTTATCTTCGCGGCCTCTTGGTGTACATCATCTTGCGATCAGCTACTATACTTCGGGTTTCACTGGACGTGTTTAGGTGTCAGAGGACCTCCGTCGCCTCTCTACGGCGGAATACTGTACTCGAACTCCTCGAACGGTTTGCCTAACGGTCATCTCCACCCCCCTGCCTCGATTGATCTTCTCTTCCGCGCCAGATCAAGCCGAAACCGCATCAAAGCGAACATTCCGCACATCTCTACTACATCACAACCTCCCCCACGACGTGCGCTTCCCCTCCGATGGACTCTTCGGACGTTGGAGCCCTAGCGCCAACTCCGCTTCGCATCTCTACCAATAACACCAACAATCCTTACGCCTCTGCGGTATCCTCCGCCGCCTCATCGTCATCCTCTTCGGTCTTCTCTATTGATGCTCCCTCGTCGCAAAGCTCCGTATCATCTTCCTCAAACTCAGTGCACGTGACCTGGGACTCGGAAAATCTCGGATCATACTTCCCGGCCGATTACTTTGTACCACATCATGCTACCGCGGCCACTTCCGATGATGCGGTTATTATCACATCCAGACCTGTTGCGCCTCGGGTAGAGCCGGGCCCTGCGCCTGTCCCTCTGGAGTTCCGACAGCACCCTCGCAGAACTCAACCTTTGGCCCAACAAGATCCACGCAATGGATGCGCTGCGACCGTGTGCCCTCGACCACCCCCGCCTCTGGTGAGACAGAGCGATCGGAAACTCAACTTCGTTGATGGCCTTGTCGGTAAGCTGATCTGCATCGCATGTGAGAATGATAAGTTAGTTGCTTACTTTCCTTTGTACCTGAAGATACCGCGACCCAAATGGTGGAGACTATATGGCCATTATCAATATTGGCATGCACTCGGGACAGTGTCATTGGCGGCAAGAACGTGATCAGTCTGCGCACTTTCGTCCAAGAAGTCTTGAGACGATCACGAACGAGCTACTCGACACTGCAGGTAGCTCTCTACTATCTTATCCTCATCAAACCTTGTATACCGAAGCACGACTTCACTATGGAGCAATCCGAGGATACACAATCTTCTCGTGCCATGCAATGTGGTCGACGGATGTTCCTCGCGGCGCTCATTTTGGCTTCGAAATATCTTCAAGATCGGAACTTCTCTGCCCGGGCATGGAGCAAGATATCTGGCCTTAATACACACGAGATAAACACGAACGAGATGGCATTCCTGGAAGCTGTCAACTGGAAGCTCCACATATCGGAGTCGGTCTTCCAGCGCTGGAGCGATGTCGTTTTACGATATACCCCTTCCGCGCACTCACCCGGATCTCCGATCTCGTCCATGGTATCTCCAAGCAAATGGAAGGCTGTTATACTCTCACTGACACCGGACATTGACAACTTTGATTTCGGATCACTGGCAATGTCTGGTAGCATGTCCCCACCCCGCCGATTTGGTACCACAAGTCCCTTTGGGTTGGCAGATGTCTCGTCCCCACGTTCTTCGGGATCGAACGACCAGACACCTACAAACCCATTTGTCATCCCACGTGTGCTGGAACCCACTCCGCGTGCATCAAACCCTATCTCCCAAGCTGTACCGACACTACCTAAGATGGGTCCTCTACCGACGCCGAAGATGACGCCGCAGGCCAGTACCTTCAGCACTCCTGCAGTGAGTGCTACTGGACTTTGCCCGGCACGTTCGTCAATGAGTATCGCTATGACCCAAGCTCAGAACGCGAGCTTAGCCAGGACCACCGTTGATACCTGGGGCTGCAAGACTGCAGATCAAGGCGCTTTCTCCGCATTCACCCGTCGACCATCGTTGACTGACTCTTCCTCGTCGGTGTCGTCGCCCGAGTCCATGATATCAGATACGTCGACTCGATCTTCTCGGTCTTCATCGATCTCATCGCTAGCATCATCCACGTGCGCGCTGCCCCAGCCACGCCTGGCTATGCAAGCGACCCGTCGATGCGCGAACATGCTATCGTCGAATCCAAAGGAGAACTGTCGCAGCGCCATCCAATCATCGACTGGGGGTGTATGCTGGGGCGCTTTCGTATCTTCCCCAGAATCCTACAGCGGTCCCATGTCCGACTGCCCAACCCCTCACAACCTCCCTTCCCAACCCGCCAAGAACCACAATAACTCTGCACACGAGGCCGCTCTCGGCCTCCAAGAACTAGCCCTCAACCGCCAACGCGTCCTCCCACGGCCCAACCTCCCCTCTAAAGGTCGCAAACGCCCTTCCTCCGTGGACCTCTCGCTGCAGCAGAACGTCCGCGATCTGATCGCCCCTAAAAACCTCGACGATATCACCAATCACTCACGGAACGGGGATGATGGCACCGTCGTCCCGGACCCTAGACTTGCCGACTCGTTCCTGGTGAGTAAAGATTCGAAATATTGTCACCGACCTAAACTCTCGGCGCCTTCTTCCAAGGACGGCAGTCGGAAGAGGGCGTGTCGGGGGGAGGAGGCTGTGAGGCTGGATAAGTTGAGGAAGGAGGCGTTGAGGATGCCGGGGCCGGGGATGTGGGATGGGATTTTATAGTTGAGTTGGTGGGAGTGTGGATGGGGATGGGGGTGGAGGCGGAGGGGGGCGGGTTGTGGCCTAAGCTTGGCTTGGCTTGGCTTGGCTTGATCGTCTCGCTATTCGCAATATCTTGTCATCTATCTTATGTGGAGGGGGGGTGGAGTGGAAGGAATGGGACCGAATGGAATGAAGGGCAGGAGTGCATATTGCTTGGCGCGGATGGGTCTGGTCTTTTGTATCCATCTCGGCGTGGATCGGTACGGTTGGGACTGATATCTTTAAGTGGGGTTGGGGTTGTGGAGGGATGGGGAGGGGATGGAACGGTGAAAGGATGGAGATGGGATACGGGTGTATTTAGTAATACCATTGGAACCTTTTAAACTTCTACATGGGTCTGAAATGCTGGATTGTGCCGTGATGTGGTCGCTTCACTAGAGGGGTGTTTGAAAGACGGAGGATGGAGGAATGTAGCAATCGGGTCGACGAGAAACCTAAATCCACATCCAAGTCCTTTCGATGGTGGTAGGGGTACAGGTCTAGACGCCACTGGCTATTCCGAGCCCGACTCCTCCCCCTCCCCTTCATCCTCCCCCTCCTCCCCCTCCTCCTCCTCCTGCTCCGCCTGGTGGCCGTTGAGGCACTAGGGCCTCTGTACATGCAACATGAATGACATGCTGATGCCAGGTGAGCACTTGATACTGCAGAGGGGTCATGAGTCAAGAAGCTGCTCAGGGTGAAGGAGCTCTGAGTGAAGCTGTTCTGAGTGAAGAAGCTGCTCCCTCACTCATCAGCTCTCAATGAGTGACAGGTCTCACTCTCTTACTTGTTAATGTTCAGATGATAAGATTGAGGAGCCTGCTCATCAGTCTGAAAAGAGTGATGAGGCTGTGTTTTCTGAGTGAACCTCTGTAAATAAGTAAATAGTTGCTTTCTGCGTTTAGCATTTTGATGTTCAGTGTTTAGCATTCAGCGTTTAATGTTCTTTATCAGTGATCATTTGTAGGCATGAGCAGCCTCATTATGATGATATTAAATGTATTACTGTGAAGGAGTTTTTCCTTGTTTAACATTCTCCCTCAAAGTTTCAGCAAGTCATATGAGTTTTAACTGCTGATGATGACTTCTGAATGTGTCTTTTGTCAACACCTTTGTTCCCCGCCACTCCCAACCAGCAAGCAAAGAAGAAAATCCACCCACGAACCTTCGGCCGCGTCTTCAACATCCCCTCCTGATTCCCCGCCACAAACTTCTCCACCACCCCACCCACATCCTCGCGCACCCCGCCCAGAAACTCCCCCCGCAACCTCGGCGCAAGCAAGACGCGTTTCAGCCTCTCCGAATGCCCATCCACCGCCTGCCGCAGCAGAGCCAGGGGCGCGGACTCGGGATGCCAGAGGCCGGCGCCGAGGAAGCTGTTCGACGGCGCGATTTGCAGGTAGTAGCCTGCGTAGGGGCCTTTGCGGCCGGTGCGGGACCAGGCGGCGGAGAAGTAGGTCTGCGGGCGTGGTTGGCGGTGGGGTTGGGAGAAGGGGGAAGGGGAGGAGGGGGAGGAGAGGAGAGGAGGGGATAGCGGAGGGGAGGGCAGGTACCTTGTAGGGAGTCGGGTCGGGACTGAAGCGGATGTCGCGGTATATGCGGAAGGTCTTGGGGAAACGGAGATATTAGCCGCCACCCGGGGGCCCTTGGGTTTGGGTTACGAGATCTTTGGGTGGGAGCTCGGGGATGGTTTCGTCTTTCTCGATGATTTTTTCCGTGAGCCGCTCGACGAAGGTGTCGAAGTCTTTTTTCGACTGGCGGTAATCCGCATCGTGGACTACCCAACCACCGCGAAAACCAACCCATGTCAGCCACAGCCACCACGGATCCTCTCAACCCTAGTGAGTGCTCCACTCCGACCGACTTTTTACTGGAGAGGAAGACTCACCTTTCAACCACTCGCGATCGTTGTTCTCCCTCAACTCCCCCAGGAAAACCATCGTGTTCGGATGTATCCTCCCGTCTTCATACCGCACCCCGCCTTCCCCCCTCGCCTTCGGTAATTTGATAAACACCTGCTTCCCCGGCCCCAACCCAGTCTTCACGCCCGGTCTCCACAGTTCCTGCCCTTTGGCCGCTTCCGCTGCCACCCCGCCGCTACTCGGGCGGCCCCGTTTTCGCTTGGTCCGTCTGGTGTCTTCGTTGGAGGAGGAGGCGGACTCGTCTTCATCTTCTTCTTCGTCGGTCGAAGAGCTGGGAGGGGAGGAGACGGCGCTGACGGAGGCGTCTTCGTCCTCGTAGCCGGATCCTTCGTTGGCGATCTCGGATTCGGGCTCGGTGGAGGAGGGGGGGTGGGAGAAGTATTTGCTCTTTTTGGGGGTTGAGGATTTGGGGATGGGAGAGGATTTGAGGCGTTTGGAGGTGCGGGGGGTGGTGTTTGCGGGGTTGGAGGCGAGGGTGCGGCGTTTGAGGGGGGTGGTGGTGGGGGCGGGTACGGGTGCGGGTTTGGTGGAGGCGCGGCGGGGCATTATTGTAAAGGGACGGAGGGGAAGTAGAAGAGGATTGCGGGATTTAGTGATTTTGGTTTGGTTGAGGGGAGCTGGAGCGTGCAATGGGTTGATGGGGAGGTTGTGGGAGGGTTGGCATAGAGATAGGAGGCGCGTGAGGTAATCGAAGCGGACACGCGCTGGGACTAGCTAGATCTGGAAGGTTTATCAACTTCTATCAAATGCGGGTTTTCGGTTGGCCCTATCATCGTAGACCAACTTCAGGGCTTGGTAACTAGGAGTCCAACACAAAAATGCTATAGCCCCTGCATGTCGACCAGCAAGTATGCCCGCTATCCCGGCAGCTTTCACACACAAGAAGCAAAGGATTTTAGAATCCCTTGCAATCCCAGACGCAGAATACACGGATCTTTCACCCAAAGGATCAGTCGACGAAGGCATCAAAGACCTAATCAGTAAGATCAATGGACTGGATGGCATTGTGACTACGAGCAGCTGTGCAGGACGGATCAGCGTCTTCTTAGAGGGTAGTAAAGAGCAGCATCAATCTACTGACGAGGGAAATTCAGAAGTGTCGGGAGAGCAATCGTTGCAAGCTACAGTACCAGGAGGAAAAGGCGGAGGTGGCAGATGGCTTTTTGTGTCTCACGATCCTCTGATTGTACCGCGAAAGGCGGATACGGGAGACAAACCTCTATCTAGACTCTTCGGATTATCTACCCAAGAACATATACCCGAATTTCTAGATCTAAGCAAAACACGTTTTGTAAGATTTCAATTCGAGCCCATGGTGAGCCGCAGTTGTATGGATGCAAAGATCCAAGACATCCCACTGAACTCTTGTAGATCCTCCATATCATGACTGCATCTTTGCAGCATGCCCAGCGTGTATTGCCCGCGGCCATCAATGCCGGCTTCCGAGAAAGCGGAGTCCAAAGCCTCAAGAATCTAGTTGATCCCAACGCCTTCCCCATGGTCGCGGTGCGAACAGCTGGTCTTGCTCTCGGCTCTGTCATTGGTTGCACAACGGATGGCGAGGGTGATTTCGAAGTTCTAAGCTTGGTGAACGAAGGCTATCTGCAGATCCTAGTGAACATTGCCAATGAACGATTCCAGGCGAATACGGAGAGAATCGAGAGATTCAGCGCACAACTCTTCAAGAGCAGGACTACCCGAGATATCGAGTGGGAAGACCCAGAAGCTCGCTGGGAGCGCAAGCGTGCCGAGGGCTTGAGGCGACGGCAGGAGGTGCATGAGTCCAGAGCTGCCACGAATGCAGTTTGCATTGAGTCCAAAGACCGAGGAGAGGGCGACAACCTAGAAATCTTAACTCTTCCGTCGACCTGAAAGGCTTCCAACCTGTGAGGCGCATCCATTCTTTCATATTGGGCATAACGCCTACTCCGATTTATTGTCTGTCTTACCCTGGAGTTCCCCCCACCTGCTAGAGCGGTATTCTCCTGGTGGTCAGAGAATCTCCTCTCAAAACGGGACTTAAAAAACACCTTCGATTGTTAATTCGATGCATCTGTAACCTGAAATATAAAAGTCAACCCGGAGTAGTCAATTCTTACAATCACAATGACACCGACATCTCATTCTTCTTGAAGACTCTTGTTCTCTTAACTTGTCTGGACCGACGCATGTAGAGAACGTAGGTTGTAAACTTGTAGATCGGGGTGTCGGAACGCAGAACTTCAGAATACGTCAAGCACGAAAAGAGAACAGTCAAGGCGATCACTGCTGTAGCCGTAGTGGCGATTGCATTCTCTCAGGTCAGCTTCGGGAACATTCGCAAACCGACCGGTCAGTCTTTATCGACACGGGTGGACGTGGTACTATCTCAAACACAAGAGGACAGATGGTGCACCAAAGGACACACCTTCAGGTTCAACTAGAATGTTCGGTGTCCACTGCGGCGTGTAATCAAACTGATGTCAAATAATATCAAAGCCAACAATCTACGGTGCCTAAAGACTTTTCCGCCCCTTAGTAGAAATCGACTACCAACTCCGGTGGCCTGTAACAGCACTGCCGAACTAGCCAGCTATCATCAGCTAGGGCCGTTGCTTTTCTTCCTTGACTTGCCTCGTCCTCTTGCTTTTTCCTAAGCTGTAGTAGAAGAGGTGATTGTGCTCGGTGAATTGACAGTTGAGGCAGGCGGCACTGATGCAACTCATTGCAAGGATTTAATAGAGAACATGAAGTACCTTATCGCTTGTCGTGTTTTGCACTTCGAAGTCGTTTCTTCTTTGCAGCTTTAGGTTTATCGATTGACTCAGGCAAGATGGTGGGAGCAACTTCTTTGGCACGTGTGTATGCGTGGAGGTCATCCTTAGTCCGGCCTGCGCGCTCCTGGGCCCAGTCTTGAGCATTTCGAAGATGCTTGTATGTCTCCTTAAAGTTTTCCAACGAAGTCCCTGGGTTGTGGGTTTCCAACGGGTATTGATGATATTCCAGACCTGAGCCCTTCTTTACCACATGATTGCCGTAAACATGGACCGATTCGTTGTTAAGTCCCACAGTTAGAGCTTGCGTCTTGCCGAAAAACTCGGCCGGGTTTTTGTTCATGTGCTTATGGGTTTCGTATGCGGCATCAACCATCAGTGCTCCGTCATAGGCACACTGCATCTCTGCTGAAGTCATATTGCCGCTAGGGCCTTTCCATTCAGCACAGAAGGTCGGCATGGCCAGCTTACACTGAGTCGGGGCAAGTGCACCACCAAGTGCGTCAAAGGCGTCCGGTGGGTACTGGTTCCTGCGGTAACTTTCCGAGATGTCTGGCTTGGCATCAGTAAGCCCAACCGTAAGAGGGCTCTCAACCTCGGTCCACTGGAGATTGTAACAGGCTATATAGTCTTGCCTGTCAGTGTTGGTAGGGTGCTGAGCAAGTATAGGCCAGACATTTGCTTCCACCGAAAGCTCATTCTCACCACACCCGACTTGCTTGACGTATTGATTGTAGGCTTTCTGGTCTGGTGAATCTGACGAGTCTCGTGCCCTGTCCAAATACTCTTTGACCATAGTGATGTCCTCGGGTTCTTCTGCGTCGTGACGACCGTAGATGATGCCATTTTTGTGGAGCTGGATTCCAAAAGCTTTGTCCATAGTGCTATTGATAGTGGTGTTGGTAGTGGTTTTGGCAGTGGTTTCGGCAGTGGTTTCTTCAGTGGTAGTGGCATTTTTGGACAACGCGGTCAACGGGTCTTTCCTGCGTCGCCCCATGTCTGATCGAGAATGAAACTTTAGATTTCTTATGGTCAAAGGGGCTCGCTTTAAATGGGGCTTCTCGTCGGTGGTGCTATATTTCTCGTTTTGAGAAAGGGAGTTCGCAGGATGCTCGTTGCCTTGAGTTGCGGGAGGCGATAACGACTTCAAGTGAAAGTGTGAGTCGGTGGATTTCGAAGAGTGGTAGACGTTTAACTTCTGCTGTGGCAATATACCTTCTGCTGACCATGTAAGTGCATACCACCAGGTTAGAATGGTTATAATGGACTGACCGTGCCCGTTGCGCTCCAGATCCTTTGTTGGCTTTCTCCGCTTGGACGGGAAAATTTGGAAGGAGGGTTTGCGTTTTCGAAAGGACGGCGGGATATCACACGCGGGAGAGGTGATCAGGGTGCCAGATCGAAGCTGCATTTTGAGAGTGACATGAGCTTCTTTTTACATGGCGAGGGAGCGTTGGTTTGGAAGCCCAGATGTTGAGGGTGTCCCCGTTGCTTCACGAATTAAGAAGAAAGCAAGCAAGTCTAGTCACGAACCGACTAGTCAATTCATGATTTAGCAGTCATTCATGGATAGATGTCTAGTCATGGAGCGACGGAAGAACTCATAACCTAGGTAAGGCTGCTTCTTTGTACAGAGAGATGTGATACATGATGCGTGCATGCGACAAGACACATTCCATTCTGAATGTTTGATTCTTCGCGAAGGAACTCAGTCGCTTTGTACTTCACGACATTGTCGTTAATTCATGAAGCACCGAGGTCTTTGAGAAGCAGCTGGGGACTTCATCACCTGATCGATGCTGCTTTGTGGCTGCACGACCCGGATATTAAGCCATGCAAACGGCTTCAAAGGCCGTTGTTCATTGTTCCTGGCTTGCTTCCACAAAGAAACCAGTCACTGCACGGCCCAATCAGTTGGCTAGTCAAGCTTCTGCTTTGTTCCGGGGAGGTCGTTGGTTGACGACGTAACCAGAGCACCATCGGTACGTTGTAGGTCCAATTCAGCCTCCCTCGACTCCCTGGACTTGAGGAGACTCGCTAAGGTAGGCGCCGGGGACTTGTCGTCAAGCTACCCCGAAACTCTTGCCTGTAGCCTGCATATCCACACCTCCACTCCATACCCACAAAGTACAAGGACCAACGCCTCCATTGCCTGGCCTCCTCCGCAGCCGCAATATTGGCGTATATCCGGAGCCGCGCACCTCCTCCATTTGACACTGCTCCACCTGTTCACCTGGCTTGTCCTACCACTGAATTGAGCTTGTCCGCCAATTTCTCCAAGCGATTCCGATTTACAACCACACAGCTTGTGTCATACACTGTCTTTTCAATTGTGCTGGTAGCTCAATTCGTTCGACCTTCAACCGTGGTACTACAGCGACTGTCGCTGAACAACTTCGGCCCGCGCACAGCACAAACAAGTTCAGGCCGTGAGCGGTTTTGTCTAGTCCCCAAACCTTTTGTCCCTGAACCCTTTTCCGAGCTTCTGCCACTCTCGAGGCCATTGGAGATGTCACTCTTGAAAGAAGCGAAGCGGGTGGCCGCAGAGTTTGAGTACACGGCAGAAGACGTCCAGAAGGGTGTGAAGGAGTTCATAAGGGAGATGGGTTGGTTCTCAATACCACAATCGCAATTCCGCTGCCTAGACTTACTGAGTCTTCATGTACAGACGAGGGTCTCCAGATGACTGGCACAACTCTGAGTCAGATCCCTACATACGTCACGGCGGTACCCAATGGGACTGAGAAGGTAAGGTAGGCCCCACAGACCCTGAGGCTCTTCAAGAATTGACGGAAAGGTTTTAGGGTTTGTATCTAGCGGTAGATCTTGGCGGCACCAATTTCCGCGTCTGTTCTATCCAATTGCATGGCAACACCACCTTCTCCCTTACGCAGTCCAAGGTGGCAATACCTCGGGAGCTCATGGTAGCCAAGACTTCGAAAGAGCTCTTCTCTTTCCTCGCCAAGCAGATCGAGAACTTCCTAAAGACACATCATCATGATCACTTCCAAGCACATATTCGACGCAGGTTAACAATGAGCGCAGAGGAAGGGTACAGGGACGAGCAGGCTTTCCAGTTGGGGTTCACCTTCAGTTTTCCCGTAGAGCAGGTCGGCATCAACAAAGGTTACCTGATCAGATGGACCAAAGGGTTCGACATTGAGGAGACCGTTGGCAAGGATGTTTGCGCGCTCCTGCAGGCCGAAATCGATGCGCTTCGCCTTCCGGTCAAGGTCGCGGCGCTCGTGAATGACACTGTCGGCACACTCATGGCAAGGTCGTATACGTCTCCCGGCAAGACAGGTACCTTGTTGGGCGCAATCTTCGGGACAGGAACGAACGGCGCATACGTGGAAAAACTGGATAAGATTACCAAAATGGCGACAATGGAAGGAAGTGCCGACTACGACAAGTCGACAGGCGAAATGATCGTCAATACCGAATGGGGCTCCTTCGACAACCAGCTGAGCGTCCTCCCAAACACCCCTTACGACGACGCTCTCGACAAATGCACCCCCAACCCAGGCATCCAAATGTTTGAGAAGCGCATCTCCGGCATGTTCCTCGGCGAGATTCTCCGCCACGCCATCCTCGCCCTCATGAAAGACCCCGGTGTCCAGCTCTTCAAAGACGAGAACTCCAGCACCAACGACATCCACTCCACCACCACCATCGCCGACGACTCCGCTCTCTATAAACCCTGGGCCATCGACACCAGCTTCCTTAGCATCGTCAAGGAAGACCAGAGCGCCGGCTTCCGCATCACCAGACACGTGCTCGAACGCGACCTCGGCGTCAGCGCCGCCAGCGCCGAGGACGCCGAAGCTGTCAAGATCCTCGTCGACGCCATTGGGAAGCGAGCCGCGCGCTTGAGCGCCGTCGCGCTCGGGGCTATCGTCTTGGCGACCGGCCGCCTTCGTCAGAACGCCGATCCCGTCGCTGTCACCTCTGAAGGGAAATCTCCAGACGCAACCGCGGGGGCGGAGGTCGGCGAGGAAGACATCGTCGATATCGGCGTCGACGGTAGTGTCGTCGAGTATTATCCGGGCTTCGAAGATTATATCCGCGAGGCGTGGAGGGAGATTCCGGAGATTGGACCGGGGGGGGAGAAGAGGATTCGGATTGGGATTGCCAAGGATGGGAGTGGGGTTGGGGCGGCGCTTATTGCGCTTGTGGCTGGGGGGGTGGAGGCGCCGGTTAAGAAGGGAGGGGAGAAGGGGGACAAGGGGTCGGATGAGTCGTGATTGATCGCCACCAGGGGGGGAGGATGGGGGTTGGTTTGGGGGAAAGGTGGGGATGTGTATATAAGATTTGTGAATGGTAGATAGGGCGATAGAGGGGTTGTGCGAGATGTGGGGTTGGTGGGAATTACATACTGTTTACTCTTGTCGTGGCCAATTCCTTATGGCTGGTGGTGGTAGGACTAGGGGTATTGCGTTCAGATGCGTAGACCGCCGATTTGAGCAATGGCGGTAGGCAAGCTCGAGTGGAAATAATTGAGGGTTGTAGTGGTAAAGATTCTGTTAAAGACTATAGATAGGAACTTAGACCAAGGGTGTTGACTTTATTTGGAGCGGGGTGTCCATGTAAGAACCTAGTGTTGTTGTTCCACGAGGCCCTCTTCACTGTTTTCTGAACCATAGTTCACCCACGCCCCCACATAGTGACTATATAAGTCGATCATGACGCAGCTGCACGCGCGTTTGGCAGGTAGCAAGATATCAAGCCGTGTTGCGACTGCATACTCTTGAGGCCCTGAGGCCTGGAGTGGGGGGGGGTTTATCTAAATGCTAGACTTGTAGGGTACTTTCGCCGAGGTATTGACATTTGACCGCAAATCACCACTCGGTCTGGTCTGGGATCCTGACATACACAGGATGCAATGGTGGGATCTAGAAGAGAGATAGCTTGACGTTGGAGAGCGGTCACCCGTCTCGCACTTCTTCATCATGACCTTGGTCTCCGCAACTTCCCTCGCGACCGCACCCATTTTGACCAAATGGCTTTTTGCGGAGACCACGGCGGAGCTCTGAACCTGTCTTTTCCTCACGAACCTTCAACAACCTGACACGTTGCGCTGAATCAGACTTTTAAAGCTCCAACCAAGCGAGTCTGCACGGTATCGAAGAGATCGGTGACACCTGCGCCAATTGCAAGCAGCAGGCGGGCTGGAGAATCCCTAAGTAAGCAACCCAATGCAGAGGCGTCCAGCCGTAGTACGTCTCGCAATGCGCGTCAGAATGCTGGCCCGGGAGAGAGATGACAACGCCGAGGCGACCACCGGCTGCAGCGTCGTGAAGACTTCACTCTCCTCTACGGCGAAAAACAGTGGCGCCACTCGGAATCCCCTTCGTATGAGCCATCGGAGTCGCTCGCATAAAGCGAGGAAGGTCTTGGATAGTGCACGGGTGTGCTGTCGACACGTCCATTTGGGTACCTAGGAGTCTCGACTGAAGCTGCCGCTCTGGGCTGTGGATCTGCAATATTATAGCTTGTCCTCTCATGTGTCCGGATTTGCGCCTGTTGCCGTGGACTTTGAGACCTTAGAAATCGCCTTCAAGGAGGGCCTTGTTTCGGGGGAGATCTCAGTATTGGCTCAACGCAGAAGGCTGGGCCGTCTGGGGTCTTCCGTGTAGCCGTGGCTGTTATCGTGTCGCCGCCTTTCTCCAGGTCTAGTAGGTGCGCCAGCTGATCCTTCAGATGGTGTCGAAGCTCTATGTCGGTTCATTGGCGGGATGTAAGGTCGATTGGTACGGGCGGTTATTTGGGGGCCGTTCGTATGTTTGTCGGGTGTAGCGTTCAAAAACGCCAGGAGAGCGATCAGGTCGTCGCATTGTCGTTTTCGATCTTTAGTCCGACTGCTGAGTCACTCAGACATCTTTGATGGTATTAGCGGCGAGGTGCTTGAGAGCGATTTGGACAGGAAGGCCAAGACGATGACTCGATCAGGATGTTTCGTAGCCGCCTGCAACCTTAGAGGTAGCTATACGATCTATGCTTCCTTCTCTTCTCTTTTCACCGTACCTCGTCATTAATTTTCAAACACCTCTGTGTTTCTAGGTAGAGGTCAGGGGTGTCTCATTGGTAGTATCATCCAAGGGCGTCTCCTCTGCTTCGCCATCCAAAGTACCGGGTTCGTCCGCCCTAGCAATCTGTCCATTATCTCCCTCATCTTCACCGCATTGTCGGACCTCCTCCACGCTACCCATCGCCCCCTTTCCCACCCGGATGTAGTCGCCAACTCCCACAAGCCTCCTGACTATCCTTGCGCCGGCAGGCCGAAGTCTCCGATAATACCCCTCCACAAGCGCATTCTCCACTCGGAAACCCCTTCGAACATACCACTCCAACGCCTCTGTATTCACTTCCCACACATGCGCGTAGATACTCGTGATCGCAAACTCCCGGATCCCCACATTGACAACCTCCTCTAACAGCGCGGACGCAATCCCAAGCGTCCGATAAGGCGAGAGCACTCCCAGAGTCTGCACGTAGAGTTGCTTCTTCGCCACCGTCCGCGGGTCTTTTTCATCTGTCGCTACTGGTATCTCTTCTAGTCTGCATCGTATACCTCCTACTACCTTCCCGTCCTCCGTCGTAACCCCATCGCCGTCGGTCCGCTTTCGCTTTCTAGGCCGTGCACTCTCACGCCATAGCGCTAGGCGCGAAAGCGAGGAGGTTGTGGGGTCGGAGAGGGCTTCGGCGAAGAATTTGTCGGGGTAGCGGATTGGGAGGAGGAGGGATGTGAGCCGCTTGAAGGCAGGGAGGGTGGAGGGGGTGAGGGCTTGGATCGTGAGGTTTGAGGGCAGTGCTTGAGGAGGTGAAGGGGAGGTTTTGGTTCTGGTCATTGGTGGAGAGCGAGGCAGGAGGCGTGAGAGAGCTTGGAAGAGGCGGGGAGGGGAGGAAGAGGTGGTTGGGGGCTTGTTGGGGGAGTAGAGCTCCATTGGCGGTCGCGTTGAGGACTCAGATGACGCTGGTGTTTTGACGCAAAGCGATAACTACCTTAACTTTGTAGCTACGCGTATAGCGTCGGATCCCAGCCGAGAATGTGTGTCGGAAGCTCATGCTTTGAGCTGGCGTACTCCGTACCAGCATGCGGGACTGACGTGGTTGCTTCTTTCGTCATCTTCCCAGTTCGGAAGATCTTATCTCGATAATCGATGAGGCTGGCTTGACGAATCAATGCAAGGTTGCCTTACCTAAGGTATGTACATGTACCTAGCGGGCGTGTGGCGGCATTTACGGCGCCACAGCCGCTTCACGGATTGGCGCCATGCAGGGATCAGACAGCTGAGGTGCATCATCTGTGCAACCTCACGCCTTGCTGTGGCCTTATCCCATGTTCAATTCGTAGCTACTTCGGTGGAGGAGCTTCCTCTTGGTGACATTGTTGTCGGAACTCTGTTGTGCTTCGAATGCCAGTACAAACGTGAAAATCGTCACTGGAATAGCGGAACTCCTGCTGTGCTGGGCAGCCCTCCACCACCAACAGGGGCAGCAACCAAAGAGGGATGGAGGGCAAGCAGCTGGAGGCTGGTAGATTGTGGATACCGAGTGGATCTTTATTGGCTGGTCTCCACGAGCTATTGTGCTGTTTGGTGCTTGTTATTGACGTGCTGGGTGTCAATAGTGAGAGTTGCACCTATTGTTCATTTTACGCTCAGACCTCGAGAAGTTGACCAGACTAACGCGACCTCCAGACCGACTTCAGAGTTGCCCTGAACACCCATCTGTTGCTCCAATCTGGTACCACGCTTCTTTGTACGGTACCGCGAAATGCCTCCCACCGAAGGAAAGAAACCTGAGCTGGTCTCAGTGCATGAAGCTAGCATGACCGACTTGGTAAGGCGTGCACAAGACTATGAGTCTTGTATACTCGATTGGCTACCCTATATACAAATACTAATCTGTACTATAGGTATCAGCTGTGCTGAACGACGTCCTTCACAACATCATCAGCGACGCAGTAATGAAAGTACATCGAGACGAAAAACTCCTCCGCATGCAGTCCGCTGCGATACAAGCCCAACAAGCCGCCGAAAAGACCCACAATGACGAAACGAAAAGCGACGGAACTCAATTAATTACAAAACCCGGTGCTGCAATAGCCGAAGATGGCAAGATCTACCTTAAAGGGAACCCCCTAGCAACTACCACAACCATAACCTGCCCCAACTGCCGCCTTCCACGCCTCCTCTCCTATCCCGCCGACCCGAGATTCGAATACTGCGCAAAAAAGCCTTACCACTCGGACCCCAATCACGACATCCACGGCAATCCCTTCCCCAGCAACAAACCCACGAAATCGAAACCTGCCAAAGACACCTCCACCGCCAATTCTACAACCACCAAAAAGGCTGCTACCACCGACACCCCACCCTCCAGCTCCCCTCCATCCTCCAATTCTCCACCGAACGAAAACGCGAAGAACACCACGTCAATACCCGTGCCCTCCTTCCCAACTACCAAATGCCCAAATTGCCCGCGCTATCTGATCATCACGCGTATAGCTCAACATCTGGAGAAATGCATGGGTATAGCAGGAAGGCAGAGTAGCCGGAATGCGATGGCGAAGATCAGTAGTGATACGCCCAAAGACAGTCGGGCCGGGACGCCGAGGCCGGGGAAGACGGTCGGAACGGGGGAGAAGGCGGCGAAGATGGCCGGGGATAAGACCGGGGTAGGAAAGACGGTGAAGGCGGCGGATAAGGGGAAGGGGAAGAAGAGGAAATTGAAGGCCGAGGACGAGGATGCGGAGGAGGGGACGCCGAAGAAGAAAAAGAAGGGGTTGGTTAAGAAGAGAGGGGCGGAGAAGACGGTGGAGCCGAAAGTTGATGGGGGGGCGGAGAAGACGGGGAAGGCTGGGAATGGGGAGGCGGGGGTGGGAGATGGGCTTCAGGAGAAGGGAGGAGAGAAGGGAGAGCGGGAGAGTTGAGAGAGGTGGGGGTGGACTTGTCTTGGCATGGAGGACATATGGTACTTGTGCGGGCATTCAGCGGCATTTTGCGGCGTTTGTGTGGGTATTGCGGCATTCACGGGCATAGTCAGGGAGGGCATCTGGGGGTTTCTGGGCTGCATCGTATGGCATGGTTCGTGATAGGCTTGGATCGGTACATAGGTATATGTCACTATGTCATATGACGGAATCGAATACCTTGATACCAAAAAGTACTCCATGGACGTGCTTGCGATTGAGATGTTACTGAACTTGGAGGGATGAAGAGAGGACGAGGTTGGGGAAGATGAGGGTAATGGGAGGGGGATGGGATGGGAGGCGAGTAGGAGGACTGTGGTAGGGGCATGGTAATCTGGGGGAGAGTGCTAGACCTTGAGCTGTGGAATGTGTAGTGAGTAAGTTTCCATTTGTTGGAGTCTGTTGTTGGCTATTCCGTATCGTATCCTAAGTGTGCTTTCCGACGAAAGAGCGCAGAACTTGAGGTCGGTGAAGATGCTGCAGCTAGAAATTTCGATCTTCGGGTTCGCTTTGTATTGGATGCTTCACGCTTGTAGAGCTTGGACCTGGATCTTCCAGAAGGCTGAATCTGCCGGTTCGGAAGCATTTCGACGTTTCCGGTGCATGCGCGAAGCTGCCCCCCGCCGAAAACGGAGCTCATAGAGCAGTGTCACAATAATAAGGTAACATTAACGTGCCGATACATTACAAACACTGTCTCAGCAGACGTTGAATCAGTTCCCTGTTATTGATCATCATCGGCACAACCTTGCCGCTCTTGCTGCTCCCGCCGCTGACTTGTTGATTTGCGCCTATGCATTTTCTTCCATTCATCCCTCAACAGCCTCCTCAGTATGCTGGATTGTGAGATCAAGTCCCCTCAGCCGATCCGGCCGCTGAAAAGAAAAGCATCGCAGCTCGATGCTCTCGAGACTCCTCTGTGCAAAAACTCGTATGTCGATCTATGGCTGTCGAGAAGCCTCCCCTCGATCAACCGTGGCAGGAGCCGCTCTGACAGCTTCCTTATCTTCAAGGACCCAGAGCGACAAGCACTTCGGCAGAATGGGCCGGAACCTGCTCGTCCGCTGAGCAAGCCTATTAATGCCCGGTCACTGCAACCAGAGTCGGTTCGATATTCACCAGCTCAATCACCATCTACGGTTTACGATCCTTATCAATCTCAAGATACCTTCTATACTCCCTCAACATCCTCTACCCCGGCGTCATATTCTTACGAATCGAATATGTCATCCCCCGACTCGAAAAATGGCCCGAACAGATCGAAACGAGTGCAATCCTCAACATACAGGAACGCCCTCGAAAGCCATGGGGTGTACGTTGACTCTTATGGCATTACAACGCCCGACACCGTTCAGACCCATGCGACGAACATCATCAGCAGGAAACGATCCTCTCCTGGTTTGAGCGGGCAGCAGATTGAGTCTACTCGAAAGCAGCTATCCGATCTCGCCAGTACAGATGAAGGGATCACACGGGCAGGGTTCACAGGAACATCACTCTTCCCGACGAGAACAGATTACGGTGGCAGAGTCGCCGTCGGTTCTGGGTTGCGTTTTGATCGTGCCGGTCTTCCCTTTACTAGCGGCTTCAACTATCCACCAATTGTAACTCCTGTTCCTGACCTCCATTACGGGTATCCTCGAAGCAGTTTTCAACATCCCGAGTATGCAACGATGCAACACAGCCGCCTTAAACCATACAGTGAACCAAATACAGCCAACTTTTGGCCTTTTTTCGCAGTCGAGTTTAAATCTTTATCTCGTGGCGGGACTTGTTGGGTGGCAGAAAACCAGAATGCTGGGACTGGTTCCCATTGCGTCAATTCTATGGAAATTCTCATGAACTACGCCAGAGGTCAAAAGCAACGTCGGATTACCGACACTGTGTTCTTTTCTTGTGTTGTCGACACAAGCGCAGCCTCCATCTGGGTACACTGGATGGACTTGCACGACGACCCGCGATTTTCCAGCTCCGAGATTGACCACTTTTCCTTGAAGAAACCGAAGGACCTCGTCGCATTTCGGGCAAGCGTCAGAAACATCATTGACTATGGGATAGACCAGCGCTTGACTATCATCAAAGATGCTCTCAATGATCTTCTTCCGCAGGTTGCTCAGTGGGATCAAGAGGATGAGGAATCCACACTCCAGAACAGAGATGATGGTGGTGCTGTGGAGTAGCTGGGCAGACAGTGACGCTCATGATGGGATAGACTCCGTTGAGAATTCATAGCACGGTGTGGTGTTGGCAAGGACAATCCAAGCAAATGCGAATGGGAATCCCAGACGCCGCTGTCCACATATACGTACCCACCCCTCCCGCCCCCCAAGTCTGATTTGGCCCCAGCCAACAAAGTGCTGCAAAAGTTCCGGTAGCTGGCTAGCTAGATTATTACCTTGATGGTATACTACTGAGGCGAGGATCTAGCTGGCTAGTTGCAGGCGTTCTGGACGTTATGCAGGTCATGCGGGATGCATTGTCGTGCCAGTCATAGTCAGGGTTTCTTGGCTGGTTGGCCCCGTCTCTCCTGCGCCCCTCCTCCGCCGTAGAAGGGCGTCGGGATAGGGATTTTGTGGGAGGGTTTCAGCAGGGCTTTCCTTTTTGACATAGGTTTAGTCAACACGAGTCGATACCATGCATACCTCTCATACACCCGAAGGCGCCCTACGAGGACCGAAGGTCTGAGCGGTCTGAGAATTCAGATATGCGCACTCTACGAGTCGTTTGTTGGCAAGAAGATGAACCAACTAGCGCTACCAAGGAGAGCAGAGGAATGGTATTGTTACTATCGCTGTCCCCACCAATGTCCATCTGAATATTGATAGATGTTGGCGTTAGAATCTTTTGCCCACACCGTCTTGCTTGAAGGGCTGAGGGGGGGTCCGGCAGACTGTGACGGGTGCTGCGAAGATGAGGTAATGTGCGATAATTCAAAGCTAAGGCGTCTATATGGAATGGAAAGTTCCATGCAGAATCCCCCGGGTTTATTCTGAGGTGTGCCGGTTGCATCATGAGCTTCCATTCGAGCTTCCCCGGCCCTCTTCTATTCGGGTCATCCTCGTCGCTCAGACCATGTTTCACCGGGATACTACCAGATACTGCCCTTACATTTCCGCCTTTGCGATAGAGCCTCCTCAGCCGCATGTGTCGGGATATTTGCGACCTATCCGCGGGTTTCAAGCTAAGACCGTTGCGTCATGGTATGACTGTACGGTGTGCGGAGCGCAGGCAAGGTCCAGACAACAAAACCAGAGAGGCTGCAGAGGTGATCATAAGTAGAGAAACTGTCGTGCCGGAGGTCAACATCGTCTACTCGCTGCTACTACCTGTTCCCTTCTCTCCAAACGCGCTTCAGCAATAGACACAAGGATTTCAAGCCATCATGCGAGCTTTTCTTTCTATATTAACGATCTTGGCCGTGACCCTATCACTGGTTCTCGCCGTCCCTGCGCCCGATACCCCGGATCACGCTGGCCTTTTAGCCGCATGGGGCACATACTGCGCTAATGCCCCGACGGTCCCAGTAGGAACGTAAGGCGATAACCACTTGACATCTCCTTCGTCTAGCTATACCACTCACGTCTACCAGTTTGCTTGACCCAAATCTCGTTGTCCCGATCACTCAATATGCCAAGCTGCCAAAGCTGGCCCTGAGAGTCTACTGGTGTTGCCCCTCGAGCCGCACGTACGTGGCCATCAACTACTACAACGGCATCCTTCCGGTCAGCTGGAATACCATCCAGGACCGCCTTAAGGGGGCCTTTGGCCGGACCCAGGCGAAGATCAAGACCGGCGGCGACCGCCCCATCCCTAGCGGTTTCTTTTTCTGGGGTGACGATCCCGACACGAAGGGAGTCTACATTCTCACACAGAATATCGACAATCATCAGCAGACATGGGGGGTACTCGGGGCGACGATTACGGCACTGCAGGACTTTAGCCGGACGCTGGATGGGTTGGGAATCCCACCGCGGAATTTGGGTTTGACTATTTACGATGGGAACAATGCAGTTGGGAGGGGAAATCTGGCCTCTGCGCGCGTTCTTCCACGCTCTCGTCCGTAAGAATCGCCGAGTGTATTTGATAGAGTTGTGTTGTTCTGGGAGTCGCCACAGTTTAAACGAGTGAGATAATCAACGCCATCATCAGAGCCTCCAACAACCGGCTTTAATGAAGAAGAGTGACGTAACATCATGGAGGTCCGAGGAGCCTACCTTATATTATGGATGGCACGAATAGGTGACAGTTGATGAAACATCTGGGGTTTTCCCGCACACGCGCGGCTTGCGACCGTGGCTGTGCTGGTATACCCGGCGCCCTCTTTGATGAATGCATATCATCACCTGCAAGCAGTGAATCTCTATTATTACGACGCCGGACTCATCACGAATCTTCTGGTGTGACAAAATCAAACTCGGTTAGGTCTGAGCTCGAGGTCGGAATGCTCGCACTCAATCTCTCCGCCCTATTAGCCTTGGCATATACCGCCTGGGCTCTTCCACTCACCATCGACACATCTTCACTAATTTTAAGAAGCCCACCTCTGTCTAATGCGCCCCTCACTCCGTCCGAAGGGTGCGCTGAAACCCGTTTCACCCCTGCCGTGCGTCCGTCCCTCAGCTAACACTCTCCCAGCCTCTTCGACCGCCGCAACACTCTCGCTGTCCGCACCCCGGGCATCGAGGCCTACGTCGCTCCCGGCACCCAGACCAAAGTCCTGATCAAAGCCGGCTGGGTGGCCTCGAACATGTACAAGGTCCTCGACCTCCTCCGGGCGACGATCAAGTTCGCCAAACTGCGGATTGCCGAGCGCGGAGACGGGGTCGTGCCCATCACCGACTTGGTCGCCCTGGGGAGCGCCATGGTGGGCGAGGGCGTGCATCTGACGCTGACGAACGCCAATAATCATCAGTTGACGTATGGGGTCGTCCTGGCTGCGGCGATGGCGCTGTCGGATTTTTTTGCACAGTCTGGCGGTTATCAGTCGGTCGACTTTCAGATTATTGATGGCAAGACCCTTGTGGGGACGGGCAAGATTGCCGCTTGAGCTGCGAAGTGGTGGGGGGCTTTCACTGGGGGAGCGATGCTTGGCAGGATTGCATTGTTCGTGGGAGTAGTGTGGTCTGAGGATAGACAAGAGCTTTCTACTGCTGTGTAAGCTTTAGCTCCATTTGTCTTTGAAATGGAATGATATGGAAATGAGGGCGCACTCATGTTTATAGTTCGCTGTCCGAGATCATAAGAGCTAACTCTGACATATCACTACCGCTTATGCCGTGTGGAGCATATTTCCGATTGTGGTTAGTCTGAGCCTGTAATAAAAAATGATCCACCGTGAGGGGACCTCTCGCTTGAGGCATGAGCTTGCATGACTAAGCAAATAAGCGGACGGGACGACGAGTTTTAATCACGTGCAGGCCGTAGCCCTACCGGCTTTAATGTTATTCCCGCTAAACGTCATTATATACCAACCTCGGGGGCTGATGCAGGCGTAGACACGCTTAAAGGCGCCACTGTTTCATTTATATTATGTTTCAGGTTTACCCAATAGAGATTTTAGATAGATATGTAGATTGTAGCCTCATGGCATTTGAATTTGATTTTCAAACACTCTGTTCAGGGAGCTAGCCTAAAGCGGCTAGCTCCCTGAACAGAGGGTTTGATGTTTGTTTGAAAGCACGCGTTTTTAAACCACCAAACATCATACTTCAATACAATATGACATCATTTACAGTAAGTTATAACCTCATTCTGCTGCCTGCCTCCGCCGCTGCCTGCCTCCGCCGCTGCCTGCCTCCGCCGCTGCCTGCCTCCGCCGCTGCCTGCCTCCGCCGCTGCCGCCTCCGCCCCTGCTGCCTCCGCCGCTGCTGTCTCTGCTGTTGCTGCCTTTGCTGTTGCTGCCTTTGCTGTTGCTGCCTTTGCTGTTGCTGCCTTTGCTGTTGCTGCCTTTGCTGTTGCTGCTTTTTTTGCTCACTGTTCTGCTTGTGAGCGTATGCTAACAGTGATATAGTCAATCAACACACTCATGATGCTTCACTCAGTGATGACATCTGACAGTGCTCCTCCTCCCCCTCCTCTCTACAACAACAAGGGCAACCTGCCCGTTGACAAGGTCATGCTGCCTGATGCAGATGATGAGGAGGAGGAGGAGAGTGACATCATTGTGATGACAAAAGAAGCTCCTGAGCCTCTCACACCTTGTAACGGCTAGCCATTTTGAATAGCTTTAACGATAGCGCTAACGGGCCCAAAAGGCACAATCGCAAGTCGTTAGACCTGTGAGCTATTCTACTATATATAAAGTAGTGAATCCACGCTACATGTTATACCATAACACACCTCAGGCCTTCAAGGGAAAGGGCAAGTGAAAGTGAGCCCCTACTGCAGTGGTCTCAGGTGCGATGCCTGACTGAGCAAGTTCAAGGTCTCAAGGTGACTTGAAGCATCACTGGCTTGCAAGAGACATACTGAGTGAGCCTGATATGTCCTTCTCAGCAGGTAGCGGGTGCTCAGACTGTGTGACTCAGTCTCATTTGTGTGTGGTCCGTGAGGATCACACCAAATGTGTCAGCTGCACAGCTCAGGGTGCAGACTCCTGTGACTGAGTCAGTGCAGGCAGCAACACGACGTGTTTATTTATCTTGCTCAGCTTCCACCTCAAGACGATTAAAGTGAACGTTCAGGCTCAATCCACTGAGTGGCGGTCTTATACAGGTGCGTTTCACTGACAGTGAATGCAACTTATCCTATACTGTAGGAACACATCAGTGAACATGTCAGCATGAGTCTTTTTAAAACACTGATTAGAAAGATCATGGAAGAGGACCCTGAACTCACAGCTCTGCAAGCTGAACAGGTTTTCAGGTTCTGACAGCCTGTGTGACTAAAGTCAGCTGCGGGCTTCAAACACCTACAAGAACTACAGAAAAGGCAATTCATAGTAGCTATAGTCATGCAGTGAGTACGCAGAATTTCGTGCCAAGATCATAGCGAGTCTAGTCTTGAACAGGAAAAAAACCACCCCCGGAACGGAAAAATCTGCTCCACTAGCGGCCGAACGCGATTTGAACCCCCCTATGGAGATTTAACATGAGCAAGCTCATGAATCAATGAATACATTGCCACCACTCCATCTATTGCGCACCCTATAGGCTACAGCGGAGTTTGCTGTCGCTTGCTATGAATATTCATGCTAGTAGGATGAACGCTAGTCGTATCTCTCAAGGAGGCCACATTGCGATGAAGGCGCAGAGCCTGCTTCAACACGACAAGCGCTGCAAATATGGATCTATTCAATGAGTGTGATGATCACTTAAGTGCGGCGCTTTGGGAAGACAGGTTTCCTTGCTGATATGGGTGCGAGCTGCATGTTTAGGGGCGTACGGAGGGGCGGAATGATTGGCAGTCTTGACTTCTCATGCTGCTGGTCTCCTCAACCACTCAGCAACTAAGAAAGATTCTGACAGCTGTCTTCAATGGGGAGCTGATAGAAGCCATTGCTATGAAATGTGTGGAGGGCACCGCGGGACAATGCCGCACGAGAAGAAGATCTGGACCTCTATGACGCCGCAGAACCGGCTTGGGGATTCGGGCGAGTTGAACAACCTCTCTGCCATTTCCGCCCCCCGCATTCTTACACAATGCTTTGATCTTTAGACTATCGAAACGGTCCTCAACGAGGTAGGGTCAGATATTTGTCTTTACCTCGTGTATGCTCATGGCTACGATATCAGAAAGATGTCTATTACGCAAGGGGTGTCCTATTGGCGGAATGTCTGCGCCTTTGGCTATGATGATGAACACGAGATCATCCGTAAAGCAAATATTAAACCAAGTATTTTGGTTGTATGGCAGGCTTTGGTCGTATAGCTACCCCATAGGTTGTCTTCACCTGCAGCTCGCCATGTCCGCATCCACTATTGTTTCCGAAGGACGAATAACAATGCTCGACACAGATTGCAGCATATGTACCGCATGAGGGAAATTCGCGCAAATCATAATTAATATATCGTTGCTACAGCCTTGCGTCAAGCCCCATCTTCATAGATGATGACTATTCGAAGCATCGTTCACGGCTCAGGTTGCGAGACTGAGCACAATATTCAACAGATCTGACGGAGAGGATGGATCCCATTTCAACGGGGGTAGGTATCGCCGCGAGCTTGGTTACGCTGCTTGGACTTGCTGCAAACAGCTGCAAGACTCTTCACGAACTCCAACAAAAGCTACGAAGCGCGCCGGAGGACATTCAGCGGCTAGTGTTGAAGGTAGAGACGTTCAAGGCATTACTAGCAGTAACTGAACGAGAAAGCCGCAACCATGGCTCGGACAGAGTCCCCCTGGAACTTCAGCAGATGTGGACCAAGTGCGAGACAATTATGCGGAAAGACCTCGAAGCTTTTGCAGAACTAGCCAAAAAGATGAAGGATACACTCGACGGTCCGACCATTACTGGGAAGACTGTTAGGGCCAGGGCTCGGAAAATTCTCTCAGAGCAAGCCGTGCGAAAATGTGAAGATGCCTTCGATCAGTACAAAGGGGTTCTTGACTCCGTGCAGGCAATTCTGAATGGGTATGGTCTCACTGAGAGTTACTACCGAATAGTGCCTTGTTAAAGATACTTAGCTCACAGACTCGCGCCGCCATTGCGTCAATTGATGAGCAAGCACGGAAACTCAACAACATACTTGGCGAAACCCAGGCATTTCGTTCTGATACCCGAGCCGTACTCAACCAAATCCAGAGCGAGGTATCGACTGTAAAAGGCGAAACATGCGGTAGCATGCCAGATGCCGGTGTCATAGGGATATTTTCCTACGGACAAAGCCAAGGGCAAGAGGGCTTGCACAAGATCGCCAATCTCAATACTGAAGTGCAAAACAGTTCTAGTATTGTCAAAAGTAGGATTGGTCAGCTTGAGAAAGAGATACGTGCGATCAAGTTGGGACTTATCAACATGGGACAGTGTCGCAGTGCTGAGTACCGTGACATCCGCAATCTTTTCGCCGCGGTAGGAGAGAATCACTCGGGGCTAGAGAACGCGGGGCTAGAGAACCGCCTTGGACATATCGAAGCCGAATCACCGTGTCAAATCGAGCCAAACCTGCACCGGTCGAAGACGTCGAGGATCGGCTTCTCGTCAATACGCCAGCAGCGCAGAGAACACACAACACGCCGGTGTTGGAAGACCGTTCACTGGAAATGGTCAATATACGAATTTCCCATAGGAGTGTTGAGTGTTGAAACCTCGCACGAAACAGCATCCCAGCCTTCCAACCCTGAATCCTCCCCCGAAGAGCGAACTTCAGTAACCTTTATCTTCTCTCCTCCGAAATGGATTTGGAGCTCGTTAATCAAAGTCTGTTATGCAATGTCAACTGAAGGTCATGCTATTCCATATTGGCAGCGCACACAGAGTGGCGCGGTGGGTATACTACCTCCTAAGCTCACGGAATATCTCGGAGACGATGACTTGATGGCCGTTGGAGGTCTTCTCTCCCACCTATCTTGGCAAGAAGTTCGCGATTTAGCAAGGCATCTCAAAAGATTCGGAAGAAGGCCGTTTGATATCTCGAGTGTTTTGAAATATGAACCAGGTTATGTCTGGACGCACAGGTGCCTCGCTCTCTTTATTTTCTGCAATGGAAAGCGATTGCCATTAGTGTACGTATTAGTGCTATGTGTTTTCGAGTCGTTCAAGGGTTTTCTACTAATTTACGGGGCAAATCCTACACAGAATACAGTTGATGTTCAGTCGACCTCCAAGCTACAACTGCTTATCGACCAAGAAGGGTTTTGGCTTCAGAATAGGACATAGTTGCCATTTGGTTGACAATTACCTTGAGGCTCACATTTCGGATCTGATGAACAGACTAGACATCAACATCACCCCGCCAAACTTCTGTGATTCCCCTACGACGCCCCGGGGATTTCAGCACTTTAAAGAGTATGTAGCTCAGCATATTGACTTCTTCAGCTACGAAAAGCTCTCAACCATGAACAAGTGGTGGATCAGTGCGTTGATGTACAGTGATGTTCACTTCAAGAACTTGATTGAGCTTCACTTAGGCAGCTTTCAGACTCCCAACACTCTCAAAGGAACCTGTGAAAATACAGCATCTCTACGAGGTGACTTTGATTACTCACGTACTATCGGAGAAGTCATGTCTGCAAGCAAGCCGGACCGTACAGTCTTTTTGCTATGGATTAGCACGTACGGAACGGGAGCAATGATGGATGCCTTTATCTCTGCCGGCATTGATCTGAGCGAAAGCGAAGGTTCTTGCGCCTCATATCTGGAATTCGCAGCTGCAGCACAGAACTTGTCCACCTTCCGGGTATTACTGAGAGCAGGCGCTAGACCGAATAACGGGGTCGATGCTCTCAGGGACTTCGTTGATTGTCACCGTGCGAGAGAAGATGACATACACTTTCTCAGCGGTCTCCTTCAACATAGCTCCCGACGAGATTATCATGGCCTTTATACGGATTTTCTTGCTGAGCCGTACTCATTCCTTTGCAAATACTTCATTCCAACGCGTCTGCAGCACTACCCTGTTTCTGCGTTACAGAGCTGTCGCCTCATCGCCGAGAAATTTGTGGCTTCAGGCTGTGCAACATACTCCTATCCACCGTACCACCGCAGCTACTACCTCGGGCCCGATGTCCTTCGCGCCTTAGCACACGACCATCTCTGCCTTCTCAAGTGTCTGATCGAAATGGGAGTAAGTCTAGATTATGTGGGCTGCGCTACGTTGACGAATGGCTACACTGCACTGCAGACTGCGTTAGAGTTAGGATATGTGGACGCCCTTGAGGCTCTGTTAGGCAGCACCAGTGGTTATGCCGACCGCAAATCAGCACTCTTGCGTGCGTATCAAAATGCAAGGTGCAATCTTACGTCAACTCATCCACGGCGAGCGCGAGGGATTGAGTCGATTGACCCAAGGAGGTATCTCAGGAGTTATGGCCGAGACCTAGAGTGTAGCTATTGGCAAAGATACTTAAGAAGCGGCGGAGCAACTTATGAGATTGATCTTGAATGCTATAATCTCATCTGTAACGCTCTTAAGGACATAGGCGTGGAAATTCTTGTCGATTCTCAGGAGGACTGCGCCAAAAGAGTTGACATTGGTTGTCGACAGAGACGTGGTAAGTACCGGAACCTCACGCATCCAGGCTATCTTCTGCGCTGTAAAGATGTGGCATTGCACCTCTACAATGCGCTTCGCCGTCGAATGTACACTCCCTTCAATCGCGGTCTTGTTCGTTATACCCGAGGGTTTCAACATAGGGTGCACGAACTTACCAGAATGACAACGCTCGATTACCTTTTGTTAACATGGAGCGTGGTGGAAGTAATCCGAACACTCTTCTTTTGCATGGTTTGGGATACCGGAGTCTGGCTTTTTAAGATTCCTCGACCGCCTAAAGCGGTTCGCTACTCTCTAATCGTGTTTTTCCTAGCTACGCTATGGAGGTACTGCATACACGAGTAGACTCTCGTCGTGGTTGACGACGGGTGACGTTGTCGTCATGAGTACAACCTTTCCTTCTACACTCAAAACCCTTCTCTTATGCGCAACTGTTAGAAAGAGTCCCTAACAAAGGGAGTCAAAAACTCCACGACCTGTTCTTCTACACCCGGATCTCTGCCCTCATGTCCAAGTGTTAGAAAGAATTCCAAACCAAGAACAGTTGAAAAATCAACGCTCGAGGATCCTCACATTCTAATCACGCCATCTTATTATACCCCGCCATCTCCATCATAACCTCCTCATACCTCTCTAACTCCCCCTTCAAAAGTCCTCTCGTCACTACACCCCCGTCCAGCCCCTCAGCATCATCTCTCACATCAAAACACTCCTTCGGCCCCGCTCCAACCGCCCGACCTGCTCCTTCCATCAGCATAAATCCTTATAAACCCCCTCACGCAGCACCTACCGCACACTCCCTCATCCGCACAACACCTCACCACCCCCGCCACCACATCCTCCGCCCTCCCCACCGGCACCCCCGCCGCCCGAAATGAGCCAATCGACTCCCGCGTCAGCGGCGTCTCCATCAGCCACGGCGCCACCATGTTCACCCGCACTCCCACCTCCCGCATCGGCACCCGGATGGCGCGGAACAGTCCGCGCACGGCCCATTTCGAGGCCACGTAGTCGGCCAGCGGCGGGATGTCGACGTAGCTGCCTAACGAACCGATGAGGACGAGCGATTTTGTCGGCGGGGCTGGGGCCGGAGGGGTGGGCTGGGTGGAGGGGAGGGGGGCGGACAGGGGGAGGTAGTGTTGGGCGAGTTTGGTCGTGTAGTAGAGGCCGAGGTAGTTCACTTCGAGCGTGGCGAGCGGGGGAGGGGCGGGGTCGGCGGAGGAGGCGCCGGGAGGAGGCACGAAGGGAGAGCCGTTTACGCCGGCGACGGCGACGACGGCGTCGATGCTGTGGGTCGGGGCGGCGGTGAGGGTGGCTTTGAAGGCAGCGAGGTGGGAGGACCAGGAGCGGACGTCGGTGGGGATGAAACTTACGCTGGATCGATTGGGGGGTCCGTTAGTGTGAGGGGAACTGGAAGACGTGGGGACGGAGAACAGAGGCGTGGGACGGGAGGATTGGGAGGAGAGCAGGGGGGGCGTACGGGTATCCTTGCGAGGTGAGAGAGTGAGTGTATTTGGTGCCGAGGGTGGAGTTTATGTCGGCGATTGTGACGCGCGCGCTTGAGGGGGGAGTAGATGACGTTAGCGGACTGGGTCTCTTGGGTCAACGGAGGGGCAAGAACCCTAGCTCGCTCAGTCGCAGCACGATGGCGGCACCGAGGCCGGACGCTCCGCCCGTGACGAGAACGGTTTTGTCGCGAAGATTGGAAGTGTCGAGGGGTTTGTTGAAGTCGATTATACCCGTCGTGGCGGAGGGTGAAAGGCTGGGTGCCGTTGTTTCTGGAGAGTTGGGCCGTAGGCTGCTCTCGTGGAAGCACTGCGAGCTTGTCTTGCCGTGGAAGAGTGGGGGTATAACATATCTCAGATTGCGAGAATGAGAAGAGACGGAGTGGTACGGCGAAGCAGGGAGACTGCGGGATGGCGAAGCTGTAAAGCTGCAAAGCTTGGTAGCTGCGGTTCTCACACGATGCATTTCGTATTATTCTGAGACAATTAGATGCTTGAAGCCAAAGTCTGGAAACAGCACACGAGCACGTAGACAAAGACTGGAAAACATCTAATTCCTCTTGAAATAAAATCCCACAAATGAGCGATTAAAGTCTACAACAGATCATTCACCCCTCCCCCCCCCCCAATTACCACATCTTCTTGGTCTCCTGTCAGACTGCCAGCGCATTTCCACAGATGAATTGGTGCATTGACTTAACCTGGTAATTCAAATCATTCCGCTTTCAAGACTGTGCATGAGGTGTGTGAGCACTAACGCTGGAAAACAAAATGAAGTAGCATTTCAGTGTGGTTTAACGTGCCCGGGGTTGAACAAGGTAGGCGAGTCAACTAGTGATAGGTTGTCCTTGAGCCACTGGGATTATACACTCTAGTACGCAATTCCCTATTTGGCCGACTAAAAGAAGACAGGTCCTTCGCAGTTTTTATGTGTTGTGACACGCTACGATCCGATGTATTCCACACAAGTTAGTAATACAGATAATATACAGTCTATAAGCCAATCCTCACTGTATGCCTAGAAAAAGGCGGAATTCTACCTCCACAACAGCTCGCAAACCTCGTAAGCTTTCTTGTCATTCGTCAAACATCACCAGGAGTACCTATTCACAACACCCCATCCATCCATCCTCGAAACATGACCGCGAAAACCAAAAGTGCCACAAGTGCCCAGCCTGCTTGTGTCTCCTTCCAGTCGGAGATTAGCACAAGCGCACCAAACTGATTATAGCAAGGATTAACATACAACAAGCTGAATCATCTACTACAACTCGACGAGCGCACGGGCCGAGTATGAAGAAATTTTGGTGTACAATTTCGGCCGAGGGGAGAAAAGAGTCCAATGAGTGACCTCGTTCCTTTTGGGCGAATGTGATGACCCGGTGCCAAGTCCTGCTGCGGCGACGTCAAGGACAGCTCGCGATGAATTGATAGCGTGAAAATCGCGAAGCTGATCGTTTTGAAGGACGAGGTCTGGGATGGTACGTCCGGAGGAACGACTTCGAGAGATGGCGCTTGATATCTCTAGTCGCAGTAGACCCTCGCTCTTGCCCGCCTGGAGATGGTAGTGGGGGCACTCCGGACTGTCTTTGCGGACACGAATGATATGAAGGTTAGAGATAGCTGCGTCGAGTAGGGCATGTGACGCAGTAACGTATTGCAGAGTGCAGTTAGAGTAAAGTTCTGGAGCGAATTGATAAAGGTAGAAATATATTTAAGCTTCGTCGCAAACGAGTCAAAAGTTTCGTTGAGATATGCACAACGTGACCAAAGACGAAATGTCGAAGAAGGGCGCTGCGAACTGGAGAAGAACGCGTGTGATGGCTGCACGATGCATCTCTGGCTTTTTATAAAGAACTAGAGAGCAAATTATTTCGTACTCTTCATGCCGAGGATTTCCTAGAGACGACCGCCACGGGCTTCCTAAAAGCCGCTGACGCTGGTGGCTGCTTTCTGTGGCATGGTAGAATCCGGGGCGTTTTCGTCAGGCTGTTGATCAGTATAGAATGAGCCCATTATAGCTCATTGTAGGACACCATCGCCAAACGGGGCTACGAACGGGGTTCCGGGCTCGGGTTTGGCGAAGACCCTGATTGCGGAGAGCGAGATTCACGCTTGTCTCGGGGTCCGGTCTTGCAAGCCATTGTAGTCATAAAGGTTGATTGTTCGGGAGTGGTTAGATGATGAGGATGGAAGTACGTTGAGCTTGTGTTGGGCTCCAAGTTGCAGGTTGGAGGTTGAAATAACCATCGCGCTAGGGTCTCAATGCCCTTAGTGCCGAACTATGGGAAAGCTAATGGCTACCGTCACCATCGCTCGCAGCCTTTGGGCCAACCAGCCGAACGATACTATGCATAAGGTGGGCTCGATACAGTCACTATGCATAGGACCGATATGCATCCTTCTCTGGTATACTTATGACGTAGCATAGCGCTCCTGCAAGAAGGAGCAAGCGAGAACGCCTTGGAATTTTTGGATATCTACCGGAATACCAGGGCCGCTCCTTGAAGCAATATCATACCGGTGCCAAGCCTGCGGTTTCGCATCTTCGCTATCGGGCAGCCATCAGATTAGTGAATTGACCCTTGTCCAACCTCGTTCTCCCCGTCATAGACCAAGAAAGCCGCCGCCCCAGACCCAGACTGTATCATGTAATCTGCCAAAGCCAAGAGAGCGGAGCCAAAAACGCCCCACGTGATCTGGTGATCATTGGCATTCGATATACGAATCGTCAGACCGGCATTTGCCTTCACCCAGTATCCACCGGCTCCAATTAAACCATCGCCGTGAAGGGCAATATTGCGAGAGACTGCCTGGTAGACCTGAGCGATTGAGCTGGTCATTGTTTCGCTGACGACTGCGTTGGTGACTCTTAGAATGACATAGGTCGCGCTGTTGGGCGCACACCAGCGTTGTGCCTCACCCCGGCGTGGTACTATGACGTGTCGAAGCATGTCCTCGATGTTCCAGCCTGGCTTAGCTATGTTCTGGGAGTTGGGGCCTACGAAGCTGAAGCGGGAGAGAATTGTCAGTGATGAAGCGCGTGGAGGATAGGTTGTAGTACATACGTCCCAGCAACCACATCGGGGAAGTTCGTGCATGGTCCCACGGCTCGAGAGGACAGCGATAATGACCTGTCTTTGATGATGGGTGATGCGAAGGCGAAGACAGCAAATTGGGCTAACGCCGCAAGAATCGAAAGGAAGAGGGCTCGCATCGGAAGAGAGGCGAAGACTATGGATGGAGTTCGTCAATAAACTCGGTGTTGTTTGTGTCAATCAAAGTGGGACAGGATGTTATATTTTCGAAAACCCCGAAACAACTGCAAATCGTAGGATAGCATAGCCCAGGGTATGTATCTTATACTATGATCCAGCCAATGCTGTCGCTAATGCAGGATACATCGAACAGAACGCGAACATTCCAAGGGAGCTTAGCAAAATGGTAAAGTTGTATGGTCTCGATTCCTACGATGCGGGTGAGAAAGCAAAGAACCAAGTTGAAACCGTAGCCGCAGACTCAGACTCTTGTTGTCCATCCGACAGTGGCGCGGAATGCTATATTCTCGAACATGGGGTAAGCCATAGGCCAGGAGGACCCCTTTCGACAGAATCATGGCTCTCGAACAAGACTTTGGACGTGTCATCTTAGGGCCAAACATCGCGTATCGCAAATGTCGCTGCACAGCCACTGGGGACGTGGGGAAAAGGGTCCCCCCATTAGCACCCATCGTTCAAAGAAAGAGCAGTAACATTTTCAGGTGCAGCTTAGAGGCTCGGCACCGTGGCCGTGACGGTGACCAACCTTGGTTCGGACATTAATATGAGGCGTCAACCGCATTTCTCAGCTGGGGGCCTCCTCACCAACCCGATTACCAGGAGAACGGGTCAGGGCCACCAACGGCAGTTGTTGTAAAGCTGCGGGGTGTATGGACTGCTCACGCCGGATGTTCTTCCAGGGATGACTCCACGCAAATTACCGCCTTGTTTGTTGTGGAACAGAAACTGAAGCGGGCATTCTGAGATGTACACCTAGACAAGGTACGAGGAGGAGCAGATTACCCGCGCGATAGGGGATCTCGAGATCCTCGTAAAAACAAGGTACTCTTACTTGAGGTGCTGAGGTACCGAGCCTCTTCAGCCTCTTCCACGTTCCTAAAAAGCATCTCAAGATCAGCTTCTCGTCAATTACATCTTCTTCTGGCTCATAGTGCCATTGCTCCGCTGAACGTCGTGTTCTCGCCGGTGCAGCTATCAAGCCGCGACAGTACTTATCGTCCCATCTAATCACCATGAGCTTCGCGCCCCCAGTTATCAAAGACCGCTTCGTCTTCAACGGCGACCTCTACATCGAAGTAGAAAACTTCAACCGCCACAAACGCGCCTCGATCGCCGAACTCACAGCACTGCTTCGCCCTGCCCAAAAACCTTCCAAGTCAGCACTATCTGCCACCCCCGCAGATCAAGTCGGTCATTGGTACGAAGCTCAATTACTGCACTATGGACTGCCGCCCTCCAAAACCAAAGCAGTGGCGAAGGTTAGGCTGTTGGACGCGCTGAATGCTGGCAAATTGAGTATACCGCCGGAGATTGTGAGGCTAGAGAATGAGATGAAGAAGGAATACCATGCGGCAGATAGGAAGGCAAGAGCGGCCTATAAGGCGCAGCTGGCTGCGGAGACGAAGGCGGTAGCCAAAGGTAACGAGTCTAAGGTGGGCAAGAAACGGAAGCAGTCTGAAGAGACACCGGCGGGGATGAGTTTCAATATCCAGCTCAACATTGGCGCTGGTGGTCAGGCGATGCAGATGGTTGGGCCTACTGGAGCTGAGGGAGGGCAGTCAGCGGCGAAAAAGGCCAAGAAGTCGGTGAAGGTGGACGGCAAGGATGAGAAGCCAAAGGCAGAACCGAAGAAGCCGGCAGCGAATTCAGCCCCCAAACAACCAGCAGCGAAGAAAGCTGCTCACATGAAACCGCCAGCCGTAGGCTCAGCAGCTCAAGGCTCGTCGTCTGCACCAGACAAGCCGCGCAAGAAACAGATGGCAGTACGAACCTTGGGGCCGCCAGGAAACGGGAAGAAAGACCCCCGCGTCATGCTAGAGCTTGCACTGAAGGAGGAACAAGCACTGAAGGAGGAACTAGCAGTGAAGGCCTCGGCAACTAAGAGGGAGTCAACAACTGGAAAGCCCGCCAAGACGAAAGAATCGGTCGTCAAGAAAGAACCCCAGATCAAGAACGAAGTAAAGATCAAGCAAACACCTACTATTAAGCAGGAATCGAACCCTTGTTCCATGACCGAATCCAGCCCGACCAAGAAAAAAGCCCAGGTCAAGAAAGAGCCCAAAGTCAAACAAGAACCCGCCGCAAGGAGCCCTGCAATCAAACGGGAAGGCAAAGTCAAGAGCGAGCCCAAAGCCAAGAGCGAGCCCAAAATCAAGCCCGAGCCCAAAATCAAGCCCGATCCCACAGTCAAACGCGAGCCCAAAGTGAAGCGTGAACCCAAAATCAAGTCCGAACCCAAAACCGAGCGCTCCAGCCCTGACTACACCAACAAAGAAGATAGTCGCGCCTTCTGGGCCTCGACTTTTCCCGGCCACTCAGCTATGGGCATGGGAGTGCCGGACTTTCCGACGCCAGGCGCGCCAGGCGGAGAGCCCTTTTATGAATCGGATTATGAGGATGAGGAGGGTATGAGTTGGAGGCCCTATTAGGAATGAATGAAGGCGTGGTATGCTGGGAGGAATGGGTGGGGGGGTGCCTTAGGGTTTGTTTGGGAGTGACTCTTTGGGGCTTGATACCTTTTATGGGTTTCAATGTTCGGGGGGAATGAGGCGGACGAAGAAGATGCGGATGCTTGGATACTCTCGTGGAGGTAGTGAATATGGTGGAGATTTCTTCTAATCGCTAGTGAGACATACATACACAACAACTCAGAATGCTCTCGCAGCTTTGCATATAATGCCCCCTCCCCGGTTTTTGAGTCCCCATCGCGATATCCTGGCTTGACTCAATGAAGGGCAGGACCAGGAGTGATGGTAGTGTGATATGAGCTTATGGCACAGCTCAGATGCTTGCGTCTTCCCATTGCAGCGTGCAATGGCCTGCGATTAACCACCTGTTGGATGCTTGAACGCTGTGCCGAACAGTGGTAGGCGGCGCCGTTCTCTGTAATCCATGGCTTCCACGCAGCGATGCATATAATATAGTGTGTCCGAGACTTTCATGTCAGCCCGGAGATTCGTTACATGCGGAACTGCTCAGATGATGGCGAAAAATATGAGTCCCGCCATTCGTTGCCTGGCAAAGGAGCCGGATGCGCGCACCGAAGAATACTGCACGTTTTCTCATGACTAGAGCCCATACCTTGCTCGATGCGGCGAGGTGCGTTGTCTGCTTATGGCTTTTGATGCCTCTGTGGTGAAACCGTCCGGATTCTGTTTCCGAGTCCTGGGATAATCAGGTCTCCGTTGTCAACATTGACCATATACGTCGCAGTAACAGCTCTGCTCGTTTGGACAGCTTTTTGAAAGTAAGCAAACACCCCCCGACATCCCAAGAGGAGTGCTACTCACTATACCGCATCTTTCCCAAAAATGACATGCCACAAATACTCCATAACCCTCCCACTCGTCCTATCCTTCAACTCCGTATCCAACACCCACTGCCTATACTTCAAATAATCCTCCTTCGGCCTCTTAAGCACCTGTTCCCTCGACACCGCAAACTGCGCACAACACGCCGCCCCCACCTCCTCCGGCTTCTCCGTCCCCTCGAACAGCTCCCCCCATATCTCCGCCGTCACATGCACGTTGTTCCGGTGCTCCACCTCACACCCGGGGTTCCAGTTGCAGCGCAGATTGACGTATCCGTTGCGTCGCACGAAGCCCGTTCGGAGGTGGCGCAAAGAGTCGACGTTGTCGTGGAGGGGGGTGTCGGTGTGCCAGGCGGACCAGAATCCGGCGCGGTGCGGGTGGATGAATGCGATTACTGCGGGGAGGGCGTCGTAATTGTCGATTACGTAGGTTAGGTAGGCCATGGATTCGTGGCCTTTGTTGGCGGGGGTGTGGAGGGCGGCTGAGGGGTTGTCGACGGTGTAGATTGCGTGCTGCCAGCTGTGGAGAAGGGTGCATCAGTTCAGTGCGTGGAGTATCATGGTTCGGAGGTCTGTGGCCTTACTCCGGGAGGTTCTCGCCGACCCAGTCGGTGTTCTCTTTCTCCATCCTGGCCATCACGATGACTTTGTCGCCGACTTTGCCTAACGGCGGATGCTCGAAATGTCCATTGTCCTTGAAGCCTAGTGAGTTGGTGATGTAGGCTGGGACATTGTATTGGTTCCAGATTTCGTAGAGTTTCACCTTGACCAAAATGAGGAATGCCACGACCAGAGTGGCCGCGATCAGAAGGCGATGAGCGGTCCTCATCTTGCAAGCTGGATGGCTGGCGAGCTCTGCGTTCTTCCCGGGCAGATCTGGCAAGTCAAGGGTGTTGTAGCTCACATGTCCACCGCTTTAAGTGCTAACGCAGCCGGAGCTTCTCGAGGCTGTGCAAGGGATGATCTTCCATGTCACATAAAAGAGAGGACACGAAAGCTCGGGTTCCTCGCCTAAGCTACAGGTTCGGCCGTTGGATTACCTATATTGGCGATAATAGTGGTAACATGAAGGCAAGTTACTCGGGAAATTCCACAGTAAATAGATCCAATACTAATATAATATGTTACGAGGTTTTTCACAATCCAGACGCCGTTTCGATGGTGCTATATTATTCCAGTAAGACCATTTAGTTAGTGTGGTGCTTTTTGCCACCCGCGAGCCAATCCAGTGGGGCTGAAGGCGTGGGGGCAGGCGAACCATCAGAACGATTTTGGCAGTTCACTGCCGTTTACAAGTTTCAAGTTAGACGATGCTATTAGAGGTCAATGATCTTCTCCGCCTGCAGTCTTGGTACTTAGCAAGTAGGTGTTTGCTGCTGAGGATACCCCGATAGTCGAACCTAAGACTTTTTCTCGCCAGGTCCAGTTACGGTCGCCAACCTGAGCAGCTGCTGCTTTATCCTGAGCTGAGGGTGAAGAAGCCTGAACTGAGGCTGAGCGTGCATGTGCAAGGAGTCGGGCCATTTCCGTGTTAGATCTGTAATCTACAGATGGTAGCCTCTGGCGCCATCTGTCGGCATGGACCTCATGTATATAGACACGGCGAAGGCTACCTCCTTCGAGATGGACTTCGCGTTCAACTCATGTTACGACTCTACTCATACGATTGATCTTGACTCAAGCCTTTCAATCAGCTCCAAGCCTTGCCAGTGCTATCGCGCAGTATGTGACACTCCTCTCCACGAGAATCAACTCAGGCTTTGTACGTTGAACCCCTTGGGTCGGTACGAGCCGCAACATTAAGCTATTGATAACTTACTGAGAACAACAGCAAATATTCACGAAGAAAACATTTTCACGCTACTCATCATCACATTACAGCAAGATATACCTAGTAGCGTAGCATAGTTTGTTTCTAATTGAAGATGTACATGTCTTTGCGATTCTTCATGATCTAGTCCTGTCTTCTTATCCTTCAGCTAACAAATGTTGGGGTGTTTCCCCGTCAGCTTGCCGCTTGCGCCTTTACAAGCGTAAGGTGATCAACCAAGGACGCGCATACAAAGTGGATCTGATGCACGAATGCGAGATCAACGGCCTCTTTCATGTCTCAAGGTGCTGGATTTTCCTCCGGTATGGGTTGCAATTAGAGAGCTGGGTTGGACGATCTCGACCTAAGTGGAACAAGGCTCCTTGAAAGGTATCTTAAGCCTCCGGCGCGCAACAAAGGGATAAGCAGACCGGATCCCGATGGTAAATGCTTCGTCAAGATTTAAGGGGGTGATCATGGCCTAGTCTGAAGAAGGAATCCCAGTCGACTGTGCGCTGGTTCTTGCAAGATGCCTTGTGAGGAGTAGAGGAAGGATCCGAGCTAGAGATTCACCAAGACTGTAAAGGATCGGAGTTGGGCTCATCATCATTGGCTAGGCCGATCTATGTGAGCTTAGCTCGCAGAGATGAAGGCTGTACAACTGGCCAATGCGACACGGATTCATGCAAGTACTGTCGGGGGTTGGCCGAGCGGAGCAGGTTCGTGTGGCTCCAGCTTGGCTGGTCTGGTTCGTTCGAATAAGTCTTCGTGGAGGATGGGCGGCTAGATCCGACGATGGTGGCCTGGAGCAGCAAGCTCCTCGGAGGCTCGTACTGATTTGTCTTAGAAAGGTAGTGGATACGACCTGATGGAAGGAAGGATCAGCTCATAGGCAGCAACTTGGTGGACGCCAACGCAATCACGTCTCAGCCATCCTCTGCATAGCAGTGATCAGCATCAGCATGTCTTTGCTGACCCCCCTTGGGCCCGCCACCTCGAGCGCTCAAGTCCCGGCTAGGTCGCACTTATCCCTCTCAGGCAGCGAAACCCTGGCTTCCTGCGGTCAAAAGGAAGGTATTCTCACATGAATCTGCCCCGTGCTACCCCTAGTGGCGTAGCTTTGACGCGGTTGAAAGATTTGGATTACCAGCAGTGGCGAAGACCTCAACTGGACATGGCTCGAGTCCAGCGGCTTGCAGCTCGCTAGGCCCATCTGCTACGCTGCCTCGTCATCAGGCCAGAAGGCTTGCAACGACTGGGACCTAGCTTCGGAGAAGGGAGGTCCGGAGGATCAAGCTACCGTGATCCTCACGGGGTGTGTGGCACTAACTTTGCTTCCGTGAAGGCTCAGAGCCCAGATTGAATCATGAGGAGTCAGTTGAGGTCACCTGGTGCAGGTTCTGAGGTGAGTCAGACAGAAAGATTGAGAAGCAGTGATCTTCACCTCCTAAGTGATGCATGACAAATTTCATGAAGTGTTCAGATTCCACTCAGCTTGACTGATGAAAGTGGTGTACACAGACGGATCTGGAGTCACAGGCCCCTGATTTGATATGAATGACCCTGCAGACAATATCTTGCACGCCGCGGATCCAGGCCGTATGACGCAGTTTGACGCAGTTGCATGAGGGCAGCTAAGTCAGATCAGAATGTGTCACCTGAGGCGGCCACAATCACACAAGGTTCAGCTGGACATTGCTTGAGTCCAGTGACTTCCAGCTCGCGGAGACGCATCTACTGATCTGCCTCGTTATCAGGCCAGAGGGCGCGCGCATTGGGACCTAGTGTCGGAGAAGGGGAGTCGGCTTGCATCACTAGGATTAAGATATCGTGATCCTCGCCGGCTGTGTGGCGCTAGTTTCGCCTCCGTGAAAGGCTAGAGTTAGAATTGAATCGAGGTGGGTTTGTTGAGGTCACATAGCGCAGGTTTTGAGACAGGACCAGGCGGTAAGATCCAGAAGGTGCGATCTTCACTCCCCAAGCGACTTAAGCCAGATTCACAGTCTTCGCGTTTCAATCGGCTCTTCCGATAGAATTGGTATAAGGCAAACGGGCCTGGCGAAGACAGGAATTCGAGTACCGGGTTCGATGTCAATAACCTGGCAGACAACATCTTGCCCCCCACGGGTCAGACCGTACGGCGGAGCTCGATGTAAACTTGCATGGGAGTAGTAGAACTGTCTGCCCGCAGTCCTTCTTGGAATGTACGGGTCTGGATTGAGAAAGAAGTTAAATACGGATACGCCTCGAGCACAGGTTGAGATGTCTTCTTGCCCGGGGGTCAAATACGTCCCTGTGGTTTCGTTCCATAAAAGTGTTGTCTACAAGGCGTCAGGTTATATAGGTAGAAGCGGCCTTGCACTAGTGTAAGCTACGTGGAAGTCGCATTGGAGATGAAAAGAGCAATAATATGTGAACAAACATCGTGAATCTAGAATTAGTCAGCCGATTACGCGGGGAAGCGTTTCGCCGGCTTGGCGTTTCATCGGCTTGGTTGCGAACCCCCCGCATTATTATTCGCGTCTGGACCACCGTTTTACTTCAAACCTGGCGGCTACATAAGTGAGGTACTGACCCTCTTGATTCCGCTCACCATGGCCAGCCGTCGAGACCCTCTAGCCGCCAAAAGGAGACCGCGTGCTTCCAAGCAAAGTGACCAAGGTACGCTCCCCTCACTGGCCTACAGCGCTGCTATCCGATCTGACCCTTTACAGGAAAGCGGCCTCGAGGCATTGAGAGAGAACGGCCACGACGAAGCGCGCGCCTGGAAGGCATTTCACGACTTGCAAAGAGCAGTGAGGATAGAAACCCTGAACAGGCATCTCCAAACCCTCCAGCAGGCAAAGTCCTTAAGGGAAGAGTAGTATGTGCCTCCATCGCTCCTCTTACCATGTTTGTATCGCTGAACTGATCGAGGAACTTCAGCCTCCACAGATCCTGCATAACCCCTCGAAGCTCCACCAGAAACGTAAACGAGAAGCTGGACATTCTTCTCCTCAAGACCAAGACCGGCCTCCTTCGAAGCAACCTCGAACCTTACCTCCAAGCTGCAAGACCGAAGAAGAACCACAGAAGAAAGCAGAGAGCGACACCAGCAAGAATAACGCTGACCCGGTCGAGACTTGGATTCACACCAAAAGGTGGCCCAGCCAATACTTCGAACAAGACAGCCAAGCTGGGGAAGATTTTTTTGAACACGACAGCTGGCTAGAGGAGCAAATGGAGCAGTCGTCGATCCCAGTCGTACAGTATGCGGAAATCAACGGGATGAAATACCCGCGTCCCATCAAAAAAATACCAACCTCACTCCGTCGGAAACAGTCAGACTCAAGCTTGACTGGGTCTAGCGATCAGAAGCAGAGAGAAAGCAAGAGTACCCCATACCGGAACACACGTTACCCCATATTGCTTGAGGCCAAAGGGAGTTACATGTCTGAATTCGATGTTGATGACATCCCAAAGAATGTCAAGGATCTCTGCCAGCAATTGCTGAAAAGCGACCAGACTGTTCCTCAGGACTCTTTATTTCGCGACGATCTATTCGCGAAGGTTTGCCAGAAGGTACAAGACAGAAATGAAGCTATGATTATCCAAGACATCACTCGTTTAATTGTCCCATCAGTACAAAACCTGGCCATCCGTGGTGCCACGCATCTCAAACATTTAGTGGAAAGTGTCAACGAAGGCTGGATGGGCAGCATCCCAGTCGAGGGTCCACGGCCGCAGCCAGACTACTCTGTTGGATTCAGGCGATCCGCATTCACGGACGAGCAGCTCCATAGGCTCGATCCGCTCATTGGCACCGTCTATGATACCTCCTTTTTCGTCGCAACCTACCGGATGTACTTCCCGTTCCTCACGTGCGAAGTGAAGTGCGGTGCTGCAGCGCTTGACATCGCCGACCGGCAGAATGCTCACAGCATGACTGTTGCCGTGAGGGGCGTCGTCGAGCTCTACAAAGCCGTAAATCGCGAGAAGGAGCTTCATCGGGAGATCCTCGCCTTCTCGATCTCGCACGATCACCGGGCGGTGAGGATCTATGGTCATTATCCTATAATCAACGGAGATAAAACCACGTTCTATCGCCATCCAATTCGCACGTTCGACTTCACAGAGTTAGATGGCATAGAGAAGTGGACGGCCTACAAGTTCACCAAAAATGTCTACGACGTTTGGATGCCGACCCACCTCACACGCATCTGCTCAGTCATCGACCAGTTACCACCCAACCTAAATTTCGAGGTTTCTCAAGGATCTGAGTTGCAATTTACGGAAGCATCGGGGCTGTCACAAGAATTGGGCGGCCTCCTCTCGGAACAGCCTAATGTTGAATGTGCTTCACGGACAAGCCAAGACGACAGTGAGCTGGCCCCAATTATTTCGCAAACGGTCACTCCAGACACCTCGGTCTCTCAAGGAAAGGAACGAGCGGCACTCAAAAGGCCGAAGAGGAAGCATACTGCAAAATAGCCACATGAAGTCTACAGAGCATCGGATAGGAAGAAGCAGCCAGGCCTTAAGGAGGAGATTACGCTGCATGCGCTACAAAACAATGGTACCTCAGGAAGCAGGCTTCCTGTGCGGGAACAAATAAAGCACTCTCTCATTTCTAGGGCGAGATATAGGTGCTGGGCGGGTTTACCAACGTAGCTTGGTGTTCAGCGCTGGGTTTGGCGTCTTTGTCGTCGGGGTCTGTTTTTGGTTCCTCCCTCGGCGAGGCCATTTTTAGCTCCGCTCTCCTTTCCTGATCCAGAGCCTCTTTTGCTGTTAAATGCAAATGAAGGCCCGCTTTCGATCCCTTGCAAAGCGATGGCTAGGTGCACCGCGAGCATCATTCCCTGTTATCTTTGACCCACTCCTCGACGGCTTAGACGACACAGCTGCCTTGCTCTCCTTCTTGCTCGGCTGCCGGGCAGTTTTTGCCTCTTCGAGGTTTGGTTTTGTACGAGGCTCGTGAGATGGGCGAACCGGCTGCTTGCTGGCTACCTTTGGAACTGTAGTCTCTCGCGGCTGTTGTCTCGTAGATAACGGCTGTCTGCGATTTTTAGGAGGATTAGGCGGTATCAAGTCGTCCCACTTTAGAGCGGCTGTCTGCGCCTCATGGCCTAGGCGCCGCGCGGATTAATGCAAGCTCTGCTGGCAAAGGGCGTGGACCAGATTCACAGTGCTTGGCTTGGTCACCTCTGCAGTCTCTGTGCCTCGAATTCGCCGCTTTGCAGGGTGCTTTGGCGGCATGATAGCTCTGAGAAACCTGCCCGCACGCGCGAGCAGCAACGGAGGGGGCCTTTCGAGATACCTTCCTTCTTCATAAGTTGGGTATTGCGCAGTGGGAGGCGATCGTCGAGGAGGAAAGACTGCTGCCAATATGCCGAGTTCGACAAGAAGCGCGTTCTCCCGCTCCTTCCAAGGCAGATCGTTAGTTTCTGGGGAAGTTTTTGTGTACATTCAGTGATATCATGGTGTCCTGCGTTCTTGCAGACTTTGCCGTATTGATTGCTACCGGTACTGCCTCAAAAGCTACCCCGACTCCGCTCCAGTGGAATGGTCGCTCATATTTCTCGAGAACAAATGTTGTTTCTCCGACAAGACTTTCCAACAGTACGGACCCTCTGCACGAGGCATAAGACGAACTTGCACAATCCCGCCACTCGTACCCTCAATCTCTACACTTCCCGTCAAAATGTGTCTTGCCACAGTTGCGAATTGCGAAGTGTCAACGCTCATCCTGTCGTGGAATCGACATCTGCTCAGACACCCAAAGGAGGGGCATGATTCACACTACGCCCTCAGCATACGACACAGCCGTAACAACCGATTTTGGCCTCCCAATCGATGCTTTCGCTTGTGACGTTGATACCTTCTTCATCAGGATCTACACGGTGATGAGCCAAAAACGAATCCAAACTCAGAACTGCAGCCTGTGCGACGGTCCGACCGCCCGAGAAGAATATCCGAGCCGTCACAGCCGCTGTTGTAGCACTACACAGACATGCAAGAATTGCTGCATAGCCATGAGCCATGGCCCACTACGACTTTGTGAGGCTGCCAACATGATAAAGCTCATGACGGTAAAGTCAAGGTGCCAGTCTGCTCTGAATATCTGCCAGGAAAAAGTGGGAAATGGGCATTGGTCTACGAGGTAATGGACGAAGATAAGAAGTTGGCAGGGTTCTGCTGGGGATGTCGCCATGGATGACATTTGCCCTTTGGAAAGCCATCGTCAATTAGGGACACTTCGTTGCAATCAGATGATGGGCCAATGTTTACCCATAGGTCGGCAGGCTACGGAACCTCATGTATTTAGTCATTCATTAGTTCACAGTAGCACTCAGTAAGCAGTGCTTCCACGAATTTCATATGTATACCTGTATGCTGCGCGGGAAAGATAGTATCGTATTCGAAATCGTTTTCGTGAATGCGTCCAAAACGGTCAGTGTCTTAAGACACCGAGACACTTCCGCTTTCATACTCCTCAATGAGACCCTCATGTATATTCACCGCATCCTCACAGCTGTTTTTCCTCTTCTGTGTATCCTTTCCATTTGACCAGATACTGGACGACCTTGCGCCTTCTGAACCGGCGTACCCGCTTTTCGAGCAATCGCTCGACGAGAAACTGATCATCCTCCAGTTCTATGTCGGCTGGTTCGTCGCAAAAGGGCTGTACGGGAGCTATCGACGGGTGCTCTAGGTCCTGCTGCCTCTTGTCTGGTTGCCCAATGCTGCCGTCTCTGCATTCGCTTGATGGAACTAAGCTGTCAGGGGGATGGGTCGTTTCCGGATCAAGTTTGGTGAGATCCACTATCTCAGTTGCACCACAGATGCTGGGTCCGACGGATGGGAGCGTCGCTCCAGCAAGAAGGCTCGGATCGATCTTGCAGGGTTCATCGCTGCAGGCGGATGAAGGCGGAGTGTCGAAATCCTTTTGGGTTAGATCCGCATTCCAGTCTCTCGTTGGGGTTGAACGCTTCGAGGTGATCGAAGAAGAAGTCGACTCCCTGGATGTCTCCCGGATCCGCAGTTTGGCCGCCTCGTCCACGAATTTATATTCTTGTTTGACGCATGCTTCATGGCGATTGGCGTCACCTGGGCTCTTGATTTTGCGGGGTCTCGTATCCACTTCGCTGTCTGGGCTGGATCTTTTGCACCCTTTTCTGGCTCGACGCAATGCACGTCCTGGAGGTGAAACTTCAGCTCCTGCACCGACTCGAATGCGTCGGCGCACCACCCCTGCGGATGTGGACACACTGGTGCTTTGCTATGTCCCAAATTCTCCCCGTGTTGGTTGATATGGTCTTGCCACTCGGATCGGTCAGGGAATTGACGCATTTGGGCGGCAGCTGGAAGCGTCACATCTCCTAGGCACCAGATACAGTATCCAGGGCGGGCAATGCATCCACCATAGGTAAAAGGATTACACTGAACAGGAACCAAATCAGGCTTGTCCAGATGTCCTCGACAGTGGCCCTCCCATTCCTCCTGGCTCGTGATCCATTCACTGCAGGAAAAACAGAGCTCCGCGAAGCCATGGCAGGCGCGGAGGTGCTTCTTGTAACAGCCATATATGTGCTTCCACCTCTGCGCGGCCGGTTTCCTGTTTAGTTTATGAATTAGCTTTTGCCTTGTCCGCACTATACCTCACATAAAGGTCCGTGAGGGCAAGGAACCTGTCTATCTTCCGGTTCCGCTCTGCCGCACAGTAGCACTTTTCTGGCTCCAAACCCGGGCGGAACGCCACTTCGGTCTCTTGTCGATAGAGCTCAATCATGTCATTAAGGACCGCGCGGCCTCTATCACTGCGGATAGAAACAGCGCCAAACAGGTCAGATGCAAGGCGGCGACGGACCGGCATTAGACCACAGACACGGGGAATCGAGTGCGGTGGTGGCCTTTAAGGTCGCTTTTGTCTGCCTTAGAGGAAGGTTTTCTGGGCTGAAGTTTTTGGAACTTTCGGAGCTCCTCAGATACAAGCTTTCTCTTCTGCGCACGTAGCTCCTTCCGTCGATCTCTAGCGATCGAGTTGTCGGTAGGCTCCAGAGAGAGGGCTTCCAATTCCTCTTTGATGGCTATGAACTCGGGGCTGTTCTCGAGCTCGTTCTGCTTTTCCGCCGGTAACGCCTGCCACAGTTCAGGGTTGCGAGAAAGGGTCATGGCGCGGAATCGATCGTTGACAATGCTTCGTAGCGTATCGCCGAAGTAGCTTCCTTGGCCGTCTGTTCCAGGGTTTCGGGGGGCGTAAAAACTATCATATGTATTCTCGTCCCTGTGTCCGCCATGCTTCTTCCTTTGAGCTGATGAATAGAGCTTGTCTGCGCGCATGTCAGTCGAACAGAATCCTCACGAGAAGTAGTAAAGAGGGGACACTACCAATGAGATGCAGTCCCTCAGCTCTGAAATCATGAATTGTTGGGGGCCGACTGTATCCGGCACGCAAGCCCAAATCCCTGAGACGCCTACTGAATACTTGGGCGGATTCTATCTCGCCGTTATCCCTCTGATAGAGGGGCCAGTCAAGCACACGTGGATCCCATTGGAGATGGAACGTCTCCTCATCCTCTGGCGGCTCAATGTCGAGAAGCTCCTCCATCGTCTGGTAGTCTCTAAACGCATTCTTTGCGATAAAAATAGCGAGGTGTGTGAGTATGGGATTACAAAAGAGTGGCCGAGGCGCTAGACCTTCGTGCAACGAGTGCTCAGGTCTGTTGCATTGTTAGCCGTGTTCGAGTATCTTCAGAATACTTGGAGTGGACAATCACCTTTTGTCAGGTGTGAACGTCATGCCTTTCGCGTCCTTTACCACTTGCATAGCAAACTCTGCCTTTCCGTGCTCATTACGGAAGACGGTGAAGGTAACGTCCTATTCGATTCAGTTTAGCTGACAGCGTTCACCACCGAGGATCCCAACGGAATTGAGCACTTGATAGTGTAGGCCTCTACCAGAGCCTGCACGGCATGTCGATTCTAGGAATTCACCCACTCTAGCTGATCTGAATACGTTGAGCTGAATCTCTGCCCATATGTCCACTCTGATTCCGGGCTTCTCATACATGTGCCAGTCATTTTGCCACAGCTGTGTTCCAAGATAAAGAAAGTGAATCATGGTGCCGTAGCACCTCTCGCGCTTTCTGCGTGCCAGCCTGAGCTCTTCTTGTAAGGGATACTTGATGAACTATACGAATATTAGAGAGATTGATCCCAATGAGTCCGCAGCCATTTTGGCTCTCAGAGACTTACGTTCGAGGTGGACAGCGTTACCCTGTCGTCGATTTTCTCATGGCCGGCCCACTGCCAGCCAGTAGTGAAATTTTTGTAGGTCTGGACGACGGAACTCAAACATGTGTTCGGATCATCGTACTTCCCCTCAATTCCATAGGCAATAATCCTCGCAAAATCTTTCGATGCCTCGATACTGGTCGGAGTAGAAAGCAAGATGTCGAATCTCATACCTACTCGCCGTAGAAGAACGGCGGCGTCAGAAAGGGATTCCTTTCCAGATCCTGGTTGGTTCACTTACTGCTGCCAAAGCGCCAGAGCGCGGGTGTAGTTCCTCTTGGTAGACGGCTGAAGTTCCTTTTTCACTTCTTCCCCGTTGATGATGAGCTCTTTGTTCTGTCCAGACCATTTCAACCGGGCCCGCTCGAAAAGGTTGTGAGCTGAGCTCTGGGTCGGCATTAGGAGAGAAGAAAGTAGCAGAACCGAAGGAGATAAGTATGCACGCGTGGGAGGAAGAGGGGAAGGGGAAGGGGCTTTCAGCAATCGACAAAACTCTTGAAATTGAGGTTGATGCCAGGTATTTAGGATAGAAGAACAGCAACGGCGGAGAGCGAAAGACATCATATAGGGTGACCTGGCGGCGCATCATCTCTCGAGAAAATGCGACCTCATTTCCAACATAGTCCGAGGGTGGCGGTGCGGTCTCGCCTTTGTGTGTACGTGTGTGGTTTCGGAGGGTTCCCATTTCGGCGCCCCTGAGTCCCGAAACTGGGCACCTGCGCATCACCGGCTAGAGTTGACCCAAGGGACATAACAGGACAACTGATCGGAGACTACATGATTGGGTTATCGGTGGACGAGAAGGAAGGCGCCTGAGCAGAGGGTGAACAGCCTGGGTGGTGGGTGAGCGGAGGCTGATTCGAGCCTGAACAATGGCGGCGATGCTGACTAACCCGTTCCGGACGGTAGCGAAAAAATCTTATGTAGAAATACCCCTATATTTTTCAGTTTGAGACTGCTATTGTTTTGAAGGTGCGCCTGGGCAGACATCCGTACACGGATCCACTGGAAATCATAGTAGTGGTTGTTGCATAGAGATCCACCATGTATAAAGTCCCCGACGGATAATTAAGTTTGTACATTTCATGATCAGACAGATACGCTTGAGTGTTAGATATGCGTCTAGGGCTCAAGGGCTCTAGGGCTCAAGGGCTCAAGTGTAGGGCTAGGACAGCTTAGTAAGCTGGTGGCTGGCGAGGCCACATAGCATGCAGAGTTTGCATCACTTACTTACGTACGAGTTGCACGACGTCTACCATATGCTTAGATACCTTTTATCTATCTATCTATCTAGCATATCTATTATTGAGGTCTTTCGAATATGTCATATAACCACCCTTTTCCGCTTCTTGGAATAAATGCACATAAGAGTTGGAGGCTGATCATGAAGAATATGTTGCTTTTGACAACTGATTCGAAAATCAATATGTTATATTAAGAATTGCTGAAAAGCAACATCACAAAATGCACTAACTGCAAAAGAACCGATGATTGTACATTACTCATGGACGTTTACCGCGAAGTAGAACAGCTATGCTACTTTGAGCTCGTATCCACCGTGGTTTTTCCATGTTAGGTTTATTCGGATTTCGTGGATTGCTCCCTTCTAGCCAGGTCACCAATAACTCTTCTACCTCTTCGGCTCTCTGTAAACCGTCCCGACGAAACCTCTAAGGTTTCAGGGACTATTCTGTTCATCAAAGGTTCTCTTAATGCAATGCGTTTCTGTCAGTCTTGGTGCTGATAAATCACACCTTCTGCGACGCAACTCTATCAGCACAATTTTAAATCACCATGTAGATAAACACTCAAAACTTCGTCGTAACGGAGAGGGTAGGCCACCTTGATCTCTATGACTTTGGTATGGGATCGATCGGTTAACGCAAATTCTGATGCGGACTGAATGTTCTCTTCCACAGATCTTCCAATTTCGTCCAATAGTAGGCCAGAAGTATAGCAAGTCCAGATACAGGCAAGGCTATCACGAAATAGATCCAATAGACCATGTTGTTGCCAGATGGGAAGTTGTTGTTCATGCTCAGAAAGCTAGTTACAAACGTCAAGGGGACGAACAGAAAGGCTAGATAGGTTATCCGAGTAACATCCCGCGTCTGTGTTATGGCCTTTTTGCTTTCTTCTATCGAGATGACAGCTGTGAGCACAGAGATGATTTTATCGGCTCGATGCTGCACTTCTTCATGTCGTCCAAGTAGGTGACGGACGTTCTCCGTGGTCTTTACCCAATGAGCCCTGGTGCTATTTTCCGAGAGAAAGCGGTCCTCAAGGAGGTCCAGCATTGATCGGATAAAGTTGTTGTAAAGAGGGATCCGACGCCGCCACGGGTGAAATTTCTGCAATGTTCCGTCTAGGCCTTCCAGGGTCCGAAAGGGCTTAGACTCGATTTCCCACTCAATCTGTGAAAGGCGCGTTATGATGTAGTCGAAAAGCAGCAGCCATTGCAATGCCATGAAGTCATAGACCGCAGACGTCATATATTCAGGATCTCTTTTCAAGATCTGCAACTGCTCTGAGTGCATGGATACCACCCAGTGGATGAAATCATCAATTGTCGAGTTCCAGGAAGGCTTGTCAGCCAGATCCGTACACTGTCTTATGCCTGGAGGGACACGGAGATTGCCATAGCCGCCCCAAAGCGGAAAGCCCTCAGTGATAGTAGGATCAAGAAGGAGTACCCCTTTGATAGTCAGCCTAATTCGAGGCACAGAGCACTGATTGCCTTACCAAGCCAGCCCTGATCTTCGGACTCATTCGGTCTGACCCAAACCGATGTAGAGCACCTGACTAAGCCAACATGACTTCCTTCAGCATCAGCCCAGGCCTTATTTGAGGTATCAAAGTCGATTCGTCTCAACACGTTAAACGATCCAGCTTGCCGCTTGGCCCTCTCGATTGATTCGTCATCTTGAAAGTAACGAGGTTGAACGTAACGGAAACGTAAAAATGACTGGCTTTTCAGATGAGAGTCTAGTGCTGGTGTCTCAACCCAAGGATCTCTGGTGTTGTACCAAGTGTAGTCCCCTAATTGGCCCCGGAAGAATTGGGGGTTCATATTGTACCGCGATCCGAGCAGCTCTATGACTACGCTTGAAAGGTCTTCAACCACAATCAGCCGTGCTGAATTCCTCTTGTCTGGCCATATGCCCGAGTCTAAGAACCTTGACAGCACTTGTGGTGACTTGAATTTCTGACATTTAATATCGTGATCAATATCGAAGTCCAACACAGCGACATGAAGGCGCTTGAGTCTCTCTGCCTTATCGTCAGGCATCAGAACCCTACTCTTGATCGGTACAGTTGAGCAATCAATGAAATCCGCCAAGTAGCGGAGCTGCGGCCAGCCATGAGCTGCTAGACGTCTTACATATCGTAAATACAGCCTGCCTGCAGAGTTAGTGTAGCCCATGTTGGCTATGATGGAGACCTCATACCCATCTTCTTGGCGACTTGTCTCATATTTGCCACTATTCAACTCACACATGCGGTCATACACGGTACCGATATAATATCCATACGGGTTTTCGACTTGAGGTTTATGCGGGCTCTGATAGGATGCGAAGTTGGAAGTTGATGAAACATGTGGAAGAGGCAGCCCTTGGTGTTGTTGGGTGTGAGTCATCATCACGCAATAAACCCAACAGACGGCTGATTATGAGTGGCAAGGCTGCGGATATACTTTGCCTCCACAGTGAAGTGCTATGCTAACCTGGATTCTCGAAGTTCTCTAAGGCTTGAGTACTTTGCCGTCCAGTAGTGACGAGTTTCCATGTAAGTGGTCGGTCATGGTAATGTTCGCGTGGTGCGCTCAAGTAAAGGCTGGGGAGCTGAACTCGAATATGATGCAGGAGACAGGGACCGCCTGCTTGGTCAAGGAGTACTCGGCCATTCGCCTTGGCACGGACAAACGTTCTCCCACATCCTCCGCTCAACAGGGGTGCTAGAGCATGTTGGCAGAACCAGACTCCTCCCCTTCGTGTTCACTCTACATGGATTACCTTGCAGCAAAGCAAGCATCTGCTATTAAGAAGACGACTGCTTATGCTACCGACTCGTTGCGCTTATCCGCTGCGCGCGGGATTCCAACTCTGACAATTCGCGCGCCTTGCCACATTCAAGGTTTTGGCTCCAATCCCTATCTACCGCATCTTCCTTTCTTTAATCAAACAGCTCAATTGATCTACCCTTGATACACCTGTTTGTAACTACCCCGGCCAATTACGTTCCTCATGGCGGAGGTTGTTGCTGCTATCGCTTTCCTTTCCGCAGTCGTCAGTCTTACCGAAATAGGATGGCATTTGGTCGAGAGGATGCAAGACTTTCAGTCAGACACCAATAGCGTTCCAGAAGCTTTTAGACATCTGAAGGCTCAATTGCCACTTACACTCGACAGCATAAAGCGGACAGAAGCAAGGGCCAACGCCGGTGAAATGGACACAGCTACCCAAGAGGCTCTTATCCCCGCTCTCGATGGGTGTAGAGAGCAGTTACAGCTTCTCAACACTATTCTGAACAAATCTTTACCCGTAAAGGTAGACAATACGTGGGAGAAAAGGAAAAAGGCGTGGAGAAGCGTTTTCAAAGACAAAGAAACCAGGAAGATCGTTACAGAGCTGGACCGTTATATAGCCATTTTGACACTTCATAATACTAGCGGCATTACAAAGACTATTCGTCACTCTCTGCCGTGTTATACCAGGATTCCAGCTGGCAGGGATTCAAATTTCATTGATCGTCCAGAGATTTTTAGAGAACTGAATCTTAGCTTTGAGAGCAACCGCCGTGCTGCGTTAGAAGGTATCGGAGGCGTTGGGTAAGGACTTCTCTGAGGAAGAGTGAGTTTCTTGGAGCTTTGTTGACCGTAAAACCTAGGAAAACACAAATAGCCATTGAGATGTGCTATAGATTTCGTGATCTACACCCTGGAGGCCATATATTCTGGACTCATGCGGGAGCTCTCTCGAAATTTGAACGAGGGTGTAAAGCGATAGCCGAAGATCTACAGCTGCCTCGCTGGAATGATCCTCAGACAGACCTTGTACAACTAGTTCACCGATGGCTGGCCAACGACAAAACTGGACCATGGCTTCTCGTAATAGACAATCTCGACGACATAGAGGTTCTTGAGGATCCACTACCGTCTCACAACAGCCCAATGACGCTGAGTCAGTTTCTTCCAAGGAGCGCGCAAGGCTTTATCTTGATAACAACCCGGGATAAGCGCGTTGGGGAGCGGTTAGGGATCAGGGGAAGGACTATACGAGTTAGCGCAATGACTATGCAGGAAGGCCAGCAGCTATTACGCTCATACTTGCCTTCTGCAATGGAAATTGAGGAGGATGACGTGGAAGAACTTGTCAGCTCATTGGATTACATACCCCTGGCAATCACTCAAGCAGCTGCTCTTATTTCGGAGAATGGAATCAGCATACAAGCATACCTCGAGATGCTTCGAAGCGGTGATGAAGAGATGCAACAGCTCCTAAGCGAGAGTCTCAGTGACGACAGGCGGAGCTATCATGAAAATAATTCAGTCATCAAGTCTTGGCGGCTGTCCTTTGACCAGATTCTGAAGCAATGCCCTCGAGCAGCTGAGATCCTATCTCTGATGGCCATGTTTGATCGACAAGGCATACCCGCTATGTTACTGCAACGCCAAACCGAATCGAAGCTTGCATTTCTAAAGGCAATGGGAACACTTCAAGCTTTCTCTTTGGTAGTAAAGGAAGCAGATAAGGAACGCTATGGAATGCATCGCCTAGTACAGCTGTCCACACAAGCATGGCTTGAAGTTCAGCAAAGAACCGCAGAATGGACGAGAGAAGCAATCTGCGTTCTGGAGATGAAATTTCCTGGGACGGGGCTATACGAGAGTTGGCGGACTTGTGAAGCCTTGTTGCCACATGCGAGAGCGGTCTTGCAGCACGACCCCGAAACGGATGAGGGTCAAATAAGCCGTGCTATACTTCGCAGGAATGTAGCAAGATATGATTTTGATCAGGGCCGCCATAGACTGGCGCTTGATGAAGCAAAAGAAGCCTATAGAACAGTCCAGGAGTTCCTCGGCTCTCGAGATCCTGTGACGCTGACAATTGTCAATCAAGTAACAGCATATCTTATAGGTAGTGGCAAAGAACGTGAGGCTATGGAATTAGCTCAACATCACAGTCCTATCTACGAGCAGGTGCTCGGCGCTGAGCACCTCGAAACGCTCGCCTGTAATAGCTACATAGCCTGGCTTTTGGGAGTTCAAGGAAAGCCAATCGAGGCCGAGGCTATCTATCGAAGCACACTAGCGTGTCAGGAAATATCGCTTGGTGGCGAGCACCAAAACACGATGACGAGCATGTCCGCGTTAGCTGGTGTCATGACGGATCAAGGGAAACATGAAGAAGCAGAAGATTTGTACAGAAAAGTGATAACCAAACAAGAGAGAGTTCTTGGCCCCGGACATCCCAACACACTCAGTTCTATATGGGGCCTAGGGCAGTGCCTCAGAATTCAAGGCAAGTTTAAAGAGGCAGAATTATTGTGCCGACCTCTCTACATGATGGGACAAAGAGTATTAGGGCCTGAGCACCCTCGCACCCTTTTGACCATGGCCGAATTAGCGTCGTCTCTTTCCGCACAAGGCAAATTCCAAGAGGCAGAGGATTTGTTTCAAGCCACAGTGAGCCGGATGCAAAAGATGTTCGGGGCTGACCAACTGCAAGAAAACACACTTTGGGCCATGGCAAAATTCTGCGAATGTCTTGTGAAACAAGGCAAACACGAGGAAGCAGAGGAGTTGTACCAGACCGCATATCGATTGCATCAAGATGTCTTTGGTTTAGAGCATGAAAAAACCCTTTGGGTTATGGAAAACTTCGCTTCGTGTCTTGATGCAAGGGGTAAGATCGTTGAGGTGAGACCACTCCGGAGACTTTATACGCAAATTATCTCTGAGGTTAAAGAACCGCCGCCTTTGCCTCCTCCACCTCTTATCGACGCTGATATAAAAGCAACTGGACACCACGGTGATGTTGTCTCTATGTCCGACAACCTGGCTACTGAAAGAAATACCAAGAGTAATTGAGGTAATGAAAGAACTCTGTTGTCAGTACGCTTGGAAGTTCTTGCGTCTTGTTTTGCTATACACTACTGTTCGGCTTCATGCTAGTATCATTTTTGCGTTCAAGAACTTATTAGGGCCAGCATGGGTACGCTCGGGGGAGCCTCTAGTATATACCAAGCGCTTGACTTGTAGTATCCTCCTCTTTGTCTAGTTCTGGACACCTCATCGTTGAGCAGCCATCAAGATACATTTGAGTTTGTTATTGCTTTTTGCTTTCCGGAATTCAGGCTAAGCGTTCCACAAGAAGGAAGAGGACAACGTGTTACAACCCAGCCCAGTCGCTCTAACTCGACCTTACGCCAACGAAACATGTCGCGGCCAAAACCTGAATCGAGACCGCAGACGAATTTTGCTACCCACCGCAACCACTCCCCCACAATCCATCCCATCTATCAACCCCATCTCCCAGCAACACGCAACCACCCTCTACCTTTCAATTAGTGCTAGTGGTCGCATCATAAAGATACCCACAATTACCATGAAACACCACCCTCCCGTGAGTCTGCTCCTGCGCCTCCACCTGCGCCGCCGAATGCAAATAATCCCCACCTCCCCCGGCCTGGCTACCGCAAGTATCCGCCATCTGTCTATAGCAGTTCCCGTCCCCGAACGTCCCATGCGCACAATAATTGTTCGTGATGCACGACACGCAGCAGTCGCACGCGTTGGTGCCGGGCTGGCCCACCCATCCGTTAGCCCCACTGTTGCCGTATACGGCGCTGATGGTGGGGTCGCCGGTGTTGGTGCCGAGGAGGTTTGGGGTGACGCACACGGCGTATTGGGGTGTTCTTAAGATCGTGCTAATTATGGCTGTGCTGGCTGTGCTGATGGTAGTGGTGGTTTTGAGGCGGATGAGGACTATGACAGTGGCTGTGAAGCTGAGGGCTATGCGATGGAGGTCTCGGGAGATGATGATGGAGGTGGAGGTGGAGATTATGGTTGTGGTGGTGGTGGCGGCGGTAACGATTGATGGTGGTAGGTGATTGTGGTTGGGTTGGCGGTGTTGGTGACTATTTGGGATATCGGCGGTCGAGGTCATAGTGCCTGTTCTAAGGTCAACATTTTCATCACGCAAGGACTGTGTTGACGGGGGCAATATGGAGCAAGACCAGTCGGGATTGTACGTACAAAGGACGGCACTGGGATAGGATGACACCGAGGATTGGCTTGGCTCCCGGGAAAAGCTTGGCCCAGGAAGAGAAGAGATGTGGGTTGTCCCTGTGGAATGTGCGGTTCCAGTGCTGTTGGCTGTCCCAGTACTATTGGCTTGTCATGTGCTATTTCTCCGTGTAATGCCTTGGGGAATACGGAACCCTCCATGCGGATGCTGGAATCGTGCTCACATCTAATTCGAATCGGCCATGTGAGTGGTATCGCTAACATATAGGAAGCTAGTTGAAGAGGAACAATGACCCCTGGTGATGTAGCAATAGTGACTGTGGTAGTGGTGGGTTTGTCAAACCTCTTGAATGTGGTAGTGAAAGTAGTATGGTGGTGGTTTGTATAGTCAAGGTCGTGGAAACGGTAGATATAAAGTTCGAATTCGTTACGGTGTTTGTCCGTGTTTTGATTCAGTCGCTATAAAGGTTGCGGGAGGAGGTTTTGTGAACTTGACAGGTGTCAATGAAACGGTGACGGTAGTATAACCGGAAAGAGTTGCTGTCTTGTATGATGTTTTGACGGGGTCTTCGGCGAATGAGGGTGCAAATGCGGTTGAGCAAAGGAGAGCCCGCGGATCTTGGAATTCTAAATTTTTATCAAACCCAAGAGCCGCTGGTATAGCAAGCAGAAGAACGAGCAGGCCTAGGATCAGAATACATGGCAGTTGCAATAAGGGGACCTCCAGATAACAAGGCACCAACCTCAAGCCCTTAAGGATATGAATCCCGTAGATCTCCAGAAGCCATTATTGACCTCTGTAATTGGCAGTGTCCACATTTTCAGTTATTCCAGTCCGGTGCTGATTAGTTGCTCGGTGCCACCTGGGCCCTTGTACTTGGAAATGCCACTTATTTTGGCCGATGCGTGCCGTTGCCGAAATTTTGAAACGTGCGAAGCGAAAGCAATGGCGAATAGATTGACTCGAGAGCGATTAAGCATAAGATTAGCAAGTCTAACAAGTTGAAATCCTCATTCCTCGCCGGAATTACCAAGTGAACACGGGATAAAGTAGAATCTTATCCATGGGAGTATGATTGAGGACCAAGCACTCGAGTACTCAGAGCCTGCGGGAAGTCCATGGACCTGCAAAGCTGTGCCACTCCTGACTAGACTAGTCGATGGCTTTACTGCATACGACCAGGGCCTTCCTTGTGATTAAGGAGACTGAAGGCAGTTTGGACGAAAAGTGCGTAAGAGCAAACAGGGAAAACTTAGATCATCGTTTCAGATATATCTTGCAGGCCCTAATGAAAATGAAGAGAGCGTACTCGTGCCATAGATCTCAATGTGTTTTATATATCAGATACTACTCAGCCTGCAGACCATCCGGGCCCACTTGGGTACCAGCGATAATTGGGCCCTCGTCAGGCATCTAAGCCGCCGCTCCTTCATAATTTTGTCTCTGCGCAGACTGGTGACCTTCGTCAACAAATGAAATGTGAACAGCGAGCCTCTGAACTCACGCACAAAATACACTGTTAAGACCCTCAGATCAGATAGTACACATCTCACTCTATTCAAACTTAGTCTTTCTTTATGCTGATTGAGAATCCTTCTTCCTTATGACTATGGGCATCGTGAATCTTCTGCTCGGATCAAGGCATCATTCACGATGCCCCTGATTTCCTGTTGCCCATATTTGAGCCGCGTAGGGGCTGCTCAAGATGCCGTCACGCCACAGTCTATAAGCGACGTGCTTCCTCCAGCTGAGCGCAGCCCATTTGGTTCCTCGGTTGTCGCCTGAGCAATTGTCGGGAACGACTTTCGTCGTTCGTGCCATTATATGCTTGACCACTTTGGCATATTCTGATTCTAACAGACTTGAACGCCAATAGTCGAAGGGGAGTCGCTGAGGCCTTGAAATGCTGGTTCTTTGGTTGCAATTGCTGCAGATTCTGCTGGAATAGGTCACACTCGATTTCTCTTCAATGATATCTACCGATCTTGTCAAGGACTCCCTCGCGATCTTATCAGATTCCGAATAGGACACGCCATGGCCGATATCATCCTCTTTCAACACCTGTTCCACATCCACCCCAGCCTCTCTCAAAGCCTCGCACCAAAGCACCCAAGTTGTAGGGACCAGCGCCAGGTCGGAAGGGGTATATCCATTAACCTTCTTGAGGAAAAGACCACAACCATTTCTGAGTAAGGTGACTAGGAGATCTGTAATCTCTTTGGCTTCTGTTGAAGTCATGCCGAATCTATTGCACGCACCAAGCCGATTGAGCAATAGATGCAAACAGCCCCATCCATAGACGTCGAGAACTAAAGGATCAGCTCCAGCATTCAAAAAAAGGTTTGTAAGTGGGATGAGTCTTGAATCGGGAACTCCATGGAGTACAGAAAGAAGCGGAGTCATGCCTGGATAATTCCGGTACTCAATATCACAACCGTGCTGCAAGAGCATTTGAATATCTTCGAAATATTGACAGGACTGTAGTGCAGGGTTGTTTATTGCAATGTGCAGAACACCATCCATAGATCTCACAGTTAATATAGTCCCTGTGCTGATCTCAGTATATTGAACCGCACTATACACATCGACGTCGCAGTATCGGATGAGCAAACGGAGTATTTTAAGGATTTCGTTCTTATTGATGTGAAGTTTAGACGGCTTCCTGCTTTTCTCCAGAAATTGAAGCAAGGCAGCCTCGCCAGACCTACGATATATAAGTCAAAAACTGTGATTAAAGGCGCTTTTAATGCGAAAGAAATTACAAGTTCTAACCTGCTACAGTCGAGTGCATCCGCACCTTGTTCCAGCAAGAGTTCGATCATATTGTAATCATAGGAGTCTATTGCGTACTACGAGCGTCAGTAACGTCCACCTAGGCAGCTTATGCAGAAGGCGTACAGCTAGCAGAGACCTTCCATATTTGTCTCGATCGGACGCGGACGCCCTTTTGGCACTGAACATCTCCCGAACCTCCGAAATATTGCACGCCCTGATGTGAGCGAATATCGGCGAATCCTTTGGCTGGATGCCAAAAGTAGAGAGGAATGGGCCTATCTTTGTGGCACTATCGATAGTATGCATGAAAGTCGCTGCAAGGCCGTTGATGCGGAATATAATCTTCGGAACGAAGAGAAGGCGTAACATCCAATTACGCTGAGCGAGTTTGGGAGTTACAGCTGTTGTGGCAACGGTGATGGACAATGTTCCAGTGGGTAGTTCCAGCTGCAGCTCTATTTCATCCCCCTGAGAAGGGACAAAATTTGCAACCTGAGCTTTACGGCGTATCAAATCACGTTGACGCGCTCCGTGTCCACTAAAAGATTGAAAGGCGTGTTTTAGAAGGTTTCGCCGCGTCCAATTGCCTGACTCCATGGAGCTTTGCTGAGACCCTCTTGCTCCTGCGTGAGCAGCCTTCAATTCCATTGCTCTAGCGGCAACCGCGTCATCGACTAGCGTCTCGAACTCACTCACGAACCAACGCAACTGTTCCGCTGATGGTTCCAGGTGAGTACCAGCGGAAATACTTGTTATTAGCTCGGTTACGTGTGGCGAGACATAGTTGAGGGATTGAGCAGCTTGAGCAGCTGAGCCATGAAAGACGGCTGTAACTGTACGGCTCTCGTTTAATGCACTCAGTTGAACTTGAACACTTTTAAGATGGTCTGTTACGTTCACAAGACCACCATTTATGTGAGACAGCTGGCTGTTGGTATGTGAGGCGTTCTGGAACATATCTGATCGAATTGTTTTCAGATGATGCTCAGTCCCGGAAGCACTTTGTGTTAGTCGGTCATGTCTAATCACTTGATCCCGGTCAATCGCGTCCAGTTTATCGTTGATTTCGGATGCGGTTCGAACTGTAGTGGAGTTGATATTTGTGTGACCTTGAGCGACATGGTCAAATTGCTTGTTCATCTGGGAGGATTGTACCACCAATTTCGTAGTCAGTTGTGTAAGATACCTGTCCAACTCTTTGTGCCGGTTACCAGCGACCCGAGCTTCGTTGGATAGCTGGGATTTCAGCTGATGGGATTTGGCATCAAAGGCTGTACGGAACGCAACCAGGTTGTGGTTCGCGCGGTCAAGGTTTCTATGGATTTCGAGGTCATTGAATCTGGCACGCTTTAGCTAGAATTCGGAGACGGTGTCTTTTGTATCTGTTGGCAAAAGGGAAGAAAGTGGAAGGCCTTGTGGTAACTTTAAATGGTTTGTTGGAAAAGGTAAAGTGAGAGAAGCATTAAACTTGTCAAGGATACTGATGGAAGACAAGGATGACTTTGGAAAATTCACCAATAGAACTAATAGCCTTGGGATAACCCGCGGGATACTCAGCAGCGAAATGACAACAAACGGCCCACATGCTGTGATGGTTGACATGACGTCCAAAGGGTCCTGAGTAAAAACTAAGCGTTACAGAGACTCGCTTACCTTCCAATCACAGATAGCGCGTTGGAGAGCGAAGCCTTATGGCTTTCCAAACGCAGTGATATCTGAGAGATGTCTTTCTCGTCGAAAACTGACTTGACAATCTTCCCAAAGCGATTCAAGACATTTTTACTCAGTCGAGCCGGGCTACCGAGGATGTCTTGGAGTTGACGGAGGTCGCCTAGGCATGCTTCAAGTATCACCCTGATTGTGTCAAAGGTTGGCTTGTTACATGCCAGCAAGGTCGAGTTGCGATATCTTTCGCCTAGGGAGGCAATTTGAGATAGTATGCTAGAGAGCTGCCCGAGTTTGCGTTGGAGACGTCGAACTTCCGCGGATGCATTTTTGAGGTCCGAGATGAAACCGTAGAGTGATTTTGCCAGGCGGCATACGACGTCCGCCACGCCGATACCTGCGGCGACAATCCCGAACAGCTCGCTCATGATGGTAACGCATCAAAAAGGCTGGAGAGAGCAAGTGAAAGACAGTGAGCTAGGGATAGACGAGATCAGAAAGAATCAGGCAGCTTAAAAACCTGCCCATCCCCATCTCTCTTGGAGCTGCTTATCGGATGTGAAGGGCTGAGGAGCCTGAGTGTCAGCCTCGCGAAGCGCGTGCTGCATTAATGCTTCGGTGAGAGGAAGGTGCCACGAAAGTTGTCAGCTACCTAGCCAATCATTGGGCGAAGATGCATATGACAGCCTTGTGCGCAGCCCCAGATCATATGATTACGAGTCCTCAACGGCAAATTCAGCCTGCAAGGGGATCTGCTATCACCGAAAAACAGCCTTGGCATCACAATGCTCGCATCTGCGGCCGTGGGCAAGATACAGAAATTCGCCGAGGGGCCAATTAGTCTTGCTGGTTCCTTCGGACCCGCCAAGAGCTCACATCCAGAATATGGCGAGTATCCGACTTCCAGTGATGATTCTCCAAGTATCCTCCGGACTACTGAAACCACAGTCGAATCCTGTAACCCTTTGCTCTCACGCATAGGGAAGACCGGGAGACCAGTCACTTTGGACTGGATTGCTAATTGTTTCATTCCGGCTGGACGACTATCAAGCCTGGACCGGATGGCCAAAATCATAGTCATCAAACTTACGGAGAACAAAGTCGACAAAATGGGTAAATCGGGTACACCGTCGGGTTGCTTTGCTATGTCGTCTTAGAAGGTTAGCACTGGTCAGCCGCTAATCCACAGGAGTCTGTCGATCCTCTTCATCAGGAAATGCATCAGGATACAGGCACATTAGTGAAGCTTGCTGGGCGCTCGAGAACGTGGTAACAAGCGAGCGCTAGAGAGCGCCATACCCGAACGAGCAGGCTTGGCTCCGGGAGTGCATCTGCTGCATCTGTCCAGAACCTAAGGTGGCTTTCGAGGTGCGCCCCGAGTCCAGATCTCAACTGATCAGCAACTCCGTCTTTCCACATCAAGGCGACTACTCCGTACCTGGCGTGCCCACATGTTGGCGCTCGGCCCTATGCACATATTTTTCGCATGGCTTTCCGTTTGCCAGCTGAAGCACTCCCTGTAGCTCACGCACTGGCTCATTTTCTGTTTTGTTCGAGACCGGAAATTACTACGCATCAGAGTCATGATCTATCGTCCAAGTTACTCAGCTGTGGCCGCGCCAGCACGGAGCGCCACATGGGTAGGCCTCGCCCTGTCCGTGGGGTCAGTTCAGCAGGGGTACACACAATGCCGTTCTTCCTTTGGAGCTTAGAGCTTCCATTGTATGTGCCATGAAACCGCCTTTAGACCGAGTTAAGAGCCACTGATCTGCGCAATTGGTCCTGTGCATTTGCGGTATCTTTGCCCAAGGCAGGCCTCACTGCGGGGTACCGTCTGTTCCCTGCGAAGGACCGTTTTCCGTGCAGGCATCTTTTCTCATGAGTCTGGTTCCAGATCATCCAGGCTGGATAGTTGACTATCTTACTATCTCTTTAAATGTGTCAAGCATCGCCCACGATGTCTTCATCTCTCAGTTACTTTGTATCATCTCATCAATACCTCCGCTATGGGGCTAACGATGCTTCTTTCACACCTGATAGTGCTTTTGCTTGCTGTCTCTTGCTATGCTGCTCCGGCTACCCCCACCACCTCTCCTTCGGCGCTGCCTACCCTGCCACTTAGTTGCAAGTCCACCAGCTCCTGCGGCGTTAGCGGCGGCATTATACCATATCCCACTCCGCTCTCTTACCAGCAGTTGAAGTCGCCCCCAGCTTGCCAGCTTGCATGCAGCAGCAATAGCAAGTGTCTAAGTTTTGCTTACAACATCGATGCCGTCACCGGCCAGACACGTTGTGTGCTATACAACGTCAAGGGCGTGCCATATCTGAACACTTCTCCGTCAGCTAGTTCAAGTATCTTCGTGGCGTATGAATTGAGCTGTTTCGGGCCTTGCTCGTCATCTACTACGTCAACGCCGAGGAGTTCCTCTAGCGCGCATTCATCGACGACGAGTGTCATATCACGCTCCTCTACGACAACCTCACGCTCCTCTACAACTAGCTCGCGCTCCCCCACTACAACATCTCGCCTTTCCAGCACCAGCACTCCGACCAGCACTCGGACCTTGACCACCAGCACGCGTACTTCCACTACAGCTTCCCGGTCTTCCATTACGTCCACACGCTCTTCTACCACGAGCTCTCGCAGCACCACGAGCAGTTCCCGTACGACCAGCTCTCGTTCTTCGTCTAGCAGTAGCTACTTTTCACCCTTCACTAGCCCTCGCTCCAGCACGAGCTCAACCACAACATCACGTACCACTTCTCCCACAAGCTCCACGGTCATGGTCACCTCCACGAGCTTGACAACCCTTGGAAGCTCCCAAACGTCTACTACCTCCTCATCCAGCTTAGCCAGCGCGGTCGGTGTAGCCTCTTCAGCGAGTTCCGCAATGAATGAGCCTGCTCCAACTTCGTCTTTCTTTATCGGTATTCAAAGCACTTCGCCCCAGCGACACCGGCGGTCTCTCTCTTACCTCACTGCGGACGGCCTTATTACAGAACAAATTACTGAAGCAGCAGAGTTTTTCATCAACGAACTTGGACAGCTTGGCAGCGCTGCGGGGTTTGTATCAACATCCCTCATAACAGGCTACGCTTTGCTGGCACCGTCGACAAACATGGGGCTATACAGCACAACATTTTCCATGACTGCTCAAGGGTTCGCGTGGTCCAATCCCGCCTTCGGTCTACAAACTACACACTTTTACCAGGTGAACATGACTCTTGTCGCACTCTTCGGAGGCGCTGCGCCTGCTGGAGGTGGCCCTGTCCAACTGAACACAATATCTGTCTCATCGCAGACTACGTCATCCACCATTCCTCCGCCATCTTCTACCTCGTCCTTTTCCACCTCGATTACTGCACTCACCACTATTACAGCACCCTTCACAAGTTTACTGGAGGACCCCGTGTCAATTGCTTCTACGTCATCCTCTACCTCATCTTCGCTCTCGCCTGTCGCTCTCACTACAGTCACAGCACCATCAACGTTTACGTACTTGCCCCTGACAGCAACAAGTACAGCTATATCTTCCTCTTCTACATCCTCCAGCACTACCGCTGATGGGTCATCAACCGTCAATTCGTCTCCATTAGCTACCTGCACCTCTGCTTCATCAACATCATCCAGTATGTGGTGCCAAGAAACGGGCATGGTGCCAACTGTTCAACCCTACGAAGTCATACCCGAAACCTCGACAGACTATAGTTACGCCGCGTTTGATGGGCTTATCAGAACCTGTGCGGCGTATTGCCAAGAATTCGAGCTTTGCGTCAGTTTTGCATACTACTCCGACGGCTGCGAACTCTACAATGAGACCGTGGGGGCTTTATATGATACCTCGGACAGGAGTCAAGGTAACGACGGAGCACGAGAAAACGCTTTTGCTTACGACAGAGATTGCTTTGTCTGCTCTAACCTTGGTATACTTCCTGGAGGATTCCCATCATCGTCATTATCGCCATTATCGATGCAGTCGTCGTCTGAGGTGCCTCCGTCTACCGCATTGGCTACGTCTATTGTGCTACCTCCATCTACCGCGCTGCCTCCATCTACTGCTCCGTTGGCATCCTCTACTTTGTCACCAAGCTCTTGCACCTACGTACCCTCTAAAGCAGCATCGTATCCATGTCAAATCAGTGGAATTAGTCCCAGTCCGCAGCCGGTCATCAACACGGTCGCCCCGAACCTTGGCGGGTGTGCTGGATATTGTGATGCTATAGGTTCGGCCTGTGGTAGCTTTGGGTTCAATGATACCACTGGTCTGTGCAGTATTTACTCACAGGATTTCAACACGTTGTATGGCGACTCGGACAACAACTTCGGCCTTTGGAGGACCCCCTTCTTCGTATTAGGCTGCTTTGAGTGTAGTGCTTTGTCAACTGGTACTATTACTGCTTCTACTACCGTGGCTCCAACCACTGCCGTTCCTACGACAACTGCTCCTGCAGTCACCACTACTGCGCCATCTTCAACCTCAAATTTGTCGCCATCGTCCTGTACCTATTTCCCGACCAGAGCACAGTGGTATGGATGCGAAATCACTGGGTTCAGTCCCAACGTCCAACCGACCTCGGAGCCAGACGCCTCTGATCTCGAAGAATGTGCTCTTTTCTGCGAAGAAAAGACATGTGGCAGTTTTGGGTACAGTGATACCACTGGACTGTGCACTCTCTATGCAATGGACTTCAATACACTCTATGACGCCGCAGTCCTAGATAACTCAAAGACTCCATACTATGAGCTCGGTTGCTTCGACTGCAATGCGCTAGCCAATACTACCACGGCGCCCCCCGTGCCCACTTCGACATCCAGTTCAGCTATTGCTTCAACTGCTACTCCTTCGATCCAGCCATCCACCGTACCATCGACGAAATGCGAATTTCAATTCGACCCGACAGGGGCACTCGGCTGCGACGTTAGCGGAATAGTTCCCAACCCCTTACCAATACAGACGGCCGCTGCCTCTTCGCTCAACGACTGCGCTGCAATATGTAAGGAGGCTTCTTGTGAAAGCTTGGGGTATGACCAAACCACTAGCATTTGCAGTTTGTATACAATGTCCTTCAATGTCTTGTACGACAACTCGGTCAGCAATTATTCTAGCTTCACTCCCTATTACGACATCGGTTGCTTCGCCTGCACCGCCTTGGCAGCGGCAACACCCACGACGGCTTCAGTCGCGATAGCTTCATCCACGATGGCTTCACTCACGTCGGCTCCCCCCACGACAGCAACCTCGATACCTGCCTTGACAAGCACCTCTTCTGCCGCTTCTTCAACTTCGAGTGTGGCTTGCTCTCAACAACCTGGTGTTGTGAACGGTAACTTCGAGACTGGTAGTCTGGACCCTTTCGGCTGCGGCGTCAGCGGCGGATCCGCAAGCGTTGTCTCCAACGCCACTCTCTGTCATTCAGGCCAGCATTGCATGGCCCTCAGCGCTTCAGTCTGGTTGAACTCTGTCGTTCAGGTGGGAATACCCACGACCATTGGAGAGACTTACACTTTCAGCGCCTGGGCTCGCGCCTCGGAAGCGGACATGTCCACTTGCTATGTTACATATCAGCTGAACGTCAACAACACTGGACCTGGGTTTCTGACTATTGCCAACCTAGATTCGTTCCCAAACACGGAGTGGATCCACTCCACAGGAACGTATGTCGCCGTCACTGAGAGCTCCAATTTCTACCTGAACATCTACTGCCCGGATCTGTCCCAAGTCCCGAACGTCTATTTTGATGACATCAGCCTGACCGGCCCTGGGTGCTCCGCGCCTGTTGCTCTTGCGGCTCCTACATCCGCAACAACGTCCACTTCGCCCTTGTTGACTACCTCAACTTTAGCCCCACTGACGACGATCACCGCCCCCTCCACCACAGTCAACGCAGCTCCCACGACCGCATCTCCCGCCTCCACACCCACCGGCACATCCTGGCCTACTTGCTCCTCCGCCATTGGTTCAGCCCTCAACGGACTCACTTGCGGCAGCCTAGACGTCAGCGCCGACTTCAACAGCGCCCGCGCCTTCGTCGGCACAACGGCATCAAGCCTCTATCAGTGCGCAGGGTTCTGCGCGTCTCAAGGGAGTACATGTCAAAGTCTGTCCTACCAGGCTTCGACAAAGGAGTGTTTCTTATGGCTGTACACTGTCGCGGCCGTTCAGGGTATGCCCGGGCAGATCCTAGGGATGAACAATGGCGGGAGCGCAGAGATGGCTCTCTTCGACCCGAAATGCTTCGTCTGCGGCTCGACTCCCTCGTCTACACTGCTTTCACTTGGCTCCTCTACTACAGTCTCTACGATTCCTCACACCGCATCCACTACTTCCCCTCCATCAGCTTCCACTACTTCCCCCTCCGCAGCCCCCACCACCTCCACAACCACCGCCCCCGCAACCCACACCCCCACCACCTGCGCCGCCGTCACCCCCGTCCCCACCTCGTCCTCCTCCCTCAGCTGCGGCCTCGTCGACCTCGGCACAAACTTCGTCAACGCCTACGCCCGCTACTCCACCCCTTCCGTCAACGCCTGCGCTACGGACTGTTTCGCCGACTCGGCCTGTAACAGTTTCGGCTTCGCGAGCGCTTATCAGCTGTGTGCGCTGTTTGGGACGTCGGTGGCGGCTCTCACGGGGAGTGCAGCGGAGGGGGTGAGTACGGGGTTGATGGGGTGGGATGGGGGGTGTTGGAGTTGTGCTGGGGGTGGGGTTGTGATTGGGTAGGGGTTAGGGGTTTTATATATAGGGTTTATCTTGAGGGGCGTTGGGGATCCTTGGGATGGGGGCATTGGGTGGGGGGGCTGGGATGCGGGGTTTGGAACGGAGTTTTGAATTATTAGCACAAGGCGCAAAAGGGATAGCCGCCTAGAATGGCATTGAATTGCTGAGGAATTTACAGCATGTGTATGAAGAATCCTTTCAACAACTTACTCCCTAATCTTTGCACAGAGTGCTTCGCTACCAAGAATATGACCATGAAAAGTGAGATGAAGCCTTTATTAATTACCATCAGCTACCTTGCAGCCGCCATGATTACGATTCGCTACCTTACAGCAGTCATATGCCACGTCAGTGCAATCTGCAGTTTAGAACGCCATAGTATCCGCTCAGATTTATATCTCCTCGCTATCATCCTCGCCGCTTTCACCACGGTCTTCAAATATCATGAAGCCTTCCGTCTCCCCAGTGATTTTTTGCCATGCGCCCCGAACCTCGTCCAACATGCTATCATCGAAAGCCAGATCAAGCGTGGGATCCGAGAAGCGTAAGACATTTGTAACACTGACACCGACGGGAGTTTCACCCATGTCAGTTTCTGAAGCGGCTAAACGAGTATACCGCAGAGTCCAAAGAACTTCTGGTATTGACGGCTCATCCTCGAGGCTCCGAAGTAGAGTCTGGACTGCTAAGTCGAGAGCGTGATAGGAGTCTTCGCCGGCAGCTCCGGTAGCGCGTATGCTTGCGTACAGGACACCTATTTATTCTCGTCAGTCACCTGCATGATCCAACTATGCGGTGATAAATATTGGATATGTGATTCGCATCAGACTGTCAGAGGTATGGTATCTTCAAAGAAGTTGCAGACAATGTAGATAAGTATTCATAGTGTTGAGTCATCATGTAGAGAAATAAATGAGAGCAGACGAGGAGAGATACGTACATTGACCAGAGGGGCATTCGCCCGTATCACTCGAATGCACCATAATATAGATCGGATGGCTTTCGGCAGTGGAGGTTGGAGAAGATCGAAGTGACCCGCTTGGAAAACAGACCATCGCCACAGCTGGCGGTGGCGCACCTTCCGCGACCACCGGGAAGAGCATTCTGAGTGATGAAGAAACAATGGATACTGATGTCGTTCCAGCAAGGTGATGACTTTCGGATGGTCGAGTAAGTGGAGGCAAATCTTGTCGGCTTCCGACAAGAACCCTTGCTTTGATGTCTTCTCCGCCGTGTAAGTGTATCTTCAACGGCACCGCAACATCGTCCGTAGGAACGCTGTCATCTTCGGCACGCTCAGTACTCTGGACGTCTATCCCATCCACGCCTTTGTTAAGTATGTAGACACCGCCACCAACAGCTCCGGCTCGACACGCAACTTGTGCTATTTCTGCCATCCCACCCCATTTCGGAACGACAGATCCGAATCCAGGACCAAAGACTCCTATCGATGTAAGATGTCGTCGTATCCGCAGAAGTGCGTAAGATGTGGGTGTGAACTCGGGTGGCTTAGGCGATAGCGTTAGGGCCACGAGTGGAGGTTGCAGACGTGGGGCAATGTTGCAGTAGGAGGTCAGAAACTCTGACAGCGATCTTTGACCCCACTCTTCCATGATGGTAGACAGCACGTCCTCATCCGTAGCGAGCTTGAGAAACTTCATCAAGGATCTTTTCGACTTCAGGTCTATCGTCTTGTCCGCGAACACATCCTCACGACCACCTGGTATTCGGTTCAGCCTACCTCTGCCGACATCATCACCAGTGCTTGCAGCTGTTCCATTTCGAGCGTCACTAGCCGAAATTGTATTCTCGAATATCCACCAACTTCCGACCGCAAGAAACTCCAGCTGCCGATACACCTTTGAGGAGACAAGGGCTGGTAGCAAGGATGATCGGGTATAGATCAGCTGCGGTGATAGCGACAGGTTATATGCACGGGAGAAGCCTAGTCGAGGATTTGAAGAAGGCCGTTCAGGATTAGATGAGCTCTGGGGATTGTGGATAATGGAGGCGTTTTCGAACAGCGAAGGGTTAGACTCTGGACATAATAAGTGTGTAGCTCTTCGAAGTCGACCAGACAACATACCGCTGTTGACCCCCTTCACCCATGTCTCTGCTTCTTGTAGGCTGAGGGCAGCGTCGGCACCACCATAGTAGTCATTCTGATCGACATGGAGCACCTTCTTTCCAGACCGAGACAGAGCTCTTCATCATGGACTGAGTCAGTCAGAAACGTGGATTCGACCGATCCTGAGCTTAATGGAAAGAGCTTACAATGCAAGCAAGGATTGAGGCAGGCCAGTGCCTGCAAGTACGACATCCCAAGTCGTCTCGCTCAAGCTCTCCATGAAGTTTGACGGTTGAAGTAGCTTGTGTATGCCTGCAGACGAAGCTAGAAAAGAGCGAGAATGACTAAGCCAGTTTAGTGCATTATCCATTTTCTACTCGACAACTCTCACCTCTCTTCTCCAACCGCGTCTGCGAACAAGTCATCCTATCATTAGATGTTGGTGTCTTGGAGTGCTCTTGGGTCTTCATTGATGTCCAGGCTTAGGCGCGGAAGACCGAGTCACTTTGACGCCGTCCTGTATCTGCTGCTCTGGACCTCTATCTGAAAGAAGCGGTTCGTTTTGTGACGGTATATATCAATCAGCGCTCATGAATTCTACGGATGCCGTTCAGCAAGGTTTGTATCCATGCCCACGTTCGAGATCGTTCTCCCCTTCGGTTCATAGAACTCGATAGCTTATGGGGTGACAGATTCATGCTCAAAATATCGTATTGGCAGGGCTCTGCTAAACACAGAGTCTGTGATATATGAAATGGATGTCCAATTTAGCTAGTTTTAACTGTCTATGCGCTTGAACACCCTTCAAGATATACATGTGACCTAATCTACCTTTGGTGAACTTCCACCACAAATGCAGCGACTTTGCGCTCGTTGGCCTTCGGATATTCGAAAAGCACGCAGAGTCTGAGTGGTGGCCTCGACAACGGTTCTCTACCACCAGTCCGATGCGCAAGTACATGCTGTAGTCTCGAATGCTTGTGGGGTTGTCTCCCTTTCCAGGGCCTGAGGCAGGCAGGAGTATCTCTCCTAGATCGTCGAACCCACCCCTTTGAAGAATTCTCTTTGGCGGTCTTCGTATTGCATCTTGTATGCTCATATAGGAACATCCTCCCCCTCTTCAACAATCCTTGCCCTCAAGATCTTCACCTCATCCATCGGCCGATCCTCCACTCCGGTCTTTACCAGGCCCATCCTCTGCACAACCCTTAATCCGCTCTTTACCCTCCCGAATATGGTATGCTTCCCGTCTAAAAAAGGGGTCGGTGCAAGAGTGATGAAGAATTGGCTCCCGTTGGTGTTCGGTCCACTGTTCGCCATACTGAGGACACCGGCTCCGGTATGCTTTAGCGATGGGTGGATCTCGTCCTCGAACTTCTCGCCGTAGACGGAGCTGCCACCTCTGCCGGTGCCGGTGGGATCACCCGTTTGGATCATAAAGTTGGGGATGATGCGATGGAATATTACGTTGTTGTAGTAGCCGCGCTGGGCGAGAGTTGCAAAGTTCTTGCAGGTCTCCTCGCGTCAGTAGATCTCGAGATCCTAGGAGGTGGTGATATATACCTTGGGCGCGTGGTCATTGTAAAGCTCTACGACAATGGTGCCCTTTTCAAGGAGTCAGTCGACAGTCGCATGGCAGGGCGGAGGACGACCGACCATGGTCGTGTCGAGCGCCACGGTGGTCGCCATGATGTGGAATAATCCACTGGGCCTTGCTGTTTCACCCGCAATAATAATGACTGGCTGCTCTTCTCGGGACGAGTGAGACTTCTCCCTGAGGTGTGAGCGTCGGTACATAGGGCTGAGGATGAGGCTGAGGCTGAGGGCGTTCCTGAACATGGATGCGCCGCTGGACCCTGCAATCGGCGCTTGTTGCTCCGAACCTCCGGCTAGGGCGACCGACTTCTTCCTTCTTCCTTCGGTCTGAGGAGTCTTGTCCGTGTTTGCCATGGCATGGAAACATGCAGACAGTCATGCCGACACCATGTTTCCACACATCCTTCGACACATGCCCATGCCATCGACTCAGCGATAACAGCAAGCAAGGAGACCTATGTCCGCCTGAGTATCCCCCCCTTCAACACTTGCTTCTCTTGAGCTTCCAGCATCGTGAGCATCGGCTCCAGCAGCAAGATGGCCCCTCCAGGTCCTACGGTGGAACTACTGGGACGCATAGCCTACGAATTCTCTCTGATCCAGCCGTACATCCCAACATACCTACACCTGCTGGTCTCCGCTCTCTTCCCCATCTACACCGGCGCTCATGCCTCCCTCTCGCGACCTTCCTCAGCTGCGGAGCCGCCAAAACGTACAAAACACTCTCGAGATGAATCGGACGATGACGGAGACCTACCCGACGAACCAGTGCACAAGATGGAAGGACTCTCGCCCACTGATGCGATCATGTTCCCTCTCCTTGCTGGCTCTACCCTGGCGGGCTTGTACTTTCTCATCAAGTGGCTCAACGACCCGATCCTACTCAATAAGATTTTGAACTGGTACTTTTCCATCTTCGGAGTTCTTTCAGTCGCGAGGCTGCTCACGGATATCATGGGGGTCGCCACGTCCTTCGTTTTCCCAGCCCGATATAGTGATGACGGGGTAGTGTGGGTGGTGAAGTCGAGACAGAAGGTGGCCATACCGAAGTCGTCGAACGGACGTGGAGGTGCGGCCCGGAAATCTCCTTTGCCAGGACTGCTCTCAAGGGTTGTACTGCCATCCTTTGTACGAGAAGTCCTTTGGACATTGAGGGAACTCCCTTCGCAAAAGGTTACTATACGCGCATATATACACTCCATCATCGAGGCAAACATTCCTGTTGGTATACAAGGTTTGATCGGTCTACTGGTCGCGATTCTTGCCGGCGGCTACTTCAACCTCGTTGCAAAGCCATGGTGGCTAACCAACTTCTTTGGCTTCGGCTTCAGCTATAACGCCCTGCAATACTTGTCGCCTACAACTTTCTGGACCGGCACACTCATCCTAAGCTCGCTCTTCTTCTACGACATCTACTTCGTGTTCTTTACGCCAATGATGGTGACAGTAGCTACAAAACTGGACATTCCAATCAAACTCCTCTTCCCCAGACCTGCTGCGAAGGGTGCGGACCAGGGGAAGCCGGGATTGTCGATGCTTGGGCTTGGCGATGTAGTACTGCCGGGCATCATGATAGGTCTAGCGTTGCGCTTTGATCTTTATCTGTTCTACTTGCGGAAGCAGACGAGACGGGCTCCCATCAACAACCCGGGAGAGAAAGACGTTACTGAGGTTGGCACGAAGGACATTAAGCGTACAGATGAAGTAGTCAAGCCGCAATGGCGACCGGCAGCCGCTGGCTGGGGTGAGCGAGTCTGGCTTGGCTCAGCTGGTATCAGCGCAGGTGGCAACGAGGAAGGTGGCGCTTTTCCGAAGACCTACTTCCGTGCCAGTCTCTATGGCTACGTTCTCGGTATGCTATGTACCTTGGGTGTCATGCACGTGTTTGGCCACGCGCAGCCGGCTCTGTTATATCTGGTCCCTGGTGTTCTAAGCTCGCTATGGGGTACAGCGTTGATCAAGGGCGATATACAAACGATGTGGACATACACTGAAGCTGTGGAAGCGGATGACTCAAATGAAGAAAGTCATTCTAAAGCCAAGCGAGTGGACAGTATATTTTCCCTCAGCAGAGCGGAGAAGACGGCCGAACGACTGGAGAAGACCATGGTACTGCGTGGTGAGAATGCAGAGGAGCACGAAGACGATACCAAGGATCGTTCAAAGAAGGAATCAAACTTTGAGAATAGTTTCTTCGCGCGAGAGCGGAAGCGTGAGCTGTTTTTCTTCTCTGTCACCCTACCACCACTCTCCAAACACTACAACAAGGGTACCAAAAACTTCGAGAGCGGAACCGAGGTGAAAGCCGCGCGGACCCTGGAGGAGGAGCTTAGGATAGCCTCCGAAAGCAACCTCGCAGCAAGCACAGCGGCAACACCTTCTACATCTTCGGGGGATGAAAGCCCGGTGGGACAAACACTGGATAAAGTGAGTAAGGAGCCCGCCCTAAAGCGGCGGAGGCGCGAGTAAGTGTGATGGTCACGTTAGGCAATGCATGGACGGGAGTTGGGTTGTTGACCCAGGCCGGGAAGGCGTAGCATAGCATACTATGATACCCCATAGACGACGCGAATAAGATATATGCGACCTCTGACTTGCAATCATCTTTCTTAACACCGATCATCGCAAGCTTAGCCCCAGTCTATGCTGACCAGGTATCTAGCTTCACTCGAAACGAGAGCCTTTTGAGAAGATGATTTTCCTGTAACGCCTTCGCTATGCCAAGCACAGTCCACACTCCCCCCCCTCCTCTAACCCCCTTCCCCACCCCAGACTCGATATCATATCTCCCGCCCCCTCTACGACCCAAGCACCCCCCTCCACTCCCTCCACCTCCCCTCCGCCATCCCAACCAACGCCCTCATCTCCGCCCCTCCCACAACCCCGCCCCCCACTTTCTCGATCCCAAGAACCTTTGTCCTGTCCCCCTCCACATCCACCACCACCGTGACCATCTCCCGACACAACCCCTCCTCAAACCCGTCCGCATCCGCCAGTATCCACGCCTTCTTCCCCTTCCCCCCCGCCACACTCGCCGCCGTCTTGGGCTCGAATACCGCATACGTACTCGCCACCGGCCGCCCGCGTAAACTCAATTTCCGCGCTTTCGAGACTGCGGCATCGCAGAGAATGCAGGCGCGGTCAATGTCCCAGTATGCGAAGGGGAGGAGTGTGTCGCGCAGTGCGGCGGTGACGGCTAGCCAGGCGGCGTCGAAGGGGTTGCCGGAGAGGGAGATGAAGAGGATGTCGATGTAGAGCGTCCAGTAGGCTTTTATCTCTGGTCTGGGGGCTTCTTCGTCGGCGGCGGCGTCGGTGTTGATGTTTGGGGGTTGATGCCATATCCGCAGATCCGACATCTTTATCAAACGCGTCGTGTGCAGGAGCGTCAGGATCCGCTGCGTCAGCGACTGCGCGAGCGTCGAGGGCGCGGAGCCCGGTAGATGCGCGGGCGAACATCCGGTGCTGAGTTCGAGATTTGGAACTAGGAGGCCTAGTTCCGCCATCTCGTCTTTGTCGTCTTCCTCTTCCTCTTCCTCGCTGTTGTTATCGTACCCGCTCGGATGCGCGTGGTGCGGGATATCGCTCGCCAGGAGGATTTCTCCGCGCACGCCGCATACGACTGCGGTGTCGCCGATGCGTACGACTGCGCTGCCGGACGCGTGCGTTAGGGAGCCGGTGTGGGCGGTTGGGGGGCGGAAGTCGGTGGGTAGGCGGCCGGAGGGGCGGTGCGAGGGGGTGAGCGGGGAGGAGGGTTGCAGGTGCGCGAGGAGGTAGGGGGTGGGGGAGAGTTTGGCGAAGGTGGCGGCGGGGAGGGAGAGGGGTTGGAGGGGGGTTGGAGGAGTGGTGGTGGTGGTGGAGGGGGGGTTGCTGGTTGCTTTGATCGCCATTGTGGTTGGTAAGGGGGGGGGTTGGATTTGGCAGGCAGAAAAGAGTTGTTTGGTTGTTACGGTGAGAGAGCCTTATCGATAAGGCCAGCAGGGGCTGAGGGCCTGACGGTTCATGCTATGCACCGTCCGTTCTCTTCCACTTGCACGGCATGGTCAATTCTATCCATTCCATCCATCCTGTTATCGTCATGTGTAGTCTACGGCTGAAGTTCGTCATGGGCTTTTCATGAATCTCGTCCTCGTATAATTGCTCCCCCTCAATCGTTCGGCTTTCGTCTCTCCACAAGCATCAGCAGGTCCATTGGATACCTTACTTGCACACCTGCACCCCGCTAACACTTGAGCGTCAGCTATACGGGCTTCCACCATCTTTCTACTTCTTCTGTCTTCTGCTATGATGATAATCGTTCCGTACCTTACCAATCAATTTGCTCACCCGTCCAAAGAATTCTCCACTTTTGTTCGGAGAATCAAAAATCTTACTTGGCAAATCTAATATATATCTTCTCACTTCCGTCAAACCAACTGTCTATCGTTATATCCCCACTAGGATATTATTTGAAAGCATACCCTCATAAAGACAATCGACTCAATCGTCACCACCGCCCAAGCACATATTACCCCTGCATCCCACCAAACCCCGCCAAATGACCACCCAAATCTTCGTCCTCGGCGCAACTGGCTACGTCGGAGGCTCTATCCTCTCACACCCCTAATCCTCCCCCTCTTCCGCGACCTACTCGTTCAGCGCCCTAGTCCGCGACACCCAACGGGCCGAGAAGCTCCGCTCCCTCAACGTAAAACCTGTCATCGGCTCCTTCAGCGACCTCGCACTCCTGACCGCGGCGACCGCCGATGCCGACATCGTCATCAATGCATTCTCCGACGACCTGCCCGCCACGCAAGCGCTCGTCAAGGGGCTCAGGGAAAGGGGCGGCAAGAGAGGCCCGGCCTATCTGATCCAGGTCTCGGGCACGGGGGTGCTATGCGACCATGCCCGAGGCGAGAACGACGCGTAAAAGCCGTTTGACGATCTGGATGTCAGCAGGATCAGGTAGTTGCCTGACGAGCAGCCGCATAAGAATGTGGATGACTACCTCTTCGGTTGTAACGACCAGCCGGACGTCTTAAGGACTATCATCACTTGTCCCCCGTCAGCCATCCTCTTCTCTTCTCTTCTCTTCTCTTCTCATTCCATGGCTGGGCGTCCTCTCCCCCCCCCGCAGAAGTATCAGAACTCCAGCTGACGAACTTCTCGTCCTCATAGCTTAGTCTACGGCAAAGGTCTCGGCCTCTTCCCCCAACGCTCCAAACAAATCCCCGCCATCATCGCCGCCGTCTTCCACACCCACATAAACGACCGGCTCGGCCCCGGCAAGAACCGCTGGGGCGTCGTGCACATGGCCGACCTCGCCCACTTCTACCGCCTCCTCGTCGAAGCGGCCATAGCCGGCACAGCCAGCTTCGGCGAGCAAGGCTTTTATTTCGCCGAGGCGGGCGAGGAGTCCGTCGGCGATACGTGTGCGCACGTGTATGAGGCTGTGGCGGAGAGGAAAGGGTGGGAGAGGAAAGAAAGGGAGGGATTTACGGAGGAGGAGGTGCAGAGGTGCTTTGGGGGTGAGGTCGGGTGGTGGGTCTTTGGGGGGAATTCGAGGAGTAGGGCCAATAGGGCGAGGGGGGAGTTGGGGTGGGAGGTGAGGGGGGAGGGGTTGTGGGCGTCGTTGGAGGGGGAGGTCGGGTATTGGGTTGGGAGGGAGGGGGAGTTGAAGAAGGTGGAGGGTGGGGTGGATGCCTGAGGGTGGGGAGGAGGTGGGAGGGGATGGATGGTGTAGTTGTCGGAATGGGAATGGGAATGGGAATGCGAATCGGTAGAAGATAGGAGGGAATCAGAAGCAGTGCTGTGAACGAGATGTGCGACAGTGCCAGACCTTGATCTCCTCTAATATATCCATAATATTGAATGCGAGCATTCGAACCGAATAGCACTCTGCTTGTTACGAATACCTGTGTTCCCCGCCTCAAGGGCTCGGGGAATGATGTCACCAATGACTTCCAAGCGGAGGCCAGGATCGAGATCGACTACCTAGCTGCAGATGCCACGATTACCCCGCTCCCCACCCCCGCAATGTCAAATCGGTTACTAGCAACATGCCTCTCCGCGCTACTCTTGCCCGCCTCTCGTGACAGTGCCATGGCAAAAGCTACAACCATTGGGGATATAGCCGCCGACCAAGGTTCTAGACTCGGTGCTCACGCATACCTTACCCTCATCTTCCGGATACAGCGGCTGCAATTGGTTTCAGCCCCGACGGCTCATAAAGACATCCCCTCTCCCCATCCCCCGCTTCCCACTCTCACCATCCGCCAACCCAACACATCACCCCGTAACCCAGCCATCAAGCGAAAGCCTCCACCGCACTTCACCCACCACCACCATGGCCGATCCATCCCTCCCCGCGCAGTCCCGCAACCAGACCATCACCTGCCTCGGCCTCCTCGTTGTCCCAACCGTCTTCTTCGTCGCTATGATGGTACGCCCTCCGATCAATTCTCTCGCCCGCGTTTCTCGCGTGCAACTCGTCGCGGTCAATTCGATCCCCGCGTTGGCTTCGGCTCCCTTGGTTGCTTGTTTGTTGAGGGAGCGCGAGAAGGGACAGTGAGGGGCTGTGCCGGTTGAGGCTTGCTTGGAGGGGTGGGTGGGAAGGCGTTTTGGTCGGGGCGGTGGGATGGGGGGGGTATGGGTCGCTGGGAGGGGTTCGGGAGACGGTTAGGGAAGTGGATTTGGTGGTGTTGGGTTGGCTTCGATGTGATGGTAGGGAGTTTGAGCGACTGGGTTGGGTGCTGGTGGGATTGTGGATTGTGGATTGGTAATTTTGCTGTTGGCGTGTTGGCTGAGATGGTGTCTTTGGAGTGGATGCTAGTTTCTGTGAGGTTGTCTTCGCGCTTTGGCTTGTGAATGGTGGAATGTGGCTTGGGTATCTTGTCGGATCTGGGACCGTCGAGTCGGTTGCGGAAGGGATGAGTTCATCGTATGGCCGGCCTTTCGCGCTTTCTCTGCGGCGAGGGTTCCAACCGGCATTGTCGACCTTGATACAAACCCACCTATCAAGCCACGGTGGCGGACTCATCATCTGTCTTCGCCGGTTTAATACTCTCCCTCAGTTTAGGATAAAACTCCTTGATCATAGCCGTGTCCACAAATTCCTTCATCCTCACGATCTTCTCTCCACCCTCATCAAACTCCATAGTCCACATGTACTCGTTCCTGTATTCGCCCACCTTCGTGTCTCCCTTCGCACTTAACCACATGACGATCTTGCGCGCCTCGACGTCTTCAATCACTTCGTTGACTTTGAGATGGAAGTTGTCGAAGGCCCACACGATGAAGTTCATGCGCTGCGCGTATGCCGGGTTGTTCTGAGTGGGGAAATTGAAACGCAGAGGGACGATTTGCTGCGTGCAATCCGGCGTGCGAAAGGCCATCATGGCGGGGATGTCCATGTTGTTGAAGGCCGTGATTAGAGCATCGGCCGTCTGACGCTGCCGGGTAGGCGCCATGTCGGGGAAGATACGGTGGTGCTACGCAATACAGGACCTGTCGATGCGGTTAGTGGCGGACGTGCCTCCAGTGTCGTTGAGTGGCAGAGAGTGTGAGGAGTGTGAGGAGTGTGAGGAGTGTGAGGAAGTCTTAGCGGGATCACTTTCACCCACAGTCGCCACACCACCCACACCAGGCCGCTTTAACACTCGCCTCTCGCGAGCAGGGGTGAGGGAGGGTGATACAGTACTACAGAATAGGGCCCACTTGAGGTAGATCAAGAGATGCAGGGCTCTCCCGACCTAGGCTATGCCATACAGTGCCATACAGTGCCATATACTCTATTTTCGAAGAGAATGCATGATCATGATTCTTTGCTAAGATTGGGTTGCTAGTAGTCCTCCATATCGCCAAACAACACTGAACTCCAGACATATCATGGAAGTTACGTGACTATTTTATGACAAATCGCCATCCAGACTCGGGCATGCTCAACTTTGCCTGAACCTTTTCTGCAGCATCTTCCATAGCCGGCAGGTCCACCATCGCACCATATCGCTCTCGACTGCTCGCGTCCAGACCGTGGAACAGTAAAGCAAGCGCTGATGATTTCCATGTCATCTGCCATGACCTGGTCGCGACGATTGTTGCGATCAAGAACGCTGCGGCAAGTACAATGAGCGCTGATGGAAGACTCAGCCACGCCCATTGTACCCGTATGCAAGTTTGGGACCCATAAGCCGTGCCATGGGCATACTCAGCACTAGGAGTGTCTCCGTTCTGTCGGATAATTGACGTCATGGCATTCGCCAGGCCCTCCATGTATGCGTTGGCCGATTCGAGAGTCGCGGTGCCATTCGAGAATAAACCCAATTGCCATGGAGTGCCAGCGGAAGAAGCTGGGGTATGTGGTGGCAGCGTAGAATGCATAGGGTCACCGGCGAACAGCTTGGAGAGAGAAAAGCTCAAAGCCTGAGTACTTGCCCATCCGAAGTTCCAAATGCAATCATTCGAGTAGTACTTGGTAGGCGTTTTCGTATTGGTTGTCCATTGTTCCGGACCTGCAGTCGGGTTCGTCTCACTTGGTTCGTCCATGCCGACACACTCGCCCCAAGTTCCGTTGCGTAGTACTGAACTGGACAAAAGTGTGAAACCGGAGCCGAATGATGAATTGAGTTGTGGTGACTCATAAGCCATCGGCACTCGTGTTGTATTGAGAAGCTTCTCTTCCAGCACAGAATTAGTGACATTGGCTCCGTAAGTCTTCATGCATGGATAAATGAAGCACTTGACAGCAAATGGTTCATAGTCACACTTCTCATCAAGCTCAGACGCATTTGTACACGCATTCGCCCTATACATCAATGCATCAAAACCAGAGATGTAATCGATTCCGGGAGTTGAGTCCGCGTTGCTGTAGGCGCTCGAAGCCATCCAAATGAGGCCCTCTGCATCCATATCTTCCATTAACCCGATCTTGGGCCCCGATTGTAAGTAGTAGGAGATCGTCTGGTTGTTCGTTTGTGTTTTGTTCCTGCTGATTGTCTCGGAGATGTCTGTACATCAACTGCACATTGCAAGCGACGAGTGGGTGGCACCGTGATCTTCGGGGAATGTGCAATTTCCCGTGGAACACTGGACGGGAATACTTGAAGTAGCGTTTACTGGTGGCTGAATAAGTCCGACGTACAGAGCAGCTGCCATAGTGTTGTCCAGTCCCGCCGAATCTGATGATGTGCGGGATCCGGATGTTGTGTAATTATTTGTTTTTGGTATGCTTGCAATGGCGCCTAGGATCGGTTGCGGACATTCATAGTACTGTACCACTTGTTGTGAGAAAGGGTCAATGGCAAGGGCTACGACCGTGATGAAGGCACCGAATACCGCAAGAGAGCTGTTTGAATGTTATTGAAGCTCAGGAAGTTGCATCTTACTCACTGCTTGTATGTTGTGAACATCAACAAAAATGATCCCCAAGGCCCTCGACTGGCTGCGTCAAACCGGTCCAGGTCAAGTAACGACCGAGGTTGATGGAACCAGTGCCATTTAAGCTGTCCAATACCTGTGCCCGAGGTCAGCAGAGTACGTGAAACCGAATCGAACGCCATACCTTCAGCTACTGGCATCATCAAAGCGGCTTTCAAGACTGCTGTAAAGATTGCTATAAGGGAGTTGATCGAGATCAATTTCGGCCATTGCGGCATAGGCCGATCGGAATGTATGGCAAGCGTGATGAATATGGCGGCTAGAGCGAGTGTCGCAAGGAAGAAGCTCGAGATCTCAATTACCCAAGCATAGGTCCATATTCGGCTGAGGGGTCCAGGAACGACGCGCCTCGACAATGGCTGATCAACAGCTTCGGAAGGGTGACTGGTGTCAACTTGCTCGTAGTCTGGAGGCCCATGACTATCGGCAGTTCGTAAGGCAATAGGTTTCCTGCTGTTGCTTTGACGGGCGCCACCAGGCGCAGCTGTCAATAGTTGCAGTTCTTCCATTATCCGTATCTTGAGGCAGTGGGCAGCAGAGCGACAAGATCAAGAGACGGATGCCTTGTTGGCCATGAAGCAGTGATCGTTGGCGCACTTGGGAACATAGGAGTGGCACGACCTTTTGAGAAGCAGCGACAATTGTGGATATTGTAGCCTTACACGTGTGGAGGGTATTTTGAGCTCGCTGGGTGATTAGACCTCTTCCAAACTCGTACAGCCCATGCTTGCGGCGGGGGACGTATCATCGGAGGACAGGCGTATTCCGTTGTTGGGCTCCTACTTGATTGGAGGCTGGAGCAGATCAGTTGGGGCGGAGTGCTCGCAAGGCTGCCTGGCAGTCAATCATCTGGAAGGGTACATCTCCACTGCGCAAAGTCGTCGTCTAGATCTACTCTCCATATTCCGTATCGACAGCTTGATGTCGGCTATACGGACGTTGTACAGTAGTGACGACGCGAAGCCGTACTACTTGTCCGCAGCGTCGTCTGAGTGCAATTTTACAACGATCCACTTTGTGTAGTATTCCAAGCTGAAATCTTCCATTGCTAGCGAGTAAACTAAATACTACTCCTGCTACTGCTACGAGTGGGTAGAGTTACTACTTAACAAGCACCGATTAAGCCCAATTCCTACATTTGCAGTTTGAATATTTTGCCTGCAACGTGCATACCAAGTGTCTATATGTGCTCCACCCCCAACAGCTTCTCGAACCCTTATGGCACCCGCGTGTACAAGTGATATTGATATGCGAGGTATGGGTGCAGCAGTGACCACCCTAAGGCGAGGACGGTAGGGACTGGATTTTAATGAGTTCGGGGCAAGCAATTTGAGGAGGGAGTTGAAGAATATTCTCTGCTAGTAAACAGGTATGAATCACTGTCTGTAGTCGATGAGGACAGTAGGAGGAGGATCTGGTGGTTCAGTGGTGATGACTATAAGTAGAGCGATGTAAATCATGTCTGGAGAGTAAAGACATGAGGCTGAAAGAGCCAAAATCAGGTCCGAACAACACTGAATGCGTCACCTTTGGCCACAGATTCTTGAGGCGTCCTCAGGCTTCTCGACGATTCCCACTTCAAGCTCAAGTTTGATCCACCTCGACTGAGCTGGCTTACCACGTGCGTCTTTATACCTGAGATACTCATGCAACATTGATTAGCTACCTAGACCGGACCGTCGGTGGCGAATATCTTGGTCAAGTTAGCGATCTAGAGCGCGTGGGTGAAGGTCCAGGCAGTAGTCCGGCCGAGCCCTGCCCGCTTGGCACGACTGCTCACCTCACCCGATGCTCTGGTGACGGTCGCGCGAGCCTCCGGCGGCGTCGCGCGCTCGGGGCAGAAAAGTGAAGGCTTGAGGGGTGGCGGGGTGGCGGGTACGGCGGGGTAATCTCGGCGGAGGCGGGGGCGCCGGACGTGGGGCAGCTGTCGGGACTACGGTGCGGGTACCTTGCTCGTCTAGGTAGTTGGATCCCATGCTTTAATTCCTTCTGCCAGTTTCACTTCTAACGATAAGCAGGAACCTGGACTGACCAATTAGATAATTGATACTCGGGATTGGTGGGTAGCTTGCTCCGTAAATTTCCCAGTTCCGTTTAGCCTTCTTATCCATATCTTAGCCCTTTGCCCCGCGGACATCAACATCCCCACCCCACAGTCCGTGGTAGTGCATCCCTTGAGCCGCAGATTGACGCTGTATATAACGATTCATAGCTGCAATATATTTTATATCTTGTGTCACGCATCTGCTCAGTCTCAGAACCAATTTGTCGCGAGCTTCTCTGTATTACTTGTGTGTTGCTAGTATAGATATTTGAATACCTACGATACAATGGGCTGGGAAGAGACCGCCGCCGATAAGAAGGAACGCATCGAAACATCAATCCCAGAAGAATGGCGCATCAAGTCCAAAGATGTCGGCGACTCCGTTATGGATTACCCGGCGAAGAGTGGCATCCTGTCCAAGGAAGAGCTGGCCATCACCGAATCAACTGCTGTCGACTTGGTTGCGAAGATGGCCAAGGGGGAGTTGAAGTCGGTAGATGTGACACGGGCATTCTGTAAACGAGCTGCATTGGCACATCAACTGGTGATTGGTATCCGATAACGTCTCTCCATCTGTCTAATTGTTGCCTCAAGGTTAATTGCGCTCTTGAATTCTTCCCCGAAATGGCGCTTGCACAGGCGAAGGAGCTCGACGCCTACAACGAGAAGAACGGCAAGACCGTCGGCCCTTTGCACGGTCTTCCCATTTCGCTCAAGGACCAGTTCCGCGTCAAGGTAGGTTTGGTGTCTTTGCCGCTCCGGATTGCATACTAACGGTGAAAGGGGCTCGAAACGAGTATGGCCTATGTGGCCTGGATTGGCAAGTACGACGAGGAGGACTCCGTGCTCGTGACTTTGCTCCGCAAGGCTGGCGCTGTTTTCTACGTCAAGACGAGCGTGCCCCAGACTTTGATGGTCTGCGAGACGATCAACAACATCATCGGCCGGACCGTGAATCCTCGCAACAAGAACTGGTCTTGTGGTGGCAGTTCCGGTGGCGAGGGCGCTAACGTTGGCTTTCGGGGCGGCATCATCGGCGTGGGCACCGATATTGGTACTATACCTTCCGTTGTCCTGACGCCTTATGCTGACAACTTCGTTAGGTGGTTCCATTCGAGTCCCCTCCGCATTCAATTTCCTCTATGGTCTCCGCCCAAGCCATGGGCGGCTACCGTACGCCAAGATGGCTAACAGTATGGAAGGCCAGGAGACCGTTCACAGCGTTTGTGGGCCCATTACTCATTCCGTAGAGGGTATGTTTTCATTCTACGTCCTTGGGCAATCTATACCTCATCTGTTCTTGTTGTCTGCCACGACATTACGGTTGGTTATTGAGCTGACTTGCTCGCCAGATATGAGACTGTTCACCAAATCCGTCTTGTATGAAGAGCCGTGGAAGTACGATTCAAAAGTGATCCCGATGCCCTGGCGGCAAGGCGAAGAAGATGTTATCAAGTCCAAGCTTTCATCTGGTGGCCTGACACTTGGCTTCTACAATTGTGATGGCAATGTACGCGAACTTTTACTACACTTATTCAGATCGATCGACTCTGACAAACCTAGGTCCTTCCCCACCCGCCGATCCTCCGCGGTGTTGAAACCGTCGTTTCTACTATGAAGAAGAACGGCCACGAAGTCGTTCCCTGGGAACCGTACAAGCACGACTACGCCGTGAACCTCATCAACAGCATCTACGCAGGCGACGGGGGTGATGTAAGTTGCCGCCCCGGTCCAAACCCCACCCGCTAACACCAGCAAGGACGTCTACGGCGTACTCAAAGAATCCGGCGAACCCGCCATCCCCAACTTCCAGGACCTCATCAGCCCCGACCTACCCAAAGCCGACATGAACCAGCTCTGGGACGCCCAGTTGAAGAAGTGGACCTTCCAGTGCGAGTACCTCACGCAGTGGCGCCAGATGGAAGAGAAGCTCGGCAAGGAGATGGATGCGATCATTGCACCAATTACCCCTACGGCGGCGGTCAGGCATAATCAGTTCAAGTATTATGGGTATGCTAGTGCAATTAACCTGTTGGATTTCACGAGTGTGGTTGTTCCCGTTACGTTTGCGGATAAGAATGTGGATAAGAAGAGGGAGGATTATAAGCCGTTGAGTAAGATTGATGGGGTTGTTAATGACGAATGTAAGGACAATTCGTTTTGTGATTCTGAGATACTTTGCTGACGAGACGTAGATGACCCAGAGGCGTACCATGGTGCTCCTGTTGCTGTGCAAATTGTGGGACGGAGGCTTAGTGAGGAGAGAACGATGGCTATTGCGGAGGAGATTGGAAGGTTGCTGGGGAATCAGATCACACCTTGATTGGCTGGTCTGGTCTGACAGGTCATGGTTGTTCGCGTAGACGATGACGGATAGATTATCTTGTGAGATGCGGGATGAAGTTGGCCTATGTCACTTGCTAAGCTTTCCACTCGCACCATTTGATGTTGACCTAGCTGCATAAGTTTCCTACTATCGTTCCGGGCATGTCCATGTTGTCGACAGAATTTCTCACTGATAAACCGTATTGTCGTACAATTGCTAATTGTTCACAATGCAGATTTAAAACACTAATACGAAAAGGTTCTTTTCTAAGCTCCCCTGCCAGTACCAGCGAAGGTATTCTCGCTGGCTACGCTGGGGGTGGATCAATGCGAACCTGGTCTGGTTTTGCTGAGGCATATCGAGAGCTCTCTTCGTGCTTTCGAAGCATCGTCATATAGTTTTCGGAGGAGACGACAGTTTGCTGATGTTCTTCGCCATATAATCTCGTGTAGCCTTTGACTGCTCTCTGATAGAGAGAAGACGCCTCTTCGTACCGACCTTGTAGGCCAAGCACAAAAGCAAGATTTTGGATTGACAACAATGTGTCAGGGTGTGCATCATCTAGCATCTGCTCTCGCACTTCCAACATCTCTCGGTGCAACTCTTCAGCCTCGTTGTACTTCTGCTGGCGCTCTAAGTTTTCACAGAACAGAGACATCACTGCTAAGGTGTCAGAATGCTCCCGGCCTAGCACTTTCTTTCTCGTCTCTAACACCGCTCGGTACAACTCTTCAGCCTCATGATACTTTTCCTGGTGATGTAAGATCTCCGCTAACGAAGACATTGTTGCTAAGGTAGTAGGATGCTCCACATCTAGCATCTTTTTTTCCCCCGCCAGCACTAGTTGGCTTAACGACTCAGCCTCACTGTACTTCCTCTGACCCTTGAGGGCCTGAGTCAACAGAGCCAATGTTGTCAAGTTGTTAGGATTTTCATGCCCTAGCATCTTCTGTCCCACCTCCATTAACACTCGGCACATCTTTTCAGTCTCATTGTACTTTTCCTGACGCAGTAAGATCTCAGCCAAATGAGACATTGCTGTTAAGGTGTTAGGATGCTCCTTCCCTAGCCTCAGCTCCTGCGTCTTTAACACTTGACGACACAACTCCTCAGCCTCAATGTACTTTCCCTGGGAATCTAAGATCTCAGTCAACTGAGACATTGCTGTTAAGGTGTCAGGATGCTCCTTCCCTAGCACCCGCCCTCTCATGTTCAAGACTTGTAGATGCAACTCCTCAGCCTCCTTGAACTTTCCCTGGGAATCGAAGATCTTAGCCAACTGAGACATTGCTGTTAAGGTGCCAGGATGCTCCTTCCCTGGCACCAGCTCCTGCGTCTTTAACACGTCACGGCACAACTTCTCAGCCTCTTCAAGTTGGTTTGAGTATAGCAAGCTCGAAGCCAAGTCTTGCTTGGCGCTAAGTGTGCCAGGATGTTCTGGTCCTTGCACTCTCTCCCTCATCATCAGAATTTTTTGTCGTAGTTTCACAGAAGCCTGCAACTGTCCCGTGTATTCCAGTTTATCGGCAAGAAGAGCTATACTGGTTATCGTGCTAAGATGCTCCCGCCCATATAGCTCTGAACTCATCTCCACAACTCGCGACTGTAGCTTTTCTGCTTCTACCCACCGTCCTTGGCTTGTATATATGTCTGCCAAAGTTCCCATGTTGGCAATCGCGCCAGAGCCATTTGGGCCGAGCCTCTCAATAACCTGCGTCTGTAGTGCTTCTGCCTTGTCGAACCGTTGCTCGGCAATGTATCCCGCCACTTGATCTGCCATCCTTGTGGTGTCATCATCGAGGCCAATCTTATCACCCAACATCTCGTTGTCATTTTCCGGATCGGACTGGGTATTGATTTCAGTGTCCCTTGGAAGATCTCCCATTTTCTGAGCCCTGGCACCTCGAAGTAATTCTCCAATCGCTCTATGTTTCATAGTTATAGTCCTCAACCACTTAGGATCTAGGATGGTGGCATCAGCGCCATTTTCTAATAGAAGTTGCACCAGTGATAGATGTCCTCCAGAAGCAGCTGCCATCAATGCTGATCGGTAATCACTGGCTTGAGTATTGAATTTATCCCCCTTTTCCAAGAGCAATAGCACGATGGATTCATGTCCCTGAGAAGATGCTTCTGTAAGAGCGTCGCTGTAATCACCGGCTTGCGCAGCTGAGTCATGACGATGCGGAGCGAAATCAGCTCCTAGCTCTAAGAACAGTCGGACCAGTGTGTCCTGCCCTCTGTGGGCCGCAACTTCGAGCGCAGTCTTGTAATCTCGATTTAAAATATAAGGGTAAGCCCCTTTGTCTAACAACAGCCGCACCACGGGTTCATTTCCTCCAGTGACTGCCGCTAGTAATGGAGTACCCCATGTCTCCCCGTTAGAGTTCAAGTCTGCACCTTCTTCCAACAACTGCGCCACCTCAGCTTCGAGGCCTTCGTAAGCTGCAATATGTAGAGCGGGGTTTTTCTCTTTCTCGTAAGAAGCTCCTGAGTTAGTCTCCCATTTCTTATCCGAGGAAGTATCTGTTGTAATGGGACGATATAGAGACCAAATAAATGTATTGTATCTGCCTAAATATCACCCAAATGATATAAATGAACGTGAGGAAGAAAGCAGAAACTTGAGGCTTTTGAGCCGTTAATATACATGTTAAGGAGCTTTTCGCTAAGCCAAAACATACGTACACTCATGACGTGACTGCTTCTCTTGCTAGGAACCCCTGCTCTAAACCCCTGCCTCAATGACGTCTGCTCAGCGGTGAATCAGTGAAATTCAACACTCCCTCTTCGGCTTCGCTGCCAGCGGCTTTCAGGGGTAACTCTGAAACATAAAATGAATAAAATAACATTTAATGAGCGTTAGATTTGGCCTCTGTAGGTGGTAGGTAAAATGGCGGCCAAAATGGCTCAACTAGAACTGAAATAAAAACATGAGTAGACAACCACGTGCTCTGAAGACCTAGGGAGTTCGTCAGAAGGGGATTTCAGTACACTCTTTTGAATGATTGTACTGGCTAGGCTTGAAAAAGCAGTCCTGAAGAACCCTAAGCGTTGATGAGATCAAGTAGGGAAAGTTCAGTCTGGAATTTCTCCCTCATAAGTGGCTTCATCAAGCAGTCGGCAGGCATATCAGCAGTAAGAATGTAGATGAATATAATAAGGCCGTCTTCTAGAGCTTCCCTTACATAATGGTACTGCACCTTGATATGCTTGGTCCTGGCGTGGAATTCAGGATTTTGTCAGGGCCACCATATAATAGTACGACAGTACGACACTATAGTACGACACTATAGTACGACATTATATAGATATGATGACTCAGCGCCTAGCGCCTTGGCATCAAGTGAAAACTCTTCACAAGGAGGTTCGGAAACCTGCTTCCTCAGCGATCAGTTTTGCCACCGAATAGAAGACGTATAACCACTGCATTGACTCTATCATGACTTTTGCCTACAACACCCCGTTCAAACACCGCTACGACGCTCTGTCGTACACCCCGCCTCTTACATACTGATCGCTCAGTACCCTCGGGCGAACGGTCACGTTGAAAGCAAATAAGACACGATGGCATCAACGCTTCAATCTCATCAGGCCAGCGAAACAGTCAACAACCAAGCTGAGGCAGGCCCTTCAACTAGCAGGTCTACATTACCAGTCATTGATACCCCTACTTCTGACATCATTGATGATGACGAACATATTGCTGCAGGCAACCTCAATGACATCATTGAAGACCTTGAGGCAGTCACTGCTCATAATCAGGAGATCATTGAGCGTCAGCAACTACAGCTACAATGTGTATGACAAGAAATTAAGTTTGAGGACAATAAAAGGGAGCTTCAGGAGCTCAATCAACACCTGCAAGAAGATTCTTCAACTATGATAAACTCAGAGAACAACACAGGTTCATCACATGAACTATGACATTGAGTTACAACAGACATCACACCTCCCCCTTTTTGACACCTTATAAAGCCATGAGAGCCTCATCTCTATGCAGAGAGGCATCAAAGTCATGAGATGAAGACTTCAAGAATACCTGAATGAAATCAATCAAAATCAGGAGCTGATGTCAGAGCAATTCCTTACTGAATGAGATTTCATCATCTGAGCAGGCACCTACCTTGAGAAAACAGTCATGAGTGACTGATGAAAGCAAAAGAAGCAGCATGATCACACTTGAGTCACTTACAACAACTTTTTAAAGGTTCTAGAGAAGAACCTATCCTCTGATGAAAACACAGATGAATGAAATATCATCATCTTCAATGCAGCTGAATTCTGCAATCATGATATAATCATCTTTTGATACAATAAATTATCAGAACTCTACTGCTTCCTTTTAACCTCACACAAAGAGATCAGTGAGATGCTCATTCAAGATCATTGATGATCAAGGCTTCCTCATCATGTTCTGACTGAACTATGACGTTGAGATCTGACGCAGGTTGCAAGACAGTCAGTGCAGGAAATTTCAGCACATCTTGACATCATCATCAATCATGAACTGTTCTGAAGCCGCTCAAACATCAAAAAGGATCATCAAAGCAAAACTGACAACAACAACAAAAGTACAACACAGATGTCATACTACAACAGAAAAGAATTCCTCATCAAATAATAAACAATCTGCACTCAATTCACTCAATTCAGCTGTGAAAGAGGAAACAACTCATGAGGTTTTTATCATGAAAGTGGCCGCAATCAGAGTCAGAATCTCAATCATATATTAATCACTGAGGGAGCAATTATGATGATGACATGAACATTCACAACCCCCTCACGCTGACAAGGAGACTTCATCCCAAGGAATGAAGTGAATGCATGAAGGTCAACAGATCTCTGCATTAAATATGAAGTCATCAGTCATTGAACAAATGATTGTACAACTGAATGATCTACAGCCGTCTTCATCACAGTCAATGTGAATAAATGACTCACAGATCACCTTCAGTTTGCCTCACTACTGATTATTGATGATATCTCACATCTGATATCAGGGCAACTAGAGGTGGAACTGCACATAATGACAATGAGTGATATGATGAGCAAATCTCCACAATATTCATATATTATCAACAATGGCAGCCAGGGCAATACAATCACATGAGACATTGTTAATAAGCTGTCTCTACTGACTGAATCCTATGAGGCTCAAGGTAATGCATGAGATAATGTGATTAAGTTATCAGAGTCTGTCATACTGATGATTACAGCATATGACACTGATGATTAATCTTACCACTATAGCAATCATTTCTTTATCACATAAGACAACACATCAGCTCCTTTTGTCCTCAGGCTATCATTTCTAGTTCATGCAAACTCAAATCACTACTATGATACAGGTAAATTCTTATGAAGAAAGTCAAAACATACTACTGCACATCATATATTCACTGTCAGTGAAAAGAAGGCGTTGAAGAATGTTCTACATATGAACAACCTCATCATTACTGACTGCTTTATAGGGCAGGAGAACATAGTGACTGATATGAAAAAATATACCCTTCAGATGAACTCATTACAGTATGACAGAGGTAGAAATGTGTATGACACATTATCACCTGAATAACATGAATACAAAAACATATTTCAGGAAACTGAGAAGCAGTCTCTGCCTGAGAGAGGTTCACATGATCATGTCATTGACTTAAAACTGAGGCAGCAACCTTCATTCAGAAAGTTATACTCAATGTCTTCAGCTGAGCTTGATGTACTGAAGGTATATTTAGATGACATTATGAAAGCAAGCATAATCTGCAAATTAATATCATCTGCAGCTTCATCTGTCATGTTCATGCTTAAATCAGATGAAAGCCTGCGACTGATCATTAATTATAAGTGATTGAATGACATTATCATTAAGAACTGTTATCCCCTACCACTCATATCAGATATGTTGAACTGTCTTCAAGGAGTTAAGAAGTTCACTAAGCTGAACTGCAAGAATGCATATAATTGAATACAAATCAAGAGTGAAGATGAGTGGAAAACAGCATTCTGAACACAGTTCAGCCTGTTTAAATATCTTGTCATGCCTTTCAGTCTCACAAATGCTCCTGCTATGTTTCAAGCCTTCATTAATAAGGCTCTTGATGAGTTCCTTGATATAATCTGCATGATTTATCTAGATGATATCCTGATCTTCAGCAAAGATGAATCTGAACATGAGAAGCATGTATGACAAGTATTAACTGCATTATAACATCACAATCTTCATCTTAAGATCAGCAAATGCTTCTTTAATGCAATGAAAGTGAACTTCCTGAGGTTTAAGATCAATACTGAAGGCATACATATGAGTTCAGAAAGAATTCACGCCGTTGAAGAATGACTATCCTCAGAGAATGTTCATGAATTGCAGGTTTTTCTAAGCTTCACCAACTTCTTCTGAAGGTTTATAAAAGATTATTCATGAATTGCAGCACCACTGTTAAATCTCCTGAAAACAGGAAAGAATAAAAAGAAGACTGAGGATACATCACTCTCTCCTCTTCAATCTCAATGAATTATTATTAAAAGAAAGCAGAACAGCCTGACCTCATTGTGAAGATTTAATACAAAGTATTCAGCATGTAATCTGCAAGTCAGAGGAAAGCTACAACAAGAAAATGTTGTACCTGCCTCTTTTTCACTCTCAGGAGTCACATTGAAAGCATTTAATGCTCTGAAGGAAACCTTCATGAGTGCTTCATTGCTACATTATTTTGATGAAAACAAACTCATGAGGGTTGAAATGAATGCCTTTGAATTCACAATTGACAGAATCTTGATGCAACACTTTAAAGTTGATGATCAATTGCACTGATTATCAGTTACTTACTACAGCAAGAAGCTGCTAAATACTGAGACCTGATATGATACAGGTGAGCAAGAGCTCCTTGTCATCATGAAAGTCATGCATCATTGATGACATTACTGTTGAGGCGCTAGGCACCTGATCATTGTATTGATCAACCACGCAAACCTTGTTTGGTTTATGACTACCTCAAACCTCACATGAAGGCAGCTCAAGTGAGCTGAAAAGCTCACTGAGTACAACTTTAAGGTCACATATCAAGAGGGCAAGAAGAACTCTGCTGACAGTCTGTCAAGATGACCTGATTATGAACTGCTGAAAGCTGCCAGTACCTCAACTGTCACTGAAATAATGCAACAGTCCTTCCATTTAGGAAGCAAGGACTATAAGTCAGTGCAGGAGAAATTATACATGCTTGCTGTAATGACACTGCAGCCAAGACGCTCAGTACAACAGAGGCTACAACAAAAGAATGTTGTACCTGTCACAATGAATAATATCAGTATGATGAATACTGAAGCTGACAGCATGACTGAAACATCAGCAGTTCATGACCTACATGCTCAAGAAGCAAGTCATGATGAATATATCAATACAATGAATACTGAAGCTGGTGATACAACTGAAACACCAGCAGTTTGTGACTTATATGCTCAAGAAGCAAGCTGTGACTGAATGAGAGAGCTTAAGTATGCAGAACCTGAGCAGCACTCAATCAAGGATAATGCAGCAAGCACTGTAGTTATGAATGATGACACAAGTCATGTTCTTATCAATCTTTAAATTGAGGATAGCGCTCTTTCTGCTGACACTGTTGAAGCGCTTCAGCTCATGTCTGCTCACTCACCCCTAGATGAGGAGATAACAGCTTATACAAGGATGTCTATCAAACAACTTGAATGTACAATTCATACTGAACAGTCAAAAGACGGTTTGGTATGATGAGTATGACAGGGATTAACTACCCCTCTTGAGGATAAAAACAACTTGGCTGAGTCAGAAATGACAAATATGATGACAATACTCTCTGACATAATGAAACATTGAGAGGAAATTGAGGATGTCATATATTATGACAGTAAGATCTACATTCCGCAGAACCCTGCCCTTCACAATGCAGTGATCAGTTGATTTCATGATGATGTTTTTGCAGGTCATTTTGAGAAGTCAAGAACTGCAGAATTAATGCAGTGATCTTATGACTGACCTGATGCTGTCAGAGATGTACGACATTACTGTCATGACTGTGTTGAATGTCAAAAGGTGAAGCCAGCTCATCACAAATCATACAGATTATTAAACCCATTATCAGTCCTGAAAGTGTCATGACATATGATGACAATGAACTTCATTATGAACCTGCCACTGAGCAGCACATATGAAAGTATGACATGAGATTCAATCCTCATCATAGTTGATAAGTTGATTAAAATGGCTCATTATATTCCTGTACAGAAGACAATGTCAGTTGCTGACTTCATTGAAGTGTTTATTCAGGACATTATCAAGCATCATGACATGTCAAAAGTTCTAATCACAGACAGAGATAAGTTTTTTATGTCAGAGCAATGAATCAGCTTCTGCTTTCACATGCAGTGTCATCATAACATGTCAACAGCTTTTCACCTGCAAACTGATGATCAAACAGAGAGGCAGAACCAGTCCCTGAAGGTGTATTTATGCATATTCATTAATGAGCAGCAAGAGGACTGAGTGAAGTTCTTATCCTGCACAGAGTTCTCATACAACAACTTCATACATGCTGCTATGAAAAAGAGCCCCTTTCAGCTTAACCTAGGATGAGACCCTCAGATGAGCCTAAGTAGGCTGCTTATACAGCACTCACATGAACAAATAAAACCCTATGCAGATGCACAGCAGCTTCAAGACCAAATTGCAACAGCTCATGAGCAGCTACAATAAGTCAACAAGATGTATGCAAACTATTATAATCAGCACTGAATGAAGATAACATTCAAAGAAGGTGATTTAGTACTGATCAATGAAAAGAATGTGTCAGTGAACAAGCAGATGAAGAAACTGCATTGAAAAAAGCTCAGCTCATTCATGATATGACATGTGATAAGTCAGTCATCATATGAACTTGACCTCTCAGAGGATCAAAACATCTATAACATATTCAACATCACTTTATTGAAGTCATTTCAAGACACACGTCATGTGTCCTCTGCATTGGCAGGAAAAGACCTACTACTCAACTGAGATGATGAGTGAGAAGTCAAGGCAATTGTGGATAATCATGTTCATGATGACAGGCTTCAATACCTCATCAAATGAAAGCTGACAGACCAGGTGTGAGATGACACATGAAAGTCAGCACACTTCATTCATAATGCAAAGGCAAAAATGTGAAAATTTCATGCTGACAACCCTGACAAACAGAAATTCAGGTGAGCCTTAAGATGTGACCCTTCAAGATCAATTGAGAAGCTGTCACAAAAGTCATGAGCCTTAAGATGTGACCCTTCAAGGTTGATTGAGAAGCTGTCACAAAAGTCATGAGCCTTAAGATGTGACCCTTCAAGGTCAATTGAGAAGCTGTCACAAAAGTCATGAGCCTTAAAAACTGAAAACCTTGTCAGTCTTGTTAACCTGATCTCCTATGACAGAGCCTGTGCTTTATGACAAGTATGACAGGGGTTATGACGCTATGATGTTATGATGAGATCTTTAATAGAATTACTGCATGAACTACATTATCACAGACATGTCACATTGCAGAGAACACTTAAGTGCAGAAGCATTTCATTTCAGATCTGAAGATTAAAATGAACCTGAGATCAACACCTTGCGCTCAACTTCTCATCAATGTCACATCAAGTCATCCTCATTTATCTACTTATCTTTCACTGTCTTAAACTTTTCTTCATTATCTGATGAAGCCTCTGACTTCATCTCCTCAACACGGCGCTGCTCACAGAGTTCAATATACTCTTGATGATGATGAGATTGATGAGCATTGAGGATGCAGAGAGCATGAGCAGTGTTCTTCAGCAAGACAGCAAGGGCCTGAATGAGCTCCTCAGGACTACTGAATTAACACATTTCAACTCAAAGGAGTCAAGAAACTCACGTTGAGGAGCAGCTGCAGAGGGCGCAGAGGGTGTTAATAATGACTGATAAGAAGCAGTGACGTGAGGAATTGATCAGCTGTCAAGCGCTATACAACAATTAACATATCAGTAGTACAACAGTGCAACAGTACAGCAGTATGACAAAATGTTGTATGTATGACAGTACAACAAAATGTCATAGGTATAACAAGTACATCATATTCATACTAAATGAAACAAAATGAAAGAGGATTAAGAAAGGCAAACTTACAGTGTGCTATCACCCCTCCTGTCATCATAGGCACGCGCGCGCAGAACAACAACATCAGAGCTCTCAGAGGTCAGAGCAATGATGATCAGAGGCTTCATCATGCATTGATCATGAGGGTTGCAGAGTGATGTGCAACAAGTGCAGGCTGAATTAACCTGCAACATGAAGCACTGATCAACTTCAGCTCTTCTGCAAGAGCCACAGTGAGCAGTACTTGACAGCATGTGACTGAGGTTCTCTCAAATCACATGCTCATGATGATGAGCCTGCTGCACGTGAGCCGGCAGCAAGGTATCATCATGACATCACACAGAGCAGGAATCACTGCTGAAGATGTCACTCAGAGGTAGACACCTGACCCTCTTCAAGCATTGAACAGTCAGTTTTATCACTCTGTTTCCTCATCTCTTTCTGAAGGTGTTGATCATCACAATTTCACTCATTAACTCTGACTCAGAGCCCTCCTCATCACACTGAGCTCAGAGATCAACAGGCTTCCCTGGCGGAGGCGGGTCTTCACTGTTGTTCACGGCCGTGAGTTTGAGAGTTCAAGTATTGATTGCCTATATATCATGTTAGCATTCATATGATGTATGACAGGAAGTACAACATCACAAGAATGTTGAGCTGTGAGCTGCAAGCTTCATGACACTCCCTTCATGAGGTGAACACCTCTGCAATGAGGATGACGTCATGAAGTCATCAGGTCACTCAATGAGCTGTGGAAAAGTCATGAGAAGTACAATGACATGTCATAATAGAAATGATGAAGAAGAAACACAAGGGAAGAGGCGTTTTGAACCTACAGTAAACATTGTGATTTTTGATGTTTATGTTATGAAGAAAGCTTACTGCCAGCGTGATATCATCACAATTAAGTGAGGCATGTGATCAGCTTTACCTTAGTGCAGTCCTGCGTGATCACTCTACAAGCTCAACGCGCTCACCCTACAACCTCAACTGTTACGACGTCATAATGAAGTTTATGAGCGGTCAGTTGGCTCCAGGGACGGCGTCATGAGAAGGGGAATGCTGTGTCAGGGCCACCATATAATAGTATGACAATACAACACTATAGTACGACACTATAGTATGACATTATATAGATATGATGACTCAGCGCCTAGCGCCTTGGCATCAAGTGAAAACTCTTCACAAGGAGGTTCAGAAACCTGCTTCCTCAGTGATCAGTTTTGCCATCAAATAGAAGATGTATAACCACTGCATTGACTCTATCATGACTTTTGCCTATGACACTCTGTTCAAACACTGCTATGACGCTCTGTTGTACACCTCACCTCTTACAGATTTTTGGTGAGCTTCATGCTCAACTGGTTGTCCTCATATAATTGGGCTGAAGAATGATTTAAAAACCATGTTAACTTGACTCCTTTAAGTCACTTCATGATCCAGGCCGCTGTCTTGGCAGTGTTGCATAATTCAACATATTCAGCCTCAGTGGTTGATGTGGTGATGATCTTTTGCTTTCAGCTAGATCATGATATTGCTCCCTCAGCAAGGGTAAACACATATCTGTATGTGAACTTTCTGTTCATGACGTCTTCAGCGTAGTCTGAGTCTGAATAGCCCTTTATACTCATAGAGGTAGCCCCTGAAAATGTAATTTTCAGGTCTTTCATGCCTTGCAGGTAACAAAACACATGCTGCAAGCCTGCTTGATTTCAGACAGACAGGGTGTGGCAAAATTGACTGAATTTGCTCACAGTGAAGGCCAAGTTCAGGTGAGTGACAGTCATGATGTACATCAGGCTTCTGACCACCTTTTGATATTTCAATTGGTCCGTCATTGGCTCATCATCTAGAGCTGATTTTATGTATTTATAGCCGTCTATTGGTGTAGAAACAGTCTTTGAATGATTCATAGAGAACTCCTTTGTTACACCTCTCACTAGATGGTACCTGGTTGGTATGTGTAGCAGGCGTACATGTGGTACTGCTCATGATGCTCAGAGCATGAGCACCTTGAGCACCTGATCACTCATGATGCTCAGGACATGAGCACCTCAAGCACTTGACTGCTCATGATGCTCAGAGCATGAGCACCCTGAGCAGGGAGATTACACACACAGAGCAGTACAGTCACACATGAGTCTCTTAAAGTATTATATAATCACAGGTAGATTCATAGTTAGGAGCTCATGCTCAACTCATGTATTAAATGCAATCTCATAAGTCTACAACCTTCTAGCTTATTCAAGTCTACATGTGATCAGTAGTTCATTGAACCAAGTGCTGTGATTAGATGAACATTAATATAGTTCATTGAATGATTATATTATCTCCGTCACTATGACATCACCTGTTACACTTTGAGCATCATTTTCAAGATATCAGTCATGAAATGAACTGTGACTCATCAGTTCCTCAAAAGGATGACAACCTTCAGTCATGACTCATCAGTCATTGAGAGTCTGATGTCATCAGGGATGAAGATCAAGATCTCATCATCAGACAAGTTCTTAAAAGAATGAAGGATGTTGAGTTCATTCCTCACTCAACTTGATACTTATATTCATCTTAATCACATCATGTTTAAGAAAGAAGCTGACAAAGTATTGTATGCATCTTTTTATTTAAGATCTGATGTTCTCAATTGATTTGAGCTGACCCTCTGAGATTATATGAAAAATGAGAAGAAGGATCATGATGATGAGATAAATGAAATCTTCATCAGTTTAAAAGAGTTCAAGAAGCAGATAAGAATCATGTTTAAAATCATTAATCAAGAAAAAATCATGAAGTGAGAAATTTACAACATTGTGCAGAAAGAAGCTGTCATGATGTATGCAGTCAATTTTCAGAGACATGCTGTGTATATGAATTGAGATGACACTGCCTTGACTGTGCAGTACTACAAAGGCTTGAAGGACTTCATTAAAGATGAAATCTTTTAATCAGAGTGATCAAGTACCTTAATTAAGATGATTGAAAAGTCAGTCATCATCAACAATCACATGTATGAAAGATCTATGAAAAAAAGCCAGAAGAATTACATATCACTGAAGGTGAACAAGCCTCATGAAAGCACTCAGTATAATAATCAACTTTATTACAGTCCTCAGCTGATGAAAATTGATGCAACCTTCTGAAGAAATTGATTTCAGAGAGGGATCAAGCAGTTATCAAAGAGTACTAGAGTCAAAGGAAATTGTTGTAGCTGCAGGAGGTCAGGACATTTCACATGCAATTATCAAGTCTCAGCAAAAACCTTTTCACTGAAGAAGAAGACATATGCTGCTGCATTAAAAGAGTCAGCACTGAAGCAATCAGTTCAGCACAACATTATGTCTTGAACAGCTTGCTATGATGACAGCTGTACAGTTCATCAGAGTGATAAAGATGACTCTGAATGATTTTCATGTTAATCAAAGAAGGCAAGAGAGTATGCTGCAACCTCTCATCAAGACTCTGTTACGCTGCATCATGAGTTGGGTTTTACCCAGTGGGTTTGGGTTTGAGTTGGGTTTGGGTTGGGTTTTGGGGTGGGTTATACGTGTCAAAACCCAACCCAGAAAAAACCCAACCCATTTAACCCAAACCCAGAAAATTCTGGGTTAACCCAGTACATACAAATAGTTATGGTAGTCTTTATGGTAGTCAAAAAAGTCAGTTCAAAAGGCGCCTTCTCAAGTCATTTTCAAGGCCGTCGTTGAAGCCATTTTGAAAGTGTTTTGGAAGTCACTTTGGAAGCTGTTTTATGAGGCCGTCGTCGAAGCCAGTTTGAAAGCCGTTTTGGAAGTCGCTTTGGAAGCTGTTTTTCAAGGCTGTCGTCGAAGCCATTTTGGAAGCTGTTTTGGAAGTCGCTTTGGAAGCTGTTTTTCAAGGCCGTCGTCGAAGCCATTTTGAAAGCCGTTTTGAAAGTCGCGCTTTGGAAGATGTTTTTCGAGGCCGTCGTCGAAGCCAGTTTGAAAGCTGTTTTGAAAGTCACGCTTTGGAAGCTGTTTTTCGAGGCCGTCGGTGAAGCCATTTTGAAAGCCATTTTGAAAGTCGCTTTGGAAGCTGTTTTTTGAGGCCGTTTTGGAAGCCGTTTTGAAAGCCATTTTGAAAGTCGCGCTTTAGAAGCTGTTTTTCAAGGCCGTCGTCGAAGCCAGTTTGAAAGCTGTTTTGAAAGTCACGCTTTGGAAGCTGTTTTTCGAGGCCGTCGGCGAAGCCATTTTGAAAGCCATTTTGGAAGTCGCTTTGGAAGCTGTTTTTCGAGGCCGTTTTGGAAGCCGTTTTGAAAGCCGTTGTTCGAGGCCGTTTTCCAAGGCCGTTTTTCAAGGCCGTCGTCGAAGCCGTTTTAGAAGCTGTTTTGGAAGCTGTTTGGATGAGTCATATACGTGAACTTGAACTGGGTTACCCAGTGAAAAACCCAACCCAAACCCAAAAAAACCCAACCCAGTGTGACCCAACCCAAAAAAAACCCAACCCAGTCTGGGTTGGGTTACAATAGTCAAAACCCAACCCAAACCCAACCCATGGTGCAGCGTAGACTCTGTCACAGATGCAGAGAGACATCAAGTCAAGCAGAAGCAGTTCAGTCAAGAAGGTAATTACATTAACAGTGATGACATGATACCCTCATCTAGTGAGGAGGAAGACTTCATAAAAGTAATGAATTCTAAAGGCTCAGGAGAGCTTATGAAAGAAGATAATAATGAATGATTATCTGCTCATGAAGAAAGGTGAATTCAAATGTACACTGAAATACTTGATGCCCTTAGCAACAAAGAGGAGTATGTGAAGCAGATAAAAGAGATAAAGGATCAGATTCTTTATATTATTTAAAATGCATTTACATAAAGACAAGATCATGAAGAAACCAACTATCAAGATATAATTAAAGAGACATCACTGAAAGGTTCTCAGTTCATCATCAGAGGGAGATATGTTACCTCTGACAGAGCACACATCCCATGAGAACTTCATATGAAAGTATGAGAACTCTGAAATGAATACTTCAAGAGAGATCTGAATAAACATTCAGCTCAGAAGGTGAATCTGAAAGACTTTAAGTATGTAAGAAAGAACTTAAGTTTCTTTTCTTTTAATTCAAAAAACTAGAAGGCTCTTCAGGTCAGAGGTCTCTGAAGATGCTTGTTTCAAAGTCTTCAGGCAGTGAATGACAATGAGAGTTCATCACTGCAGCACAGAAAGACATGAGCAACTTTCATGTTTAAGTTAAAGTCAATGATCAGTCAGCCTGATTGTTAATAAACAGTGACTGCACAGGGAACTTCATGAACTCAGGATTTGCTGCAAAACATGTAATCTGAACACAGGTGAAGCAGAATCCCTTTAAACTTCAAGGATTCAATGAGACCTTTATGAAACATAATGATGAATGAGTAAATCAAGAGACAGTTCTCACGCCTATGCATTTAAGCTGACATTGGGAAAAAATTCAATTCAACATAATGAAGCAATCAGGAAGTGATATAGTCCTAAGAATATCATGACTTCAAGCAGTCAATTCAATGATTGATTGAGCTGAAAATGAGATATACTTTGTTAAGGGTGATAATCTTAATAAGTTATATTCAGTCCTGAACTCACCTGAAGGTGTGGAGATCTTTATTATGTCAATGAAAGAGATGCATGAGGAACTGAAGAATCCTGATGCAAAAATACTGTGAAGCAGATGAGTCAAAAATGACTGAGACCTCATTATCAAGTTATTTATCCCTAAAGAATATAAAGACTTCAAGGAATTGTTTACAGCTGTAAAGGATCAGGACGCCTTGCTGAAATATTAAAAATGAGATCATGAAATCAAAATCATGAAAGATTACACATCAATGAAGCAACCTATTTACTCATTGTCACCTTAAAAGTTAAACACTTTGTGAGAATACTTAGAGGAGAACTTATGAAAAGGATTCATATGAGAATCACAATCTTCAGCTGAATATTCAATACTGTTCATGTCAAAATTGAATAGTTCACTCAGATTATGTGTTGATTATCAAGCATTAAACAATATCATCATCAAGAACAGTTACCCCTTGCTGCTTATTTCAGAACTGCAGAATCAGTTTCAGAGAGTGTAATGATTCATCAAGTTTAATATTTCAGGAGCTTTCAACCAGATTCATATTAAAGAAGGAGATGAATAAAAAATCATGTTTCAAATGAAGTTCAAACTTTATGAGTACCTAGTAATGCCTTTCAGATTGACAAATGTGTCAGCAACATTTCAGGCTTTCATTAATAACATACTGCAAGAATATTTGAATCAGTTCATAGTCATGTACCTCAATGACATACTGATCTACTTCAAGACAAAGAAGCAGCATGTTCAGCATGTTCACAAAGTTTTACAAGCACTACAGGATGCAGGATTGCAGGTAAAGTCTGAGAAGAGTCTTTTTCATTTTAAAGAAGTACACTTCCTGAGTTTCATTGTAACATCAGAAGAGTTATGAATGAACTTTAAGAAGATATAATCTGTGATTAAATGATCAGTATTAAAGAACATCAAGGAAGTACAGTCCTTCCTTGAGTTCATGAACTTCTATAGAAAGTTTATTGAAAAGTATTCAAAAATCACATCACCTCTGATGAAGTTGATCAGAAAAGATCAAAAATTCAAGTGATCATCTGAAGCACAGAAAGTCTTCAATGAGTTGAAGAAAAGATTCACTTCTTAATTAATTCTCATGAGTTTCAACCCTGAGAAACTTATTATGCTCAAGACAGACGCGTCAGATGAAGTTATAAAAGCATGCATTAATCAGTTAAATGATAAGAGACATCTGCGCTCAGTAGCTTTTTATTCAAGAAAGTTTGCAAGCGCTGAAATGAATTACAAGATACATGACAAGGAGCTGTTAATTATTGTTAATGCATTCAAGCAATGATATGTGTATCTAGAAGAACTTAAACATGAGGTTCAGGTATACTCAGATCATAAAAATCTGTTGTATTTCATGACAATGAAAATCTTAAATTGAAGACAAGTGCGTTGGTCAGAAGAATTGTCACAGTATAATTTCAGAATTCATTATCAAAAAGAATCAGAGAATGTCAAAGTGAACACTCTCAGTCAATGAGCTGATTACTTACAAGATAAGTCAGTCATCAGTCATGTTATTCTTCAGGAGAATGAGCAAGGAAATATGTTTTTCAACAAACAGTTCAACCTCATCATACAAATAAAGGACAACATCTTTAAAAACAAAATTTAAAAAGCATTAAAGAATGATAAGTTAGCACAGCAAGTTCTTCAGAATATTAAGAATCATGAAAGCTTTGAAAAGCAGAAAAACTTATTATTTTTTTAAGGTTTGATCTATGTTCCTGTTAGTCTTCAATGGAAACTAACAGAGGAAAGTCATTTCAACAAGACACACAATCATCAGGGAATCAACAAAACAGTGAAACAACTCACAAGGACTTATTACTTCTCACACATGAAGAAGAAAGTCAAAGAGATCATTCAGAAGTGCAACATTTGCTGAAAAAGTAAAGCAGATCAGCATAAGTCATACAGTTTATTCAAGTCATCAAGGACATCATCAAGATCATGAGCAAGCATCACATTAAACTTTGTGATTAAGTTATCAAAGTTGAAAGAACCCCTGATGAAAGCAGTTTATGATTCAATATTAATTATCATCAACAGACTTACAAAGTACAGATACTTCATACCTTATAATGAAGCATCATCAGCAGAAGAACTCACATATATGTTCTTAAAAGTTATAACAGTACTTCATACCTTATAATGAAGCATCATCAGCAGAAGAACTCACATATATGTTCTTAAAAGTTATAACAGTCAATCATGAACTGCTGAAAGAGATAATCTCTGACAGAGACAAACTCTTCACCTTTAAATTTTAAAAGTCATTAATGAATCAGCTGAGGATTCATCACAAGTTATTAACATCATATCATCCTCAAACAGATGAACAAACTGAATGATTTAATCAGATTATGAAACAGTACCTATGATATTATGTTAATTATCAGCAAACTAATTGAGTAGAACTCTTACTGATAGCTCAGTTAATATACAATTCAGCAGCAACAGAGACAACTGAAGTATCATCATTCTACATTAATTATGATTTCAACCCGGCTATGAATGAGGTCAGGAGACTAGTAATGATAACATAATGAACAAGAATACAAGTGAACCACCTCAAGAATCTGCATGAAATGTTGCAGAGGAACATCAAATTCACCTCAGAAAGATTAATGATATATTATAATAAAATGAGAGTTAAAGGACCTACTCTTAAAGAGGAGGATAAAGTATATCTTCTGTGTCATAATATCAAGACAAAGCAATTTAGCAACAAATTGAATCACATGAAGTTGAGACCTTTTCAAATTGCTAAAACTAAGAGAAGCATTAACTATGAGCTTGAGCTTTCACTCACTATGTGAATACATTCAGTATTTCATGTATCACTACTTGAATCAGCAGACCTGAAAATGCCAATACAAGAGAATTCATCAGAGATCAACTTGAAAAGTCAAGATGCTGAATTCAAAGTAAAAGAAATCTTAAATCAGCAAGATATAAATGATGAGTCACACTATTTGATCAAATGAAAAGGATATGATAGTGAAGGAAACACATGAGAATCAGAAGAGAATCTTACTCATTGTGCAGTGAAATTGCATTAATTTCAGCAAAGAAATCTGCAGGAAGTCAGTCTGCATCATTGAAGATGAAAGCTTTAAATATAAAAAAGTTGAGAGGAGACCTGTTAAAAGAATCAGCAGTTACAGCAGCTGAGCATTCATTCATCTTCAGCTCTTCAATGTTCTGAAGTTCAGTACAAATTAAGTCTGACTGCTTCTTCCTCAGAAAAGTGATTTATTTGTAAAGCCTCTCTTTCTTCACTCTTATCTCTCACTTTTGTGCCATGACGGCATTCTTTTCCTTTTTTAAGTAATGAATCTTCATGCTCACCTTGTTGATCTCCTCTGAGGATATGAACAAGTCACAAGAGATGCTCAGCTGAATGCAGGTGTTACACTTGTTGTAATCATTCAACACTTTACACTTCTTGTCATCAGTCAGGCAGTGATCACACGTTCACATAATAATTCTTTCATTTTCAGCAATCAAATCAATCAAATGAGAATGACAGGAAGTAGATGACTTCTTTTTTCTGATATCAAATGAAGGCATGAGGAAGGTTAAGTTTTTGAGGATGAAAACATTAAGAGAGGAGTTAATGTTACACCTCTCATTAAACAGTACCTGATTGATATGCATAACAGGTGTACATGTGGTACTGCTCATGATGCTCAGAGCATGAGCACCTCAAGCACTTAACTGCTCATGATGCTCAGAGCATGAGCACCTTGAGCATCTGATCACTCATGATGCTCAAAGCATGAGCACCCTGAGCAGAGAGGTTACACACACAGAGTAATATAATCACACATGAGTCTCCTAAAGTATTATATAATCACAGGTAGATTCATAGTTAGAAGCTCATGCTCAACTCATGTATTAAATGCAATCTCATAGGTCTACAACCTTCTAGTTTATTCAAGTCTACATGTGATCAGTAGTTCATTGAATCAAGTGCTGTGGTTAGATAAATGTTGGTATAGTTCATTGAATGATTATATTATCTCTGTCACTACAACATCACCTGTTACATCCTTAAGAACCTTGCTAACATAAGTATATTGATTGATCATAAGGGTTTAATTTTTTTGATTTCAGTGTATTTGAATTCTGAGGCAGACATTTAACTCACTTAAATCCTTTATATTGTACATCTTTTGAAGCTTCATTTTAACTTCTGTAATTGCTTTCATTTCCTTCAAGAAAATGAGCAAATCATTGACATAAAGGGCAATAATTACCTCTGAATTCTCATTTAGAAAAATGAAATTGTCTCTAAACAGTCTGACAAACCTTAGGCCATGTAGGGTGGCTCAGAAGGTGTTGTTTCAAACTCATTTAAACTGCTTTAAGTCATATAACCCCTTGATTAAGTGGCAGGTCATTTTCTTAAACCTCTTGTATGATAACCTCTCTGAAGGTTTCATATATATTTCCTCTTTGAGCTCATCAGTGAGGTATGCGCTAATGACATTCATTTGGTGTATATGCATGTCTTCATATGCTGCAATAGCCAGAAGCATGTGTAGTGAGTTAAAATATAAAGTTGAGGCAAAGGTTTCTTCATAGTTGATCTCATATTGTTGAGAAAATCCTCTGATGACTAGCCTGACTTTGAAGCGCTCAATAAGGTCACTGAAAGTGTATTTAACCTTGAATACTCATTTAAAAGTGATTGATTGATGCCCTTTAAGCAGTTCAATCAATTCTCATGTTCTGTTTGCTGTTAAAGAATTTAACTCTTCTTCTATGACTTGTAATCATTGATGTTGATAAGTAAAGCTCTGAACAGTCTCCTTGTATGTAGAAGACTCATGTATATGCTTCTGCACTGTCATATTAACATAGTGAGGGTTTGGTTTCATTATTCAGTCAGATCAAGTAGTGTATGACATTGAGGCCTGCTGCTGCAGCCTTAAATTCTGCTCTGAAATTTCAGCGGCTGGTTCAGAGGTTAAATGTATGATTTCAGAGGCTTCTTCAGAGTCAGAAGAACCTTCCTCATTATTCTCAGCTTGTTTCAGTTGCATATCATTGTTCAAATTTTCTTCAAAATTTTCAGTTTGATTTTTAAGCCCCTGAGTTCATCAGCAATTTAGCAAGTTAACTCTGAGTTAGTTTTTAACACTTTGAGCGCTCTGAGCTTCTGATCTCATGTCTCAGTTAACAGCCGCTCTTAGCACCCTTTGAGCGCTTTGAGCTCAACCTTAAATCTTGAGCGGAACATCAAAATTTTGTGATAAAAAAACAGTTATTAAAACAATTGTTTAAACAAGTACACACACAGTGTTATAATAACAGTAAAACTTATAATAAGTAAACTTTTGCTAAAATTCACTTTTCTGCAATAAAAAATCATGATTTGTTGAGTCTGAAAGCACTCTATAAGTGTTGAGTTCTGAATATTTAAAGAACTTCAAGATTTTCGTCACTTAAAAATTTACACACTTTAATAACTTTTGCAACTCAACAGATATGAAGAAACTTTCAATGCATAAATTATAAAAAACAGTATTATCTATTAATGTTAAATTAAAAGTTTCTTCATAACTGCTATTGTTGTTAAGTTATATTTAATTCAAGTTTTCAACAGCGAAAAATCTTTCAAAAAAAGTCACATACTTTGAATAACTATTGCGCTTTTATACTTATGATATAACTTTCAATTTATAAGTTGTAGAGAATAAGCTGTTTAAGAGTTTTCTTATACAAACTTTCTTTTTATGTGTTGTTGTTGTTGAGTTATTCAAAAAGGCATTAAAAGTCTGTTTATTAATGTTGTAATTTTCATCACTGAAAGTTTGAAATCAATGTAACTTTTAACAACAACAGTTATAAAAAAACTTCAAGTTATAAAACTGTTTAATAGCTTATTCTCTACAACTTATAAACTGAAAATTATATTATAAGTATAAAAGCGCAATAGTTATTCAATATGCTAATATACTTATAATTAGTTAAAAGTTTTTTAATTCATAACTATTGCAAATTAAAACTTATAAAGAAATCTTTAGTCTATAAAGTGTACAGAATAAAGAGATCTAAAACTTTTCAATAAAAAGTTTCTTATTATTCATGAAGGTATAATAATTATTTAAAGTGTAAGATTTGTATGAGCTCATTTACTGCTCAGAGAGTGCTCTGAGCGCATAAAGTACTATTAACTAAAATCTTATTTTTGAGCAGGCTGCCAAGTTGCAGATGTTGACATCAGAGGCTCTGATAAATTCATCACTGCTTCAGGGCCTTCAGAGCTTGAAGACATTACTCTTTCACTTTCAGTACACCTCTGAGCAAGTTCCTGTGGTGTTAAAACTACTAAGTAATCATCATCATTTATATATGAGTTCATGAAGTCCTCATTTGCTTTGAAATGTTTTGAATTTTCCAGTAGGCTTTCACCTTTCTCTCCCTCAAGGAATAAAACATGCGTATGTATTTTCACCTGCTTTTTCACTTGATTTCAGACCTGAAATTGCTAATTGCTCTTACAATAACCCACAAAAACCCCTTTATAAGACGTGTTTTTGAGTTTCACCTGTTTTTCCTTTAATATATGACAATGAACAACACACCTGAATGAGCGTAGATGTTCAATGAAGGGTTTAAACCTCTTATATAATTCATATGAAGTTCTTCCTTCATGATCATCTCCTAAAGGAAGGTGATTCTTTAGGTAACAGATGATTTTGATGACTTCATCTTAAAATTTAATTAACAATTGAGTGTTATAAAGCATGCATCTAGTTGCTTCTGTAATTGTACAATTTAAGTGTTCAGAGACGCTGTTCTGCTCAGGTGTGTAGATGATGATAAATTTAAATTTCACCCCCTCTGACCCTTATATGCTTGTCAATTTTATATATTCTTCATCATTGTCAGCCTGTACAACCTTCAATTTCTCATCAGTTTCTTTCTCAGCTTTCATCTTTCAAGTCTTGAATATTTCATAGATATTCATCTTCTTTGCCATTAAGAAAATATCAGAATATCAGGCAAATTCATCTGTAAAAATAACAAAATACTGGTTTTCACCTAAAGTATTGACATGATAGGCTCCTCAAATGTCTGAATAAACTCATTGCAGGTGTTTTGTAATCATTGACTTTAACTTCTTGACCTGTACCTGTATCATCTTGTTATGCAAGCATGTTGAGCAGGCTTTCTTCACCTCATTAGGGTGTAATTCATGAGTTATACCCTTCACACACGGCTTGAGGCGTTGCATACAGCTTGCCTCAGCATGATTAAACCTCTGATGTCACTTCCAGTAGTCAGATTGAGCCTGTGTGAAAAAATTGAAATTTTCAGGGGTTTCAGGGGTAATGTGCCCTAAACTCATTTTTGAATAAAGGGTAATGAAACTGGCAATCATGCTGCCTGATACTGCTCTCACTAACTTCAGAGTGAGCTCTGATGTAAGTGATCCTCTCTCTGCTGTCACTGAGGCTGTCAGGCTTCTCATCAATTTTTGATAAACTTGAACCTTAAAGGTCACTTTTGCGCTCATCAACTCAACAACATAAACTGAATCATGTTGGTTTGCTGTGATCATGACGCTTTCATTATGCTTAAAAACAACATTTTTAAGCTTAAATTCAACTGTTATTCCGTGCTTACTTGCTGCCCCAATCAACAGCAAATTTCCGTCCAATTCAGAGACATAAAGGACGTCATTTAGAGTGAGTTTTCTTCCTTTAAAATCAACTTTCACCTTGCTCATACCAGCTGCTTTTATTGAGTGCTCATTGGTTAAGCAGACTTTCATGTAATAGTTCTGAATTTCAACAAAAATTGCTCAATTTGAAGTCATGTGGTGGCTCACTCTGAAGTTCACAATTCAGCAGTCAGGGGTTAGTTCTAGGTTGATTAGAGCTTTCATAATCACTGTCTTTCATGCTTATTCATCTGAGTTGAACTCATTGTCCTGACTAGTCAGATCTTTTAAATTTTTTGAATCTTTCACCAGCCCTGAATTTTCATTGGCTTGCCGTGCATTTGCCTTGAACTTTGATGATGATTTAACTCTGTTAAAAGGTAGTTCTTCCCCGTCTTTCATCTTTAAAGTGTAGCAATCAGAGGTGAAATGCCCCCTTTTCTGACACTGAAAACATGTTTTTCCTGTCTTGTCATCTTTGCCTTTGCTTCCTGCTTGGGCTGCGTTTGCGGTGGCATTATTAGTTGATTTATTATTCAACACTTCTTTCATTTCTCACTCCTTCAATTGACGTAGAACAGTCTTGATTTCAGGGTTCATGATTTCATTGTTTATTTGAAATACAACTGAGCTGTAAGGCTCCTCCTTTAAAGAGTCAAGGAACACTTCCTGAATCATGTCATCATTGATGAGCGCCTTTGATTTAAGCACTGTAATCTCTGCTTGAATTTTCTTCAAGGTGTGATAAACCTGCTCTGCTGTCTCCTTGAGTCCTTGCTTGTAATTGATGAATGCCTTAAGCTGTGACTGATAATATGACTTGCCCTTAAACTTCTTGATGTTCTCAAGGTGATCTCAAAGCTTCTTTGCTGTCTTCAGTTTGTAGAATGTTTCATCCTCCTGAGAGCAAAGTGATAATATGTTGTTTCAGATCTTCTTATCAGTCCTTCTTCACTTCTTATACTTCTTAATGAGAGGCTTTAATGTCTTCTCATCTAAACCCTTCTTCCCCTCTGATGCAGCGTCAGTCCCGTCTATGATGTCTCAGTAGTCTCATGCTTTCAAATAACCCCTTGTTCTCCCTGCTCATTGAGTGTAGTTCATCTCATTGAGTTTGACTAGGCCTGAGGCCTTCAGAGACTTGTATTTCATGCTCTTTTAAGACTGTGTGACTGCCTTCTGTGTACGCGGCGGCGTGGATAACGACTCAGGGGTGTGAGTATTTATTTGAAGTTTTATTCATTGAGCCTTTTTATATATATAGACGTTTCTATTCATTTGATTTTCAGAGTGAAATTCATATGAAGAATTGACGTCTTTTTCAGTCAGTTTTTCAACTTTATAACTGGCCGATATTGAAGGTTTATATTGAAGCAAACTTTGGTTGCTCAACTTGCTCAACGGCGGCGGGGGTGGCGACGGCGGGGTTGACGGCGGCGGGGTTGACGGCGGCGGGGGTTAAGGCAGTGAGGGTTAGGGCGGAGGTGGTAGGCAACAGCAACAGGCGGTAGTTTAGACATTGACTGGGCTCATAACCTGTTGTAATGGGATGATATAGAGACCAAATAAATGTATTGTATCTGCCTAAATATCACCCAAATGATATAAATGAACGTGAGGAAGAAAGCAGAAACTAAAGGCTTTAAAGCAATTAATATACATGTTAAGGAGCTTTTCGCTAAGCCAAAACATACGTACACCCATGACGTGACTGCTTCTCTTGCTAGGAACCCCTGCCCTAAACCCCTGCCCCAATGACGTCTGCTCGGCGGTGAATCGGCGAAATTCAACAGTATCTGTACCGATGCCGGCGGCTGCTCCACTTGAATCGGCACTTCCACCATCTTCGAAACCTCTTGGAATAGCAAAGAGAGCTAGTTGTTCCATATGAGCACCAACATGGTGCTGGAACTGAGCTGGAGTGACAACCAAGATCTCATTTTGAGGCATGTGGGGGTTGGATTTACTCAACTTCGTCGCCCACTCGTCACAGAAGGGGCAGTCGCTGGGGGAAATGCGATTCACCGATTGCTGACTGACCTTCACCAATGCCGGAAGTTGGGTTTCTGGAAATCTCCCCGAATGGCGGCTCCGCATGTGATCTTCAAAATTCTCAACGGATTCGAAAGGCATGCGGGAACATAGGTGACAGGCCCATTCTATGCGGTGGACTTGGAGCTCATGATTGAACCAGGCATGACGGTCTGCAAACATCTTCAAATCGCACTCCTCGAAGGTGCACACGTAGGGTTTAAGGTCTCGTAGGACGTGCCTCCTGGTAATCAAATTAGCGTTGATCTTCGTTGAGGACATCAAGCCTATACTACCTCCAGGAACGCTCTTGCCTGATATCTTGGATCCCCCAACAGTAAGGGCACTCGAACGGATAGATTCCTTTTGTAACTTCCTTGAGGTTTAGAACACGAAGTTTGTTAAAATCGTTGTCTTCACCCACAGACGTTGCGTATGATGTTTGCGAATGACCGTCTTCTGAGGCTTCTTCAGCTGTCTCCAGGTTGGCGGCCACTAATGTAGACGCAGACGTTGGTGCAACAAAGCTAGTAAGCCCCGTTCTCATCGTATGAGCTTTGTTGCCTGGTCTAGGTTCTGCGTTTGCCATATCCTTAATCTTCAATTGTCTTTCGCTATCAACAGGGTCGTGACTTGTAATATCATGCTTCGGTTCCCTGGACAGCTTGCCGCGATGTTCCCGGCAATAGCGAAGATAATGCCGTCGCTGAGTGATCGCCTTACCGAGACGGCGTTTCAGCCATTCGCTTTCTCTAGTGGCTAGTCGAGGAAACTTATGCTCAACATGGTCGATGTCATAGTGGTCGTCAAATGGTTCCTTGAGGGTGGTGGCAGCTTTGTGATAACGGTCTCTAGGCGTAGCGTTTCGGATGATCATGGAGATCTTGAATAAGCTGGAGATGGTTTCTTCGATCGAATTGAAGAGCTCTTGAGCCTCAGATCGGTGCTCGTCGATGAAGGATGTTTGCCCGTAGGCGTAGGTAGTATCAGTTTGCTTATCATGCTCGCCAAGGTTGAGGGACGAGCCAGTTCTATTGGGTCTTTCACCAGAAGCTATTGAGCAGGCTGGAGGAACAGTCAGAGGAATTTTACCCTCATGTAGAGTCCTTGAAGCTCACCATCTTTCAGGGTCTCCTCTAGATCCTCTAAAAGCTCAACAATCTGATTCGCAATCTTAGGCTGCGCTCTTAACCTGTAGTCTAGTGATAGTGGCGACTGGGCTTCTTGAAGAGCTCCAATGTTTCCTGCCCAGATCATATACCGGCCGAGCTCATCGCAAACCATTGAGTGTGAGATGTTCCATGGCGGTTGATGTACAAGGTCTTGAGATAAGCTGCCCAGCTTCTTAAAGTCATCTACACAAATGCGAGCCTGGGTAGCAATCGCTGAAGCCTGCCCGGAAGTCATATCAGGTTAAGCTAGGAGACTGCTGTGTTTCACACGTAAGCGGGGGGGTTGTGTCCTTTAGAAATTGTAAAACGACGGCTCCAATTTCATTAGAGTAAGGCTGCTTCAGCTTTGCAGTAAAACAGGCCCAGAGAGGCAACGTCTCGAAGGAAAAGTGTGTTGGATAAACGGAGGGGAAATGTGTCTGGCGAAAGACTCACGTAACACAGGAGAGTTCCTAATCTGGCTTAATGCTTACCCCGCTTCGACGGGGCTGAGCAGGCTGAAGGACCCGCAGGCAAAGCTTTGGAAAGCGCACACTGATTCTTGAGGCTCACTTCCAACTTCTCCACCAAAACCGAAGAGGGCTTTTCTCACGAAGTGGATCACTTGCCATGAGTGGCGTCGAAGCAGCAGGTTTCATCCTGGCAGCCTTCCCGCTACTGATCTCCGCTCTTGAGCACTATCGCGAGAGCGCCGAAGTCCTCGAAGATTGGTGGCAAATTAAGCGAGAGTACCGGAAATGCAGGCATGAGATCAAACATCAGAAGTTGCTATTCGAAGGGAATTTAGAAGAATTCCTATTACCGCTCATCGTTGACGAAGACGAGCTCAAGGCGCTCATAGCAGACCCTGGTGGCGCGCAATGGAAGGACCCTAACCTCGATGAGACGCTCAAGGCACGTCTTCCGAAATCATATGATCTTTATTTGGAGACAATCACGGAAATCAAGGAGGTTACGGAAGAGTTGAAGCGTGAGCTTGGGGTTGATAAGCTTCACTTTCAAAACGAGCTTGCAGTCAATGATGTACGTATTACCAAGAAACATTCGTGCAAAGCCTTACCTAGAATACCTTTTATCGCAGGCAGAGAAACGTGACTTAAAACCCACTACCGGGCGAAGCAACATTGTGAGCAAGGCAAATCTAGAGTATCAGGCTCAGCGGATCAGATTTGCACTTGGCGATTCCTCACGGAACAAGCTCTTCAACCAGCTCAATCACTATAACAAGAGGCTTCGAGATCTGCTGGAGACGCAGGATAGACTTACAGCCTTAAGGAGCACGGGAAAGAAAGGGCAGAGCACGCTCAGCAGCAGAGCATTGAGCCAGTTCTGGCGTCATGCAAATACCCTGTACAACCTTCTTGCAAACGCATGGCGCTGTGAGTGCCAGACCTCCCATCATGCCAATCTTCTGCTGCAGCATCGCACAACTCCGGCAGCAGATTTCAAGGTACTGTTTCTCTCCAACAAAAGCACAGCAAGCCAAAATACCGGGCCATGGAGTTGGCAAGAGACACATTTCAAGCTTCTCAATAACGAGCACGAGTCTATCGAGATAGCTGTCCCCAGAACTATCCCGATCGAAATAACAATGAGAGCACCGAACATGAGTCACAAAAAGCCTAATGCTCTCCGCTCCTTACTCTTGGGTCGGCGCACGAATCCTATCATCACGGCGTAAGTCATGACACGCACTGCTCCATGCTTCCTAATGACTAAAGAATGTAGTGGTATCGCTAGCGATAACCTGAGTTTGCTTGTAGCTTCACGGACCCCTAAGCCGAAGGTTATCTGGCGAGATACAGAGCAATGTTCTGCATCGCCATCGTCAGCACATCATGATAGAGCAGTAATCACGGATCTATGCAACACCATTGCAACACACCGCCCAGGGCTCTCCTGCTTTGGCTTGTTGAAGAATGAGGAAGCTTGTTTTACTGTCTATCCTCTCACAAAGCTGCGTCCAACTTTTGACGCGCGAAAAACTGTTACGCTTCAGATGCTTCTGGATAAGGAGTTTGAAATCACCCTCAACCGCCGCCAGCGCTATTTAATCGCCCTCACTCTCGCCTCCTCCCATCTTCAGCTTCATTCGACCCCGTGGCTCAGCGCGCAATGGAGTAAGAAAGACATCGTCTTTCTACGTGATGATGAAGCCCCCAATGCCGTCATCGCAGATCAACCCTATATATCCCGCGACTTTTCTCCAATAATTCCTCTTACCTCAACAATGGACGCGCATGGAGACAGAAGCGTATCTAACCTTGGTATCATGCTGCTTGAGCTCTGCTTCGGCGTCGCTCTTGAAGATCACAAGCTCAGACAGAATTTCGTCCCTGGCAATGGCCAATCGAATCCATACTTGGATTTGGCAATGGCGCGCGAGTGGTGTAGCGCCGCGAGTGATGAGGCCGGCCCGGAGTTTGCAAGCGCCATACAGTGGTGTCTGCAAATGAATAGCGTGGATGTGAAGAGTAAGGAAGGTCGGGAGAGGCTTTTCATAGAGGTCGTCGAGCCATTGCAGTACTGTCATAATATCATGAACGAGCGCACCAGCGTTCTCTGACTTTCCACGATTAGAAAGCAATCAAGGAGATGGTCAAGCAGTTGATGGAGGATATCGCATTAGAGGTCATTACTGACGGTGGAAAACTCTGTTGTTGCATCACCCTTTCTGTTAAAACAAATGTGGCAAATCATGCGGGTCACATGCTCTTCAGGGGAAACCTCACGCTCTTAAAGTCTCACCTGTGTCCCCCTGGTATGACGTTATCCTTTTTAGCATAACCACAAGTTTAGAGCTTCTGCGATGCAATGGCTTTGCCCGAGCTTGAAATAAGAACAAGGATGCCTTTCATCTGGACATGAGCTCTATATGAGGCCACTGACAAATCATTTCATACCAGAAATCGAACCCGCCCCAACCTGGTTTACCCCCTCGAATATTTTGCAGTTCATTAACCAATCACCCTGCCGCTCTATACGGCCATGCAGAGCCGCCAGAGCGATCCCAAACACCCCTCTTGTCACTGTGTAGAACGATTATTTAGAGGCTAAATAAAATATATTATTGCACTAGCTAAATATTAGTCCACAATTGGATCATGGACGTGGGGAAGAAAGCAGGAACTCAAGGCTTTAGAGCTGTTAATATACATATTTTAAAGCTTTTCACTAAGCCTAAATATGATGTACTAATTATGATGTGACTGCTTTTCTCACTTACGCTGCACCATAGGTTGAGTTTTACCCAGTGGGTTTGAGTTTGGGTTGGGTTTGGGTTGGGTTTTGGGGTGGGTTATACGTGTCAAAACCCAACTCATTTAACTCAAACCCAGAAAATTCTGAGCTAACTCAGTACATACAAATAGTTATGGTAGTCTTTATGATAGTCAAGAAAGTCAGTTCAAAAGGTGCCTTCTCAAGTCATTTTCAAGGCCATTTTTTGAGGCTGTCATCAAAGCCATTTTGGAAGCCGTTTTGAAAGCTGTTTTTCAAGGCCGTCGTTGAAGCCATTTTGGAAGTCATTTTGAAAGTCATTTTGAAAGTCATTTTGAAAGTCATTGAACGGGCGCGCGGGTTAAGGTTAGGGTGGGCCGTGCGCGGGGGACTTGGTGAAAAAAAAAACCAAAAAACCATCACCACCATCACCACCACCACCATCCCCACCTTCAGCAGGCGCACGCCGGCGGCCAGCAAGCAAGCAAGCAAGCAAGTAAATAAGTAAGCAAGCAAGAGGATGTTGATTTTCTTCTGCAAAGTTCAAAGCATTCCCACGGCTCTGATCAATTGCGCTCATGGGAAAGAAATGTTCATGCACATAACGCCTTTCCACGGCTCTGATTGGCCGCGCCCGTGGAAAGAAATGTTCATGCACATAACGCCTTTCCACGGCCCTGATTGGCCACGCCCGTGGAAAAGAAATGTTCATGCACATAACACCTTTCCACAGCTCTGATTGGCCGCGCCTGTGGAAAAGAAATATTCTTATGCACGTAACACCTTTTCATGACTCTGATTGACTGCGCTCATGACTTCTTCATTTATTTATGATTTATCACCTCCTCTCCCTCCTCCCCCTCTTCTTCTTCAACCACTTCAGTGTGCATGCATCATCAGTGCAGAGCAGCTTGCAAGGAGGAGTTGACTGCTGTTAAGCTTCTACACAGTTTGCTTCCTTGAGAATTTAATCACCCTTCAGTGTTGCGGTGGTGCGGGCCTTGAAGCGGCCATGACTTCAGCGTGAAAAGAAATCCTCATGCACATAACACCTTTTCACAACTCTGATTGACCGCGCGCCTGTCATTTGTGATTTATTATCCTCTCAGGTGAGAATCAACAGGCTTTCTTTTTCTTCTTCTTTTCTCAAAAATCACTCAACTTCATGTGCATCATCAGTGTGAAGCAGCTTGTTAAGAAGTTGACTGCTGTCAACCTTCTGCACAGTTTACCCTTGATAAAATTTAATCATTCAGGTGCTGTTGAGATGCAGTCTTGAGAAGATCATGATTTCAGAAAGAGGCAGAAAGAGTTATTTAAAAAATTCTTATACACATAACACTTTTTCACAGCTCTGATTGACTGCAGTTTAATTTTCAGAGTGGCTTAACATCCTCTCAGTCTCAACTTTTCATTCAAGCAATGAAGGATTTCACATCATCAAATGTAAAGAAGCTTTGAGAGAGTAATTGATTGTAATTAACTTTTTTATACATGTGACTACCTGACTACCTGATTACTCACTGAACACTTTGCAGAGTGATGTAAAACAGAGTCTGAAGCAGAAATATTTAAATATTTAATATAATGCAGCTAACCTCTGAAAATTGTGACACAGAAATTCACAGTCATATCATATCATCAGGTGCAAGACTGAAATAAAAATACACATCAAAACTGCTGCAGTGACTCTGATTCAATTTCATAAACTGATACTACATGAGGCTGACTTGATCATGTTCTTTGATTCAATCTCATAATGTTATTAATTAAAGGGCAGTGTTAAGGCTCCTGCATTATAATATTAGTGAAGTATGCAGTGTGAGCATACACATGATACTGCTCATCTTGCTCACCTTGCTCACCTTGTTGAGCATAATGAGCATGAATGTAAGGGGCTGGGTGTATGACGGTCATCGTAGTGGTGTTTGAACGGGGTGTCGTAGGCAAAAGTCATGATAGAGTCAATGCAGTGATTATACATCTTCTATTCAGTGGCAAAACTGATCACTGAGGAAGCAGGTTTCTGAACCTCCTTGTGAAGAGTTTTCACTTGATGCCAAGGCGCTAGGTGCTGAGTCATCATATTTATATAATGTCATATTATAGTGTCATACTATAATGTCATATTAGTGTTGTACTGTCATACTATTATATGGTGACCCTGACACAGCATTCCCCTTCTCATGGCGCCGTCCTCAGTGCCAATTGACTCTGAATTCATCATCATAGACATCACCATGATGGCCTGATAAGTGGTTGACCATGTAGGGTGAGGGTGTGAAACTGTGCTAAGGTAAGGCTGATCACATGCTTCACTTAATTATTATGATATCACGCCTGGCAGTAAGTTCCTCCTAACATAAACATTGAAATTAAAATGTTTATCATAGGTTCAAAACACTCTTCTCTTGTGTTTCTTCTTCATCATCTCTCTTATGACATGTCATCATACTTCTCACAGCTTTTCTGCAGCTCATTGAGTGACCTGATGACTTCATGATGTCATCCCTCATTGCAGAGGTGTTCACCTCATGAAGGGAGTGTCATGAAGCTTGCAGCTCACACCTCATTTGCAGTGTCATACTTCCTGTCATACTTCATATGGATGCTAACATGATATATAGGCAATCAATACTTGAACTCTTGAACCCACAGTCATGAACAACAGTGAAGACCCACCTTCATCAGGGAAGCTCATCAATCTCTGAGCTCAGTGTGATGAGGAGGGCTCTGAGTCAGAGTTGATGAGTGAAACTGTGATGATCAACACCTTCAGAAAGAGATGAGGAAACAGGGTGATAAAACTGATTATTCAACACCTGAAGAGGGTCAGGTGTTTACCTTCAAGTGACATCTTCAACAGCAGTTTCTGCTCTGTGTGATGTCACAATGATACCTCACTGCCGGCTCATGTGCAGCAGGCTCATCATCATGAGCGTGTGATTTGAGAGAACCTCAGTCACACATTGTCAGGTACTGCTCACTGTGACTCTTGTATAAGGGCTGAAGTTGATCACTGCTTTGTGTCAGACAGGGGAGCCTGCACATGTTGCATATCTCTCTGCAACTCTCATGAGTAATGCATGACAGAGCCTTCAATCATCACTGCTCTTGACTCTGAGAGCTCTGATGTTGTTGTCCTGACACATGTTTATGATGATCAGAGGGGTGACAGCACATCATAAGTCTGCCTTCCTCAATCTCCTTTTGTTTTGTTTAATATGACAAAGTGTCATACTTTTGTCATACTTTATGTTGTACTTTTGCATTGTTAACTAGTCATAGTGTTCAATGACTAACCTTAATTCTCACCCTGTACCCAGGTGGGTACAGTAAGGCTGACAGAGTATATTGTATCACAGTTTCAGTACTTCTCAGCCATTTCAGCCTTACTGTACCCAACCCCCTGTAATTGCTTGTACCCAACCTTAACTTTTGACAGAGATGTTGAATAAAGAAGCTTGAAAGAAGAAAGTTATAAAGCAGTCTGAGTTCTTAAACATGCAGTTCTGCCTGTCTTTTTATCCTAAGAACTCAGAAAGTTATTAATTATGTAAATAAGTCTCAAGTTCTGATGTTCTGTCTTGATTTTCAGGGTCTTCTCACTATTCAGAGTCAGAACTTCACACTAACCTTAATTCTCACCCTGTACCCAGGTGGGTACAGTAAGGCTGACAGAGTATATTGTATCACAGTCTCAGTACTTCTCAGCCATTTCAGCCTTACTGTACCCAACCCCCTGTAATTGCTTGTACCCAACCTTAACTGTTGACAGAGATGTTGAATAAAGAAGCTTGAAAGAAGAAAGTTATAAAGCAGTCTGAGTTCTTAAATATGCAGTTCTGCCTGTCTTTTTATCCTAAGAACTCAGAAAGTTATTAATTATGTAAATAAGTCTCAAGTTTTGATGTTCTGTCTTGATTTTCAGGGTCTTCTCACTATTCAGAGTCAGAACTTCACACTAACCTTAATTCTCACCCTGTACCCAGGTGGGTACAGTAAGGCTGACAGAGTATATTAAATCACAGTCTCAGTACTTCTCAGCCATTTCAGCCTTACTGTACCCAACCCCCTGTAATTGCTTGTACCCAACCTTAACTGTTGACAGAGATGTTGAATAAAGAAGCTTGAAAGAAGAAAGTTATAAAGCAGTCTGAGTTCTTAAATATGCAGTTCTGCCTGTCTTTTTATCCTAAGAACTCAGAAAGTTATTAATTATGTAAATAAGTCTCAAGTTTTGATGTTCTGTCTTGATTTTCAGGGTCTTCTCACTATTCAGAGTCAGAACTTCACACTAACCTTAATTCTCACCCTGTACCCAGGTGGGTACAGTAAGGCTGACAGAGTATATTAAATCACAGTCTCAGTACTTCTCAGCCATTTCAGCCTTACTGTACCCAACCCCCTGTAATTGCTTGTACCCAACCTTAACTGTTGACAGAGATGTTGAATAAAGAAGCTTGAAAGAAGAAAGTTATAAAGCAGTCTGAGTTCTTAAATATGCAGTTCTGCCTGTCTTTTTATCCTAAGAACTCAGAAAGTTATTAATTATGTAAATAAGTCTCAAGTTTTGATGTTCTGTCTTGATTTTCAGGGTCTTCTCACTATTCAGAGTCAGAACTTCACACTAACCTTAATTCTCACCCTGTACCCAGGTGGGTACAGTAAGGCTGACAGAGTATATTAAATCACAGTCTCAGTACTTCTCAGCCATTTCAGCCTTACTGTACCCAACCCCCTGTAATTGCTTGTACCCAACCTTAACTGTTGACAGAGATGTTGAATAAAGAAGCTTGAAAGAAGAAAGTTATAAAGCAGTCTGAGTTCTTAAATATGCAGTTCTGCCTGTCTTTTTATCCTAAGAACTCAGAAAGTTATTAATTATGTAAATAAGTCTCAAGTTTTGATGTTCTGTCTTGATTTTCAGGGTCTTCTCACTATTCAGAGTCAGAACTTCACACTAACCTTAATTCTCACCCTGTACCCAGGTGGGTACAGTAAGGCTGACAGAGTATATTAAATCACAGTCTCAGTACTTCTCAGCCATTTCAGCCTTACTGTACCCAACCCCCTGTAATTGCTTGTACCCAACCTTAACTGTTGACAGAGATGTTGAATAAAGAAGCTTGAAAGAAGAAAGTTATAAAGCAGTCTGAGTTCTTAAATATGCAGTTCTGCCTGTCTTTTTATCCTAAGAACTCAGAAAGTTATTAATTATGTAAATAAGTCTCAAGTTTTGATGTTCTGTCTTGATTTTCAGGGTCTTCTCACTATTCAGAGTCAGAACTTCACACTAACCTTAATTCTCACCCTGTACCCAGGTGGGTACAGTAAGGCTGACAGAGTATATTAAATCACAGTCTCAGTACTTCTCAGCCATTTCAGCCTTACTGTACCCAACCCCCTGTAATTGCTTGTACCCAACCTTAACTGTTGACAGAGATGTTGAATAAAGAAGCTTGAAAGAAGAAAGTTATAAAGCAGTCTGAGTTCTTAAATATGCAGTTCTGCCTGTCTTTTTATCCTAAGAACTCAGAAAGTTATTAATTATGTAAATAAGTCTCAAGTTTTGATGTTCTGTCTTGATTTTCAGGGTCTTCTCACTATTCAGAGTCAGAACTTCACACTAACCTTAATTCTCACCCTGTACCCAGGTGGGTACAGTAAGGCTGACAGAGTATATTAAATCACAGTCTCAGTACTTCTCAGCCATTTCAGCCTTACTGTACCCAACCCCCTGTAATTGCTTGTACCCAACCTTAACTGTTGACAGAGATGTTGAATAAAGAAGCTTGAAAGAAGAAAGTTATAAAGCAGTCTGAGTTCTTAAATATGCAGTTCTGCCTGTCTTTTTATCCTAAGAACTCAGAAAGTTATTAATTATGTAAATAAGTCTCAAGTTTTGATGTTCTGTCTTGATTTTCAGGGTCTTCTCACTATTCAGAGTCAGAACTTCACACTAACCTTAATTCTCACCCTGTACCCAGGTGGGTACAGTAAGGCTGACAGAGTATATTAAATCACAGTCTCAGTACTTCTCAGCCATTTCAGCCTTACTGTACCCAACCCCCTGTAATTGCTTGTACCCAACCTTAACTGTTGACAGAGATGTTGAATAAAGAAGCTTGAAAGAAGAAAGTTATAAAGCAGTCTGAGTTCTTAAATATGCAGTTCTGCCTGTCTTTTTATCCTAAGAACTCAGAAAGTTATTAATTATGTAAATAAGTCTCAAGTTTTGATGTTCTGTCTTGATTTTCAGGGTCTTCTCACTATTCAGAGTCAGAACTTCACACTAACCTTAATTCTCACCCTGTACCCAGGTGGGTACAGTAAGGCTGACAGAGTATATTAAATCACAGTCTCAGTACTTCTCAGCCATTTCAGCCTTACTGTACCCAACCCCCTGTAATTGCTTGTACCCAACCTTAACTGTTGACAGAGATGTTGAATAAAGAAGCTTGAAAGAAGAAAGTTATAAAGCAGTCTGAGTTCTTAAATATGCAGTTCTGCCTGTCTTTTTATCCTAAGAACTCAGAAAGTTATTAATTATGTAAATAAGTCTCAAGTTTTGATGTTCTGTCTTGATTTTCAGGGTCTTCTCACTATTCAGAGTCAGAACTTCACACTAACCTTAATTCTCACCCTGTACCCAGGTGGGTACAGTAAGGCTGACAGAGTATATTAAATCACAGTCTCAGTACTTCTCAGCCATTTCAGCCTTACTGTACCCAACCCCCTGTAATTGCTTGTACCCAACCTTAACTGTTGACAGAGATGTTGAATAAAGAAGCTTGAAAGAAGAAAGTTATAAAGCAGTCTGAGTTCTTAAATATGCAGTTCTGCCTGTCTTTTTATCCTAAGAACTCAGAAAGTTATTAATTATGTAAATAAGTCTCAAGTTTTGATGTTCTGTCTTGATTTTCAGGGTCTTCTCACTATTCAGAGTCAGAACTTCACACTAACCTTAATTCTCACCCTGTACCCAGGTGGGTACAGTAAGGCTGACAGAGTATATTAAATCACAGTCTCAGTACTTCTCAGCCATTTCAGCCTTACTGTACCCAACCCCCTGTAATTGCTTGTACCCAACCTTAACTGTTGACAGAGATGTTGAATAAAGAAGCTTGAAAGAAGAAAGTTATAAAGCAGTCTGAGTTCTTAAATATGCAGTTCTGCCTGTCTTTTTATCCTAAGAACTCAGAAAGTTATTAATTATGTAAATAAGTCTCAAGTTTTGATGTTCTGTCTTGATTTTCAGGGTCTTCTCACTATTCAGAGTCAGAACTTCACACTAACCTTAATTCTCACCCTGTACCCAGGTGGGTACAGTAAGGCTGACAGAGTATATTAAATCACAGTCTCAGTACTTCTCAGCCATTTCAGCCTTACTGTACCCAACCCCCTGTAATTGCTTGTACCCAACCTTAACTGTTGACAGAGATGTTGAATAAAGAAGCTTGAAAGAAGAAAGTTATAAAGCAGTCTGAGTTCTTAAATATGCAGTTATGTCCTGAATAAACACTTCAATGAAGTCAGCAACTGACATTGTCTTCTGTATTAAAATATAATGAGCCATTTTGATCAACTTATTGATTATGATGAGGATTGAATCTCATGTCATACTTTCATATGTGCTGCTCAGTGGCAGGTCTGTAATGAAGTTCATTGTCATCATATGTCATGACATTTTTGAGACTGATAATGAGTTCAATAACCTGTATGATTTGTGATGAGCTGGCTTCACCTTTTGACATTCAACACAGTCATGACAGTAATGTCATACATCTCTGACAGCATCAGGTTAATTATAAGATTGCTGCATTAATTCTGCAGTTCTTGACTTCCTGAAATGACCTGCAAAAACATCATCATGAAATTGACTGATCACTACATTGTGAAGGGCAGGGTTCTGCGGAATGTAGATCTTATCATCATAATGTATGACATTATTTATTTCTTGCCAATGTTTTCATATATCTGACAGTATAAATGTCATATTTGGTTGCATTTCTGATGTCATGATCATCTCAGGGTTCATGTTTATATTCATATTTATCATCTCAGACTCAGCCAAGTTGTTTTTATCTTTAAAAGGGGTAGTTAATTCCTGTCATACTCATCATATCAAACTGTCTTTCAACTGCTCAGTATGAATTGCACATTTGAGTTGTTTGATAAACATTCTTGTATAAGCTGTTATCTCCTCACCTATTGATGAGTGAGTAGACATGAGTTGAAGCACTTTAACAGTGTCAGCAGAAGCATTATCCTCAATTTGAAGATTAATAGAAACATGACTTGCATCACTGTTCATAACTGCAGTGTTTGCTGAGTTATTCTTGATTGAGTGCTGCTGAGACTCTGCATACTTAAGCTCTCTTATTCAGTCACGGCTTGCTTCTTGAGCATGTAGGTCACAGACTGCTGATGTTTCAGTTGTATCATCAGCTTCAGTATTCATTGTATTGATATATTCATCACGGCTTGCTTCTTAAGCATGTAGGTCATGAACTGCTGATGTTTCAGTCATGTCATCAGCTTCAGTATTTGTTGTATTAACATATTCATCACAGCTTGCTTCTTCTTGAGCAGATAAGTTTCACACTGCTGATGTTCTGATGAGATCATCATCTTCAGTGTTCATCATACTGATAATATTCATTGTGACAGATATGATGTTCTCTTGTTGTAGCTTCTGTCATACTGAGCGTCTTGATCACAGCGTCATTATGACAAGTATGTATAATTTCTCTTGCACTGACTTATAGTCCTTGCTTCCTAAATGGAAGGACTGTTGCATTATTTCAGCAGCAGTTGAGGTACTGACAGCCTTCAGCAGTTCATAATCAGGTCATCTTGACAGATCATCAGCAGAGTTCTTCTTACTCTTTTAATATGTGATCTTAAAGTCATACTCAGTGAGCTTTTCAGCTCACTTGAGCTGCCTTCATGTGAGGTTTAAGGTAGTCATGAACCAAACAAGGTTTGCATGATCAGTCAGTATGAAAATTTGATGTCTAGCACCCTGACAGTAGTGCTGTCAATGATGCATGACTTTCATGATGACAAGGAGCTCTTGCTCACCTGTATCATATCAGATCTCAGTATTTAGCAGCTTCTTGCTGTAATAAGTAACTGATAATCAGTGCAATTGACTGTTGACCTCAAAGTGTTGCATCAAGATTTCATTAATTGTGAATTCAGAGGCGTCTGTTTCAACCCTCATGAGTTTGTTTTCATCAAAATAGTGTAGTAATGAAGCACTCATGAAGGTCTCCTTCAGAGCATTAAACACTTTCAATGTGACTCCTGAGAGTGAAAAAGAGGCAGGTATGATGTTTTCTTGTTGTAGCTCTCCTCTGACTTGCAGATTGCATGCTGAATACTCTGTATTGAACCTCTGCAATGAGGTCAGGCTGTTCTGCTTTCTTTTAATAGCAGTTCATTGAGATTGAAGAGGAGAGAGTGATGTATCCTCAGTCTTCTTTTTATTCTTTCCTGTTTTCAGGAGATTTAACAGTGGTGCTGTAATTCATGAATAGTCTCTTATAAACCTTCAGAAAAAGTTGATGAAGCCTAGAAAGACCTGCAATTCATGAATGTTCTCTGAGAGTAATCATTCTTCAACAGCGTGAATCCTTTCTGAACTCATATGTATGCCTTCAGTATTGATCTTAAACCTCAGGAAGTCCACTTTCATTGCATTGAAGGAGCATTTACTGATCTTAAGGTGAAGATCATGACATCATAATGCAGTTAGTACTTGTTGTACATGCTCCTCATGTTCAGATTCATCTTTGCTGAAGATCAGGATATCATCTAGATAAATCACACAGGTTATATCAAGGAACTCATCAAGAGCCTTATCAATGAAGGCCTGAAACATAGCAGGAGCATTTGTGAGACTGAAAGACATGACAAGATATTTGAACAGGCTGAATCATGTTCAGAATGCTGTTTTCCACTCATCTTCACCCTTGATTCATATTTGATTATATGCATCCTTGCAGTTCAGCTTAGTGAACTTCTTAACTTCTTGAAGACAGTTCAACATATCTGATATGAGTGGTAGGGGATAACAGTTCTTAATGATAATGTCATTCAATCACTTATAGTCAATGATCAGTCACAGGCTTCCGTCTGATTTAGGCATGAACATGACAGGTGAAGCTGCAGGTGATATTAATTTGCAGACTATGCCTGCTTTCATAGCGTCATCTAAATATACCTTCAGTACATTGAGCTCAGTCAGGAACATTGAGTATAACTTTTTAAATGAAGGTTGCTGCCCTGATTTCAAGTCAATGACATGATCATGTGAACCTCTCTCAGGCAGAGACTGCTTCTCAGTCACCTGAAATATGTTCACGTAATCATGATATTCAGGTGATAATGTGTCATACACATTTTTACCTCTGTCATACTGTAATGAGTTCATCTGAAGGGTATATTTTTCCATATCAGCCACTAGGTCCGCCGGCCCTATAAAGCAGTCAGTAATGATGAGGTTGTTCATATGTAGGACATTCTTCAAAGCCTTCTTTTCACTGACAGTGAATATACAGTGTGCAGTAGTATGTTTTGGCTTTCTCCATAGGAATTTACCCGTATCATAGTAGTGATTTGAGTTTGCATGAACTAGAAATGATAGCCTGAGGACAAAAGGAGCTGATGTGTTGTCTTGTGTGACAAAGAAATGATTGTTATAGTGGTAGGGTTGACCGTCAGTGTCATACACTGTAATCATCAGTACAACAGACTCTGATAGCTCAATCACATTACCTCATGCATTGCCTTGAGCCTCATAGGATTCAGTCAGTAGGGACAGCTTATTGACAACATCTCATGTGATTGTATTGCCCTGGCTGCCATTGTTGATAATATATGAATATTGTGGAGATTTGCTCATCATATCACTCATTGTCATTATGTGCAGTTCCACCTCTAGTTGCCCTGATATCAGACGTGAGATATCATCAATAATCAGTAATGA
>KK106981.1:10543421-10664279 GCA_000611775.1 Umbilicaria muhlenbergii
AAGTTCATATGATGATTAATTTATCACACATCATATCATGAATGAGCTGAGTTTTTTTCAATGCAGTTTCTTCATCTGCTTGTTCACTGACACATTCTTTTTATTAATCAGTATTAAATCACCTTCTTTGAATGTTATCTCTGTTCAGTGCTGATTATAATAATTTGCATACATCTCATTAATCTGTTGTAGCTGCTTCTGAGCTGTTGCAATTTGATCTTGAAGTCACTGTGCATCTGCATAGGGTCTTATTTGTTCATGTGAGTGCTGTATAAACAGCCTACTTAAGCTCATCTGAGGGTCTCACTTTAAGTTAAGCTGAAAGGGGCTCTTTCCTGTAGCAGCATGTATGAAGTTGTTGTATGAGAACTTCATGCAGAGTAAAAGCTTCACTCAGTCCTCTTGCTGCTTATTAATGAATATGTGTAAATACACCTTCAGAGACTGGTTCTGCCTCTTTGTTTGATCATCAGTTTGCGGGTGAAAAGCTGTTGACATGTTATGATGACACTGCATGTGAAAGCAGAAGCTGATTCACTGCTCTGATGTAAACAGCTTGTCTCTGTCTGTGATTAAGACTTTTGACACATCATGATGCTTGATTATGTCCTGAATAAACACTTCAATGAAGTCAGCAACTGACATTGTCTTCTGTACTGAAATATAATGAGCCATTTTGGTCAACTTATCAATTATGACAAGGATTGAATCTCATGTCATACTTTCATACGTGCTGCTCAGTGGTAGATTCATAATGAAGTTCATTGTCACTGTATGCCATGGCTCAGTTGGGACTGGCAATGAGTTTAATAACTCATATGATTTGTGATGAGCTGACTTCACCTTTTGGCATTCAACACAGTCATGACAGTAACGTCATATGTCTCTGACAGTGTCAAGTCAGTCATAAGATCACTGCATTAATTCTGCAGTTCTTGACTTCTTGAAATGACCTGCAAAAACATCATCATGAAATCAACTGATCATCACATTGCAGAGGGCAGGGTTCTGTGAAATGTAGACTTTATCATCATAATGTATGACATCATTTATTTCTTGCCAACATTTTCATATATCTGACAGTATAGATGTCATATTTGACTGCATTTCTGATGTCATGATCATCTCAGAGTTCATGTCTATATTCATATTTATCATCTCAGACTCAGCTAAGTTGTTTTTATCCTTAAAAGGGGTAGTTAATCCCTGTTGTACTCATCATATCAAACTGTCTTTCAACTGCTCAGTATGAATCACATGTTTAAGTTGTTCAATAAACATTCTTGTATAAGCTGTTATCTCCTCACTTATTGATGAGTGAGTAGACATGAGTTGAAGCGCTTCAACAGTGTCAGCAGAAGCATTATCCTCAATTTAAAGGTTAATGAGAACATAACTTGCATCATTGTTCATAACTGCAGTGTTTGCTGAGTTATTCTTGATTGAGTGCTGCTGAAGCTCTGCATATTTAGATTCTCTTATTCAGTCACAGCTTGCTTCTTGAGCATGTAGGTCATGAACTGCTGATGTTTCAGTCATATCATCAGCTTCAGTATTCATCATACTGATATATTCATCACGGCTTGCTTCTTGAGCATGTAGGCCACGGACTGCTGGTGTTTCAGTCATATCACCAGCTTCAGTATTCATCATATTGATATATTCATCATGACTTGCTTCTTCTTGAGTAGATAAGTTCTGCACTGCTGATGTTCTGATGAGATCATCATCTTCAGTGTTCATTGTACTGATAGTATTCATTGTGACAGGTACAACATTCTCTTGTCATAACTTCTGTCATACTGAGCGTCTTGACTGCAGCATCATTGCAGCAAGCGTGTATAATTTCTCCTGCACTGACTTATAGTCCTTGCTTCCTAAATGAAAGGACTGTTGCATTATTTCAGCAGCAGTTGAGGTACTGACAGCCTTCAGCAGTTCATAATCAGGTCATTTTAACAGATTGTCAGCAGAGTTCTTCTTGCTCTCTTGATATGTGACCTTAAAATCATACTCAGTGAGCTTTTCAGCCCACTTGAGCTGCCTTCATGTGAGGTTTGAGGTAGTCATGAACCAAACAAGGTTTGCATGATCAGTCAGTATGACAATTTGATGTCTAGCACCTCAACAGTAGTGCTGTTAATGATGCATGACTTTCATGATGACAAGAAGCTCTTGCTCACCTGTATCATATTGAGTCTCAGTATTTAGCAGCTTCTTGCTGTAGTAAGTAACTGATAATCAGTGCAATTGACCATTGACCTTGAAGTGTTGTGTCAAGATTTCATCAATTGTGAATTCAGAGGCGTCTGTTTCAACCTTCATGAGTTTGTTTTCATTGAAATAGTGTAGCAATGAAGCACTCATGAAGATCTTCTTCAGAGCATTAAACACTTTCAATGTGACTCCTGAGAGTGAAAAAGAGGCAGGTATGATGTTTTCTTGTTGTAGCTCTCCTTCAACTTGCAGGTTGCATGCTGAATACTCTGTATTGAATCTTCACAATGAGGTCAGGCTGTTCTGCTTTCTTTTAGTAGCAGTCTGTTGAGACTGAAGAGGAGAGGGTGATGTATCCTCAGTCTTCTTTTTATTCTTTTCTGTTTTCAGGAGATTTAACAGTGGTGCTGCAATTCATGAATAATCTCTTATAAACCTTCAGAAAAAGTTAGTGAAGCCTAGAAAGACCTGCAATTCATGAATGTTCTCTGAAGGTAGTCATTCTTCAACGGCGTGAATCCTTTCTGAACTCATATGTATGCCTTCAGTATTGATCTTAAACCTCAGGAAGTTCACTTCTGTTGCATTAAAGAAGCATTTGCTGATCTTAAGGTGAAGATCATGACATCATAACATAATTAGTACTTGTCATACATGCTCCTCATGTTCAGATTCATCTTTGCTGAAGATCAGGATATCATCTAGATAAATCACACAGGTTATATCAAGGAACTCATTAAGAGTCTTATCAATGAATGCCTGAAATGTAGCAGGAGCATTCATGAGACTGAAAGGCATGACAAGATATTTGAACAGGCTGAATCATGTTCAGAATGCTGTTTTCCACTCATCTCCGCCCTTGATTCATATTTGATTATATGCATCCTTGCAGTTCAGCTTAGTGAACTTCTTAACTCCTTGAAGACGGTTCAACATATCTGATATGAGTGGTAGAGGATAACAGTTCTTAATGATAATGTCATTCAACTGCTTATAATCAATGATCAGTCGCAGGCTTCCGTCTGATTTAAGCATGAACATGACAGGTGAAGCTGCAGGTGATATTAATTTGCAGATTATGTCTGCTTTCATAACATCATCTAAATATACCTTCAGTACATCAAGCTCAGCTGAAGACATTGAGTATAACTTTCTGAATGAAGGTTGCTGCCTCAGTTTCAAGTCAATGACATGATCATGTGAACTTCTCTCAGGGTGTGAAGTTCTGACTCTGAATAGTGAGAAGACCCTGAAAATCAAGACAGAACATTAAAACTTGAGATTTATTTACATAATTAATAACTTTCTGAGTTCTTAAGATAGAAAGACAGGCAGAACTGCATATTTAAGAACTCAGACTGCTTTATAACTTTCTTCTTTCAAGCTTCTTTATTCAACATCTCTGTCAAAAGTTAAGGTTGGGTACAAGCAATTACAGGGGGTTGGGTACAGTAAGGCTGAAATGGCTGAGAAGTACTGAGACTGTGATATAATATACTCTGTCAGCCTTACTGTACCCACCTGGGTACAGGGTGAGAATTAAGGTTAGTGACTGCTGTACTGTATAAAGGGAAGAACATCAATATTTTCAGAGCACAAACTTGTCTTTTTTGTACAGCAGTGAGTTCTTCAGATATGATAATACTTTCAGTGTAAGAACTACTCACTTTATTGATCTCTACAATTCTCTCATATAACATTTTGTCATAACTGCTGAGGTGTTAAGCTTATGTGTGTTGTAAGTGTGTATATACTCAACTTTTTGGCGACCGCTGTGCTGTATGAAGGGAAGAACATCAACATTTTCAAAGCACAAACTTGTCTTTTTTGTACAGCAGTGAGTTCTTTAAATATGATAATATTTTCAGTGTATGAACTCCTCAGTTTATTGACCTCTATAATTCTCTCATATAACATTTTGTCATAACTGCTGAGGTGTTAAGCTTATGTGTGTTGTAAGTGTGTATATACTCAACTTTTTGGCGACCGCTGTGCTGTATGAAGGGAAGAACATCAACATTTTCAAAGCACAAACTTGTCTTTTTTGTACAGCAGTGAGTTCTTTAAATATGATAATATTTTCAGTGTATGAACTCCTCAGTTTATTGACCTCTATAATTCTCTCATATAACATTTTGTCATAACTGCTGAGGTGTTAAAGTTCTATGTGTTGTAAGACTTTAAGTGCGAAGTTCTGACTCTGAATAGTGAGAAGACCCTGAAAATCAAGACAGAACATCAAAACTTGAGATTTATTTACATAATTAATAACTTTCTGAGTTCTTAAGATAAAAAGACAGGCAGAACTGCATATTTAAGAACTCAGACTGCTTTATAACTTTCTTCTTTCAAGCTTCTTTATTCAACCTCTCTGTCAAAAGTTAAGGTTGAGTATTAATATTTACCAGGGGTTGAGTATCATAAGGCTGAAATGGCTGAGAAGTACTGAGACTGTGATATAATGTACTCTGTCAGCCTTATGATACTCAGCTGAGTACCAGGTGAGAATTAAGATTAATCACATGCTGTCAAGTACTGCTCACTGTGACTCTTGCAGAAGAGTTGAAGTTGATCAGTGCTTCATGTCACAGGTCAATTCAGCCTGTGCTCATTGCATATCACTTCACAATCCTCATGATTAATGCATGATGAAGCCTCTGATCATCACTGCTTCAGCCTCTGAGAGCTCTGATGTTGTTGTTTCACACACGCGTGCTTATGATGACAGAAGGGGTGACAGCACATTGTAAGTTTATCTTTTTTAATCTTCTTTCATTTTGTTTCATTTAGTATGAATATGATGTACTTGTCATATTTACAACATTTTGTCATACTGTTGTACTGTTGCACTGTTGTACTACTGATATGCTAATTGTTGTATAGCGCCTGAAGGCTGATCAATTCCTCATGTCATCATCTCTTATCAGTCACTACTGACATCCTTCACATTCTTCACAGCTGCTTCTCAACATGAGTTTCTTGACTCCCTTGAGGTTGAAATGTGTTAATTCAGTAATCTTGAGAAGCTCATTCAGGCTCTTGCTGTCTTGTTAAAGAGCACTGCTCATGCTCTCTGCATCCTCAACACTCATTAATCTCATCATCATTAAGAGTACATTGAACTCTGTGAGTGCTGATGTGTTGAGGAGATGAGGTCAGAGGCTTCATCAAACAGTAACAAAGAAAGATTTAAGATGATGAAAGACAAGTAAATAAATGAAGGTGACTTGACATGATGCTGATGAAGAGTTAAGTGCAAGATGTTGATCTCAGATTCATTTTAATCTTTAAACCTGAAATGAAATGCTTCTGCACTTAAGTGTTCTCTGCAATGTGATATGTCTGTGATAATGTAGTTCATGCAGTAATTCTATTAAAGATCTTGTTATAACATCATAACATCATAGCTCCTGTCATACTTGTTGTAAAGCACAGGCTTCATCATAGAAGATCAGGTTAATAAAGCTGATAAAATTTTCAATTCTTAAGACTCATGACTTTTGTGACAGCTTCTTAATCAACCTTGAAGGGTCACATCTTAAGGCTCATGACTTTTGCAACAGCTTTTCAATCAACCTTGAAGGGTCACATCTTAAGGCTCATGACTTTTGTGACAACTTCTCAATCAACCTTGAAGGGTCACATCTTAAGGCTCACTCAGATTTCTGTTTGTCAGGGTTGTCAGCATGAAATTTTTACATTTTTGTCTTTACATTGTGAATGAAGTGTGTTGACTCTCATGTGTCATCTCACACCTGGTTCATTAACTTTCATTTGATGAGGTATTGAAGCCTGTCATCATGAACATGACTATTCACAATTGCCTCAACTTCTCACTCATTATCTCAGTTGAGTAGTAGGTCTTTTCCTGTCAATGCAGGAGACACATGATGTGTGCCTCAAAATGACTTCAATAAAGTGATGTTGAATATGTTATAGATGTTTCAATCCTCTGAGAGGTCAAGTTCATATGATGATTGATTTATCACATGTCATATCATGAATGAGCTGAGCTTTTTTTAATGCAGTTTCTTCATCTGCTTGTTCACTGACACATTTTTTTCATTGATCAGTACTAAATCACCTTCTTTGAATGTTATCTCTGTTCAGTGCTGATTATAATAGTTTGCATATATTTTATTAACTTGTTGTAGTTGCTTCTGAGCTGTTGCAATTTGATCTTGAAGCTGCTGTGCATCTGCATAGGGTCTTATTTGTTCATGTGAGTGCTGTATAAACAGTCTACTTAAGCTCATCTGAGGGTCTCATCTTAAGTTAAGCTGAAAGGGGCTCTTTCTCATAGTAGCATGTATGAAGTTGTTGTATGAGAACTTCATGCAGAGTAAAAGCTTCACTCAGTCCTCTTGCTGCTCATTAATGAATATGTGTAAATACATCTTCAGAGACTGATTCTGCCTCTCTGTTTAACTGTCAGTTTGCAGGTGGAAAGCTGTTGACATGTTATGATGACATCACATGTGAAAGCAGAAGCTGATTCACTGCTTTAATGTAAACAGCTTGTCTCTGTCTGTGATTAAAACTTTTGAAAAATCATGATGCTTAAATATGTCATGAATAAACACTTCAATGAAGTCAGCAACTGACATTGTCTTCTGTACTGAAATATAATGAGTCATTTTGGTCAACTTATCAATTATGACAAGGATTGAATCTCATGTCATACTTTCATACATGCTGCTCAGTGATAAATTCATAATGAAGTTCATTGTCACTGTATGTCACAGCTCAGTTGAGACTGATAATGAGTTTAATAACTTGTATGATTTGTGATGAGCTGACTTCATCTTTTGGCATTCAACATAATCATGACAGTAACATCATACGTCTCTGACAGCATCAAGTCAGTCATAAAATCACTGCATCAATTCTGTGATTCTTGACTTCCTGAAATGACCTGCAAAGACATCATCATGAAATTGACTGATCACTGCATTGCGGAGGACAGGGTTCTGTGAAATGTAAACTTTATCATCATAATATACAACATCCTCAATTTCCTCTCAATGTTTCATTATGTCAGGGAGTATTGTCATCATATTTGTCATTTCTGACTCAGTCAAGTTGTTTTTATCCTCAAGAGGAGTAGTTAATCCCTGTCATACTCATCATATCAAATCATCTTTCAACTGTTCAGTATGAATTATATGTTCAAGTTGTTCAATAAACATTCTTGTATAAGCTGTTATCTCCTCACTTAGGGGTGAGTGAGTAAACATGAGCTGAAGCGCTTCAACAGTGTCAGCAAAAGAAGTGTTATCCTCAATTTAAAGATTAATAAAAACATGACTTGCATCATCATTCATAATTACAGTGTTTACTGCATTATTCTTGATTGAGTGCTGCTCAAGTTCTGCATACTCAGGTTCTCTCATTCAGTCATGACTTGCTTCTTAAGCATATAGGTCATGAACTGCTGATGTTTCAGTCATATCATCAGCTTCAATATTCATCATATTAATATATTCATCATGACTTGCTTCTTGAGCATGTAGGTCACAGACTGCTGATGTTTCAATCATGTCATCAACTTCAGCATATGTTATACTGACATATTTATCACGGCTTGCTTTTTAAGCATGTAGGTCATGAACTGCTGATGTTTTAATCATGTCATCAGCTTCAGTATTCATCATACTGATATTATTCATTGTGATAAATATGACATTCTTTTGTCATAACTCCTGTCATACTGAGCGTCTTGGCTGCAGCATCATTGTAGCAAGTGTGTATAATTTCTTCTGCATTAACTTATAATTCTTGCTTTCTAAATGAAAGGACTGTTGCATTATTTCAGTGATGATCAAGGTACTGACAGCCTTCAGCAGTTCATAATCAGGTCATCTTGACAGATCATCAGCAGAGTTCTTCTTGCCCTCTTGATATGTGACCTTAAAATCATACTCAGTGAGCTTTTCAGCTCACTTGAGCTGCCTTCATGTGAGGTTTGAGGTAGTCATAAACCAAACAAGGTTTGCATGATTAATCAATATGATGATCAGGTGCCTAGTGCCTCAACAGTAGTGTCATTAATGATGCATGACTTTCATGATGACAAGGAGCTCTTGCTCATCTGTATCATATCAGATCTCAGTATTTAGCAGCTTCTTACTGTAGTAAGTAATTAATAATCAGTGCAATTGATCATTAACTTTAAAGTGTTGCATCAAGATTCTGCTAATTGTGAATTCAGAGGTATTCATTTCAACCCTCATGAGTTTGTTTTCATTAAAATAGTGTAACAATGAAGCACTCATGAAGGTCTCCTTCAGAGCATTAAACACTTTCAATGTAACTTCTGAGAGTGAAAAAGAAGCAGGTATGATGTTTTCTTGTTATAACTCTCCTCTGACTTGCAGGTTACATGCTGAATACTTTATATTAAATTTTCACAATGAGGTCAGGTTGTTCTGCTTTCTTTTAGTAACAGTCTGTTGAGACTGAAGAGGAGAGAATGATGTATCCTCAATCTTCTTTTTATTCTTTCCTGTTTTCAGAAGATTTAACAGTGGTGCTGCAATTCATGAATAATCTCTTATAAACCTTCAGAAGAAGTTAATGAAGCTTAAAAAGATCTGCAATTCATGAATGTTCTCTGAGAGTAGTCATTCTTCAATGGCGTGAATTCTTTCTGAACTCATATGTATGCCTTCAGTATTGATCTTAAACCTCAGGAAGTTCACTTTCATTGCATTAAAGAAGCATTTGCTGATCTTAAGATGAAGATCATGAAATTATAAAACAGTTAATACTTGTCATACATGCTCCTCATGTTCAGATTCATCTTTGCTGAAGATCAGGATATCATCTAAATAAATCATGCAGATTATATCAAGGAACTCATTAAGAGTCTTATCAATGAATGCCTGAAATGTAGCAGGAGCATTCATGAGACTGAAAGACATGACAAGATATTTAAACAGGCTGAACTGTGTTCAGAATGCTGTTTTTCACTCATCTCTGCCCTTGATTCATATTCAATTATATGCATTCTTGCAGTTCAGCTTAGTGAACTTCTTAACTCCTTGAAGATGATTCAACATGTCTGATATAAGTGATAGTGGGTAGTGATTTTTAATGATAATATCATTTAAGCGCTTATAATCAATGATTAGTCATAAGCTGCCGTCTGATTTCAGTACAAACATAACAGGTGAAGCTGCAGATGATATTAATTTACAGATTATGCCTGCCTTCATAACATCATCTAGATATACCTTCAGTACATTGAGCTCAGCTGAGGACATCAAGTATAACTTTTTAAATGAAGATTGCTGCTCTGATTTCAAGTCAATGACATGATCATGTGAACCTCTCTCAAGTAAAGACTGCTTCTCAGCTGCATAAAATATGTCTGTGAAGTCATGATATTCAGGAGGTAGACTGTCATAAACATTATTATATCTTTTGTCATATCACAATGAGTTCATCTGTAGGGTATATTTTTTCATATCAGCCACTAGGTCCGCCGGCCCTATAAAGCAGTCAGTAATGATGAGGTTGTTCATACATAGAACATTCTTCAACACCTTTTTTTCATCAGCAGTGAATATATGACATGTGATAATATGTTTTGACTTTCTCCATAGGAATTTACCTGTATCATAGTAGTGATTTGAGTTTGCATGAACTAGAAATGATAACCTGAGGACAAAAGGAGCTGATGTGTTGTCTTGTGTAATAAAGAAATGATTACTATAGCAGTAAGATTGACTGTCAGTGTTGTACACTGTAATCATCAGTATGACAGACTCTGATAGCTCAATCACATTACCTCATGCATTGCCTTGAGCCTCATAGGATTCAGTCAGTAGAAACAGCTTATTGACAACATCTCATGTGATTGTATTACCCTGACTGCCATTGTTGATAATATATGAATATTGTGGAGATTTGCTCATCATATCACTCATTGTCATTATGTGTGATTCCACCTCTAGTTGCCCTGATATCAGACGTGAGATATCATCAATAATCAGTAATGAAGCAAACTGAAGGTGATCTGTGAGTCATTTATTCACATTAACTGCAGTGAAGACGGCTGTAGATCATTCAGTCATACAATCATTTATTCAGTGACTGATGACTTCACATTTAATGCAGAGACCTGCTGACCTTCATGCATTCACTTCATTCCTTGAAATGAAGTCTTCTTGTTGACATGAGGAGGTTGTGAATGTTCATGTCATCATCATAATTGCTCCCTCAGTGATTAATATATGATTGAGATTCTGACTCTGATTGCAGTCACTTTCATGATAAAAACCTCATGAGTTGTTCTCTCTTTCACAGCTGAATTGAGTGAATTGAGTGCAGATTGTTTATTATTCAGTGAAGGATTCTTTTCTGTCATAGTATGACATCTGTGTTGTACTTTTATTGTTGTTGTCAGTTTTGCTTTAATGATCCTTTTTGGTGTCTGAGCGGCTTCAGAACAGTTCATGATTAATGATGACATCAAGATGTGCTGAAATTTCCTGCACTGACTGTCTTGCAACCTGCGTTGAATCCCAACATCATAATTCAGTCAGGACGTGATGAGGAAGCCTTGATCATCAACAGTCTTAAATAAGCATCTCACTGATTTCCTTGTGTGAAGCTGAAAGGAAGCAGTAGAGTTCTGATAATCTGTCATATCAAAAGATGATTATATCATGACTGTGAAGTTCAGCTGCATTAAAGATGATGATATTTCATTCATTTGTGTCTTCATCAGGGGATAAGTTCTTCTCTAGAACCTTTAAAAAGTTGTTATAAATGACTTAAATGTGATCATGCTGCTCCTTTTGCTTTCATCAGTCACTCATGACTGTTTTCTCAAGGTAGATGCCTGCTCAGATGATGAAATCTCATTCAGTAAGAAATTGCTCTGACATCAGCTCTTGATTCTGATTGATTTCATTCAGATATTTTTAAAATCTTCATCTCATGACTTTAACACCTCCTGCATAAAGATGAGGCTCTCATGACTTTATAAAATGTTGAAAAGGGGGGGGTGTGATGTCTGTCATAGCTCAACATCATAATTCATGTGATGAACCTGCATTGTTTCCTGAGTTTATTATAATTGAAGGATTTTCTTACAGGTGTTGATTAAGCTTCTGAAGCTCTTTTTTATTGTCCTCAAACTCAATTTCTTGTCATACATGTCATAATTGTAGTCACTGACGCTCAATGACTTCCTGATTATGAGCAGTGACTGCTTCAAGATCATCAATGAAGTCATCAGGGTTACCTGCATCAATATGTTCATCATTGTCATTGACAATGTCAGAAGCAGGAGTGTCAACAGCTGATAATGTAAACCTGTTAATTGAAGGCCCTGATTCAACTTAATTAACTGCTTCACTGTCCTAATGAGATTGAAGTGTTGGTGCCATCATGTCTTATTTGCTTTTGATGTGACCGTTCGCCTGAAGGTACTGAGTGATCAGTATGTAAGAGATGAGGTGTACAACAGAGCGTCATAATGATGTTTGAACAGAGTGTCATAAGCAATATAGTCATGATGAGGCCAACACAATGATTATACATCTTCTATTCAGTGGCAAAACTGATCACTGAGGAAGCAGGTTTCTGAACCTCCTTGTGAAGAGTTTTACTTGATGCCAAGGCGCTAGGCGCTGAGTCATCATATCTATATAATGTCGTACTATAGTGTCGTACTATAGTGTTGTACTAGTGTCGTACTGTCGTACTATTATATGGTGGCCCTGACAGCGTGATTCAAAAAGGCCGTGATTTCTCCACGCAGTACCTCACCCAGTGGGTAGGGTATGAACCTGAGCATGATCAATGATGCACTACAAGAGACCTCGCCAACGCGCCTGAACTTATTGAGGACTATGAACAAGGCATGAGGAGAAGGCCCTGACTGAGAAGATGCAGGGCGCTGTCTTATTATTGAGGGGCACTGTTACGGCGCACTCACACGCCTACCCTATGTAGTCAGTTATTGCCCAACTAGGCTTAGTGGCATTCTAGCGTAATGCCCCACTTAGGTACTATTTAGGTGGCTTCCTAGGAGCTCTGAGCAATACCATCCTTTTCACACGACTTTATAACACGATTGGTCTGAGGCCGGGGAGCTGAAAGAATTCATTCTTAAAACTCATCGTCTTTCTTACCACCCGCGCTATTCCCTACCATGCCTAATTGTGCTCTGTCTGCCAGTGGGATTCCCCGTCTGCTATAATTGGAATCTTTTTGGGGCGCGCGTCTTGGAAAGATTGCCTTTCAGTCTCTTGTCCTCCCAAGATGGACTCAATTAGGCTTACCTTCAACATCATCTCTGTATCAATTATGTTCCACCAACTTGAGGCACAGAATCTGTTGGCTTACTGCCCTCATATCTCCACTGAATGCTGTAAGAAGAAGAGTTCGTGTTTGGGGGGCTATGTTTTGCGTGACACGGACGTCCTTGTGGAATGCTATATAATATGTAGTAGGCTTCGCATCATGGTGTCGATTTGTCGTTGAGACAGTTTCTTCTCTCGCTCTTTGTTATCAAACAGCACACTGTGATTTTATTGTGCTCTTTGCCAAGCATCATGGTTCTCACCACTCGAACTTTCGCCCTTGCTATCCCACTTGCCACTCTGCTTTTGTATGCAACAGTCACAGTATTGCTGCTCGAAATTGCGAAAGGTATCGATGTCTCAAACTTTGGATTGAACAGGAGGCAAGACCCAAGACCTGGAGCAGGTAGCATTGATCCTTCGGGCATTGAGCCAGAAGACGAAGATCCTGCTCAGATAGCTGCTGATGGTACTGGTCCGCTCCGAAGTGGTAAGTCAAGCCAATCTGTTTGACCATGTTGCAATCAAGCTGACATATCGCAATCAAGCTGTCCCTGCGCGAGCATTGTACACCAACCAGCCCACCGCCACCTGGTATCAAGTCCAAACAGGAGCCGCCGACGTCTCCGCTTCCTTCACCGCCTTTACCAGCACCTTACCAACGAACTCGCCTATTCCGGCACCAAACGACCCGAATCAGGTTAGGGGACCCACACCGGCAAAGGCTTCCCCAGCTCCGGCAACGACGCCACTTACTTCAATTTCTTCGGCCCAGCCGTCCAAAAGTACCTCTCTGACAACCAAGCCGGCCTCCTAGCAGGCACCGTCAATGCTACCGGCGACAAGCTTCAGAGCGCCGGCAACAATAACGCCGCCGTCAAATCCTACTTCACCTCTTACGCCAGCTTCCACTACCAAGGCTGCATCGACTTCCTGTCCACCTGGAGCGGGAAACCCCTCGATCGCGGCACGTCGTCCACTGCTTCAGCATCCGCGACTGCTACCGGGGCTGCTGTCACATACTACCACGCTGCTGATCCGCAGAATACGTGCGCGGCTATCGCTGATGGGCCGGGATGGTGCGAGTGTGGGTCTGATCTTGCGACTTATGCTGTGATGCCTTCACCGGCGCCCCAGCCTTGTGCTTGGACTACCACGCCGCCGACTACGAGCTTTGATTGCTCGGCGCCTACGTCGACTTGCAATGTTCCTGCTGGGTGTACGAACGAGGCGGCACCAACAGGCTGTGCCATTGCCTGCTCCTAAGGCCTGGGGTATATTTGGGGCTTTGCGCTCAGATATTGAACACCTTCATCAAACTGACATTGCTAGGACTTCTCTGTTTAGGATTCTTTTTATGGAAGCGGTGAGGGCGCATGAACTTGCTTTTTGTTGAAGTTGTGAGCAGACGGATCAGAATACATATATATTATCTCTGTTACGTAACCCAAAAATTGAAGTATACTATATGAGAAACAAAGATGCAGACCGCTCACAGCAAACTTTGCTCTTACAATACAATGTCAACTCACTTGATGTCTTAGTGATTCACTTCATCTCGACTCACTTCAAGCATGTAGATGTGACGTTGATTACGTAGTCTGCCATGGTTCGGTCTCAAGTTCGAGGGAAAATTCTGTCTCTGACTGCAACGCCGAAGCAGGACGTACCGGCACTGCGACATAATTTTGCAAGCCAGCCTTCGTAGGCATTTGTGCGAACTTATCCGCGCTCCACTCCATATACAGTCTTTGACCCGCATGCATGGCAGGGCCGTGAGATATATTCGAGAGAATATGGTACTCAATATGCGCCATGGGAGACATCTTTGCCGTTTGATTCACTGCATCCGTGGTAGTCTGAGCATGTATAATCGGGTCCGTCTCTCCTTGAATTATGAGCATAGGCCCTTCAACGTCCTCTCTCTAGCCATCTCCGCGCTCTTTCCTTCCTCTGGTACAGACGCAACCCTATGCTCCCTGAACAGCACGCACATCGCCGCCAAAAATTCCACCGGGCCAAACTTCTTGCCTGGACAGCCGCGGGCGCCGTCGGACCACGGCACGTAGGCACCCTTGGGGGGCGTGCGGAGGGCCTCACGGTCGAACGCTACGGTGCTGTTGGTAGTAATAGCGTGAGGCGAAACGGAGACGGAGGACATGATCCAGCGCTTGGGGCTTTAACTCCGAGGGTTGTAGTTCTAGTAGCGCGGGTAGGTGCGGACGGCATTGATGTTGGGGATGATGTATGTGAAGGGGGGAATTGTAACGACTTTACCGTTCACGTTCAAGGTTTTGGGCTCCGCGAGTGTGCGCCGCCAAAAGGTAGATCCAATAGCCATGGTATCATGTCCCGCGAAATTGTACACAAAAATGTTGCCGCAGATTTCGTCCTCGGTAAGGCCGGTGGAGATAGGATCACATCCTTGCTGACTGCTTCAGGATTGTTGGCTACCTTGTCAGAGGCTCGTATCAGAGAGGTCACCCAGTTTCAGCCTCCAAGCTTTTGTCGAGCCATCTGCAGCTTCTCATCATTGAGCATGTCTGTCATATAAGCCTCGAAATCAATTGTGGATTTTCCTATACGACGCCAATCTTTGGTATGAACTTGTAGTTAAGGAACTTTGGGCCGACAACGAGGATCAAGAAAGATATGCTCAAGCACCAGGGTCAGAGAGTCTTTGTAGTTGAACGCATGATCTTCTTTGAGCGGCTCTGCGGCATCCTTGAACCCGTAGGACTTACCCCTGCCTGCTGATAAAACATGCAGTGATAGTTTTAGCATTTCCTTCCCTTGCCGGAGGGCTTCGATCCATACTTGGTTGATGTTTGTCTCGTTGAAAGGAGTGCTTGTGATTTTACGTTGACGTTGCCAATCAGCACCGTTTGCCTGCTGTAACATCAGTCAAAGTTGGATGGGCAATACACAGATTGCCTCAGGGTGGAGATATTAGGGCGGAAGGCATCGAGCAAAGCTTACAGCCTAGGTCAGCTCAAGTCCGAAGCGAGAGGTCTAGGGGAAAGTCATTGCGACGGTTCAAGACATCGTGAATGCCATCCGCGTTGCATATATGGTTCCTCTTTCTCTTGGGTGCAACTAGCATGACCAAGTCACCATGGACTGAATGCAATTTGTGCTTGTCGTAGTATTCCCAGCCCAGGCGGAAGTATCTTGTCATCGTGTTCTCCCCGAAGATGCATCGAATGATCCCCGAGCACACGCTCGCCAATAAGCATCCATACCAGATTATCTGGGCTGACGGGTATCACGAGAAAGAGGATTCCAGAGTTGCGAGCGATAGTCCAGTTGATTAGGAGATGGTGAGCGTTGTGAAGCAGTGCGGTGGGCGGCAAAAGGAGAAGCAGCAACAGAATGTGTTAAGCCATCATGAATAGAGAGATTGTGGGTCTGTCTTTCACGCCGGTCATGACACAGCTGCTGGGCCTCGAGCACTGCTCGAGAGTAGCAATTTGAACATATGGATACGTGTGGATCTGCATTAAGCACACTGCAGTGCAGCCGCATCATTCAGCTGATGGAACTCAGGTCTCTGCTTTGTTACGGAGTGCAATCAATGCCCATACTACGTAACCTGTCCTGCTGTACTCCTCCTTATGTCGGCGCATCTAGTGAGGTGCTTTGCCACAAACGGCTCAACAGGACTTCAAGCGCTTCGCAGTTGCGGAGAAGATGAACTGACTGGGTACCTCCTGCTTGGGATGGAAGAGGCCGTAGGAAGCGGATCTATGGTGAACGAAGTAGTTCCTCCCTGGCGGCAGTGTTCCGAACCCCGCCCCTCATAATTCCCTGGGGGAGTATGGGGGGGCTCTCCCGCCCTCTCAAGCTTTTTCAGGGTTTCCCTCAGGGGGCCCCCCGTCAAGGCTTTAATGAAGGCTGCTGAGGAGGGGGAGAAGCGGACACCCTACTGTATCTGTATTAATGCTGAGGGGCACTCCCCCTCCCCGTCTTGAACATCTTATCATATTTGTATTAGCGCAGCAGGGCGCGCCCCTCACCACCTTGGACATCTTATCTTATCCGTATTAGCGCTGAGCGGTCCCCAAGGGGATCTCCTGTGGGGCCCCTCAACAAACCACCCCGCTCTGAGACCCTTGGGGGCGGTTGGGAGGGTTTTGTTTCAGAACACTGCCTGGCGACATATCCCTCCTAACGTGAACGGGCCATATATGAGGCTTCAGCATGATGTGTTCCGACGTCGATGAGATAGACCCGCTATTAGGCAGGCTCTGCAAGTGCGGGAGATGCTCCGAGTTTCGTTGGCTGCAATGAGGAGTGCGAACGGGATTATCACGTTGAAGGTTCGTGACGATTAGTTGCAGTGCCTTGAGCTTGCGCTCTGAAAGATGACGAGGTGCAGACAGAGTCATGCCCCACATAATAGGTAAGTAACAGCTTTCATTCCTGTTACATCAGAAGTCCTAGAATCTAGCATACACAGCGAATCCAATTGCCCGTCACAACTCCTCCAACTTCCCTCAGAATGCCTCGCAAGATGTATTGTACCTACTCAAGTAGCCACATGACTATTTCTCCTTCAACCAGCCGACTTCTTCGCCGCATAGCTATTTTGGCGACTGTTACGAGCTTGACGCAACCACTGATCCTGCTGCGATCTTGCGAACGAGTTTGCCCTTGAAGAAGTTGGCCGGGACCCAGGTGCTTCAGGAACGCGGCGGCCGTCGTTGTCAGCTTTTGCGTTGGAGAGTTGCTGGGCAAACGGTGATCTCTTTCGAAGGACGGGTCCCTTCCAGTAGATGACGTAGACCGCGATGACGAGGACGAAGGAGATACAGACTGTTGTGCAGTTAGACATGGTTGAACAGGATCAGTGGCATAGAAGATAGAGAACACCGAGATGGCTTACAGAGAATTGTGGAGGCGTTCTCCAGATGGTGTTTGCCGCCGATATCTGCCAGAGTCAGACCTAATTTTCATCGACACAGAGGAGTGGCATACTTGTAAAGAAAGGAGTGGCGGGAATCGTCAAGACACCGGCCAAGAAATCTCTAGACCATCCGTTGCCACCAGTAGCCGAAGCGGAGTAGGGGCCATAGGCACAGATCATATAGTCGATGGTAGCCATGTAAATGCTGTAATTCGCGATTCCAACAATTGCTGCGAAAACCATACTGCCCATCCAATGGATTGGCGGCCCGAGACTGGTCCAAGCAAATCCGATGAGGCCAATGGGCAGGCACGGGGCCGTGTAGAGGAGCCACCAAAGTCGGGATTCATACTGGGCCCTTTCATCGTCAGGGTGTTCTTGACGTTCCTTGATGTTCCTTTTGATGACGGGGATGAAAGAGAACCACGCGATGAAGTAGCCAACAAGAATTGGTAAGAATGATAGACCCAGCGCAACGGTACCAAAGCCCCACTGTTTGTAGACCAGGGAGAAGGACTGGATGAACATGAAGATAAGAGCATCACTGAAACCGCTAAGCAGAGACAAGGTGAGGACAATCGGCTCCGTGGCGAACATCTTGAACGGACGGACCCATGTGATCAGAATCTCCTTGGCGGAAAATCGATCCTTGAAAGGCACGAGCTCATTCGGGCCCCAGATGTTGGGGTTTTCTCCGCTCTTGCGTCGCTTCTTAGCGATCTTGTCCATCATGATGGTCGTCCTCGTCTCGGGAACGAGGAGAAGATGCAAAATCTGAACAAAGCCTCCGAAGATGAGTTGGATCCAGATACACCAGCGCCAAGAAAGGTAGGCCTCGACGAAGCCACCAATGACCGGGCCTAGAACGGAGCCTCCGACGGACGAAAAGACAACGAACGCTACCGCGTACTGCTGGTTGTCGGACTCCCACATATCCGCAATCATCCCGAGTGTTACGGAGCCCCCGGCGGACGACAGCCCACCCAGAGCACGACCGACCATGATGGAGGCGAAGTTCGGGGCGAGCGCGACGGGAAGTTGCCAGATGTTGACCAAGAGCAAGCTGGCCTGGAGCACCGGCTTCCGTCCCAATTCCTCGCTCCACGGTGCCCACAGCTCACAGCCGAAAGCGTACAAGACGAGGAAGATCATGGCACCGCATCGTGCGGCCTGCTCGCTGACGTGGAACTCTTTGGATATACCGCCCAGACCGTTGGAGTAAAGACTGGTGTTGAAGTTCATGGAGACCTGGACGAGGAAGATGATGCTGAGGATGGTCCACTTCTTGAGGGGTGAGAAAGAGAAGCCCAGCTCGTCATAGCAGTCGTCCTCGGTGATCTCGACCTTGTCGTTTGTCCCAGCCTTGTCAAGATCTTTCTCCCTCCATTGCGGATCGGGGACACTGGCAGCATTCTCGATTGTCTCTGCGCGTAGATCACGCTCTGCTTTGGTGCTGAGCGAGGTGTCGGAGTCTTCAGTCTTCTCGTGCGTTATGGCGGGGTGGTTTTCAATGGGCGAAACGTCGTCGCCATCATAAGGAGCCGCCATGCAAGTTGTCGATGAGGGGTTTGGTCGAGCAATGGCGTGGTGTTTCTTAGTGCTCGTCTGTGGCTCGGTGAAGCTGGGTGGAGGTGAGAATATAAAGGTGGAAGGGAGCAGAATGGGGCATCACCCGTCAAGGACGTTACGACTAGCAATGGTCACACTGGCAGGCAGCACTGCGCTGTGCCGCCAACGGCCGGAGTGTGGAGTGTGGAGTGTGGAGAGTGGAGAGTGGAGAGTGGAGAGTGGAGAGTGGAGAGTGGAGCGTGGAGACGATCACCGGGCAATCGGGCGCATCCTTATCCACTGCGGTGCCTCGTCGACCAATGGCCCACGACTGCACCGACCGACCAACGGGCGCTTTTTCCCATGTGCCAAGGCAAAGTCGTCCATGTCGTCATCGCCGTCATTTCTTGCGGCGATTGCGGCGCGGCCAAGCCCGATTGCCAAGCTTGGACCAATGACAAGCTTTGTTGGCGCGAGATAAGCCTGGGCCGGAAGCGCGGGCCTGCCTGCCGTGGCTGCCTGCCTGAGCCGGACTTTGCCTGGCGAGGCTGGCGCGCCTGCTCACGCCGCGACCTACCACTCTTGTTGCGCTTTCCGAAGAGCGGCACCTACCTTACTAACCAAGTCTCTCATTCTCTCCACTACCGGGTGGGTACGAATAGGTTGTCATCTTTTGGTGTAGCGGCGCAATTAGGGAGTTGGCATCAGAAAGCTCAGCCTTACCTAAGCATGGCTGAGGCGCTTCTGGATGCTTTCATCTTCCTTGACACATAAGTCCCGTCTACAAGACGGCCAACAGCGTGTAAGCTACTTATTAGTTCTGGTTCAGATATTATGAGCAGCGGAGGGTCGCCTCAACTACTTAAAGATCAAGATACGCTTGAAGAGCTTTCAATTGAAAGATGACAGAGGGCCGTCGGATGAGGTTTTGTTTTTGTCAATGAATGAACAGGGTCAGAGAATTAGTACCAAGAAGCACATTGAGTCAAATAAAAGATAAGCTGCAGAGTCATAAAAGATGGCTTTTGCAGCAGGTGGAAGTGTTGGGTCTGTAGTGATGCCTTGAAAGAATCCAATCGCCGTGAGCCATGGCCACTCAAGACATGCGTGACGCAAATCATTACAAGCCGCATTTTCCTGCAAGACCAATCCGCAACCTTTCTATAGATAGAGGTGCCCGGGACCCCAGTGTTTACTAACCATCAGTGCCTAAGAAGATGTCGATACGTACTGATTTTAGTGGATAGGGCTGCTGGCAGGTCACGTGCAAACGCGGTACCTACTAAAGATTAGTAGGTACCGCATTTGCACGTGACTGGTGGTACCAGGTACCACTTATACTTAGCTATGTCGCAACCTCGTGTCGCATTGGTGGTAAGCCTTTGGGGGACATTGTATCTTGTGAACACTCTTGGATGCCTGTCCAAGTGTTCAAGCAGCCGTAAGGTACTTACGGAGTACTACCCTATTCCTTGCGCTGTCGGCTCGATATCCGTCCACCGTCATGATTGCTCATCTCCATTCCTCGCAAAAACAGCTTCCGTCCCCCTACCATGACTATCGTATATGAACAGTCTTCTCGCAGAGCTCATCTTCCATCCCTCCAATCCACGGCCTCCTTTTGGCACAGCGAGCCATCGCAATTCCTCTTGGGTCACCACACTACTCCGGAGCTCCCAACCAGCGCTGATGTCGTAATTGTTGGTAGCGGTATCACTGGAGCGTCCGCGGCGCGCTTCCTCGGCGAAGACGAGCGCTCAAAGGGCTTGAATGTCTTGATGCTAGAGGCAAGGGAAGCCTGCTGGGGAGCTACTGGACGTGTGAGTCCTTTCCGAGCGACCTCTAACGCTGATCCGACTCGCGCCGTTCGTGGCACACTTGCTAATCATCACGCCCAATGATACCAGAACGGTGGACACTGCCAGCCTCTGGTCTATAACTCTTCTCCCAACGTCTCTGCTTTTGAGCTTCTGAACTATCGAAACGTCCGCTCTTACATCGAATCCAACAACATCTCCTGCGAATGGCGATCGCTTGCTGGCTGCCACGCCTTTCTATCAGAAGAAGACTTCGCAATCGCCGTGGCAAATGTACAAGCATTGAAAAAGGCGGACCCGGAGCTTGGAAAGCTGGTGGAGATCGTGTCTGATAAAGAGGACTTGGCAAAACACAGGGTTCCCAATGCTGTCGGTGCAACCCTGAACTCCACGGCAGCGAGTCTATGGCCTTACAGGCTAGTGACGTGGATGTTGGAAGGTCTCGTGAAAAACGGCGATCTGAATCTTCAGACCCATACCCCGGTTACGGGTCTTGAGCAGCTTTGCAACGGCAGATGGGCGCTTCGTACATCACGCGGCGTCGTCTCTGCTCGTTATGTTATCCTTGCAACCAATGCATATACATCCCACCTACTGCCCGAATTCGCTGGGGTCATAGCTCCTGTGCTTGGGCAAATGTCTGCGCTCATCCCCCCAGACGGATCTACGCGGATACAGCACTCGTATGGGTTCTACGGGAAACATGAGAACGGCCTGCTGCAGGATGACTATCTCATCCAACGCCCGTTCTACGAAACTTCTGCCCCAGGTTCCCATGGCGGGCATCTTATGTTTGGAGGTGGTCGAGCTCTAGCTCCTCAGGAGGGCCTCGGCATCGATGATGATTCTCATATTGACCCCGTAACGGCGTCTTACTTGCGCAGAACTCTCAATGAGGTGCTTGCTCTCGATGAGTCCGAGGGTAATTCCGAGGCCCCAGCCGACGAACCACGAGAGCTTCGAGCTACGCACGAGTGGTCAGGCATCATGGGTTACTCTCGTGACTGGAGACCATGGGTCGGCGGCGTTCCTGACCGAAAGGGCGTGTACCTAGCAGGTGGATATTCCGGTCATGGCATGCCCAATGCGACGCTCTGTGCCAAAGCTGTCGTGAGCGGATTACTAGCAGTGGAGACTGGGGGTGATCTAGACGAGGCGCAAGAGCAATTGGTCCGGGATGAGGCTTTGCCAAAGCAGTATCTCCTGACGAGAGCCCGTCTTGAATATGCTCGATCGCTGCCACCCACGAATAGGACAACATTTGATGGTTTGGTGTAATCGGAGCAGCCTGTCACTCACGGCGTTATGAAAGATTCTGAACGTGTTTCTATGACCCGCTGAGCGCTCTCTGTGGAAGCCCTCCTCGTTGGACTGTACAGTAGTATGGCGACGTGGACCATGAGCCTATCATGATCCGCTGCAGCGAACAACGGGGACAGACTGGACCAACAAGGTTGGAGAATCTGTTCTAGCTGCCGCCAGGTGCACAACAGTCATAGCCCGGAGTTTCCGGCGCGATACTGGGCGCATGTTTTGTTTTCAAATTATCTGCATCCTCAAAGGCTGAGCCTTTGAGAACCTCGTGTATTCGTTATATAATCTAATTTCCCAGGTGAGCCACCTCCCACGCACCCCTTCATACCGTCTCCGATTCCCACCTTTCCGATGTCCCAACTGTCTGCTGTACATCATCCAAAAGAGATGCTGGCATAGGGTAGCGGCATCGTTGAAGACGGAACACGTACTCCAGCGCAGAGCGAGAAGAAAGGGACAGAAGAGGAGGTAGGCTACCAAATAAGATCACACAACCTCCCCTGAGCCCACCTTATTTAGCCCGTCATAGATGTCAAAGTTCACGGTCATATACTCGTTGTATCTCATCCACCACTGCAAGGCACCGATGACGACGCCCAAAACCCATACGTCGTCTGGTGATTGTTAGTGTTCCACACCTGTAGTACAACACCGTCATCTCCGCGCCAGGTAAAGAAACCGTTTTCAATGTTGCCATCGCCGTCGCGAGCTAGCACTCCCTGTACTTGTCCGTAGGCCCTGATGAGCAAGTTCTGCACCGTAGCCTGCATCACGGTCCCGGCGATTTGGGTGCGTGTTCGAAGTATGATGTATGTGCTGCTGTTCGGGACTGGTACACGGATCCTGGCGCGTGGGAAGAGAGTAGTGGGATGAGGGCGACTGGAAGATTGGTGTAGCTTAGCGGTGGTTATTTGGAGGGGAGCATATACCGTTTCTTACGTTTCGATGCGTGTGATAAGATCACCTGTCTGGTCTTCGCTGCGAGTATCTACTAGAGTATTCGCAAGTGGAAATGCTGGACTGAGAGCAGCGAGCTGAGCTATTGCCGCAAACATTGACAGATACACGCATCGCATGATGACTTTCAATTTTGGGAACGGGGTTGGCGCTGGCCCCGTATCTGTGAGTGGGAATGTAGAAGATGTTCAGACGCAAGAGCATTCATCCATGATTTGCGTGCCACCATCTTCTATAAGAGGAGTAGTCGCAAGCGTTGTCAGCACAAAGCTTAGGAGTGATATCGGATATGCCTCTTCGGTTTCAACCCGAGTGGGTTTCAGTCTAAGATATTGCAGAACTACAAGCGCGGCCAATGCACGAAGAATGAACAGAACGGTGGAAGAGCATCATCAAAGAGGTGTGAATCGAAGACAAAGTAAGGTAGTTGAGATAGACGGTAATGCAGCTAGAATAATAGTTGACACACACACGACTTGTTCCAAACGCGGTGCAACCGGTTGAGGCCATCTCCGTGTCCCTTTTTCCAGAGCACCGCACTAGTCTGAATTCGTCTGATTTCAACGTCGCTCCTCCGTAGTACCTTTGGTAGTACCTTTGTTAGTACTATCCAAGTACTGAGGATTGATAGCAATCGATACTATACATGCAATCTTGCGGCGTCCTTTAAGAGGCCGGAGGCCGACTTGCTCAACATAGTACAGGAGAAAACCCTTAACCTCTTGCACTTCGTCTGAGCTGAGTCCATGCGGTCCATCTCGGCGCTCGCAGCTGAGAGCTGTACGGGGACAACTTCTCTTGTTGCCATTTCCTTCCCAATGGCTGGAATCGGAGCTCCTCGTCAGGGGGAGCGTCGGCACAACGGATGGCCGCTAGCTCATTGCCCGTCCCCGCTCTCCTACAACTCAAGTTCACTCCGCTGTCCGACTTCAACAGCCAACGACTGCCCGCCCACTTAGTTTGTACTCCGTCACTCAACTTACAGTCTTGCTACTCGGCTACTTCTTATCGATCTCGTAGTGCCCTCCATGCCTACGCTTAACGGTCGACCAGTCTTCGGACCCCCCTTGCCTCTCCGCCAGAACTACCGGCTCAAGATCGATCTCGAACCCGAAGATATAACAAACCCGCCCATTAGCCGCACGCTCTCTTGCCCAGCGAACGCTACGTTCCACGATCTCCATCGGGCCATTCAGGTTGCCTTCGGCTGGGCTGCAACTCACACCTATGACTTCAAGATCAAGGACCCACTAGCTGAGAAACAAGAGGCCCCCGACCTCCTAACATACATCAAGCGACGTATGGAGGAGGACCAGAGGCAGTTCACTGCAGAATCCTCCGATCCCTACTGGAATGCGAGCGGGGAGCGCATGCTCTTGCGTCTTGTGGAGGACAAGGATACCCAGCCTTCAGCCATCCCAGGCCGCCCCGCTATCGACTCCATGTTCGACAGTCACCGCAAACACCGGGAGACCCCCGAGAGGAGTAGTGCTCAGTTGCGCCTTTGGCAAGTCTTTGACGACCCCGCCTTCGCGGGATTGCCAATGGAATACGAGTACGACTTTGGCGATTGTTGGGAACATCAGATCACAGTCATCGGGCGCGATGACCCTAAGGAATACTTCAACTGCGTCGACGGGACTGGACATAGCTGCGCGGAGGATGTGGGAAGCAAATCGGGGTGGAAGAGGCTTATGGCGGCATATCGGGCAGCGAATCCGAACAAGGAGCAGATGGAGAAGATGACGTGGTACGAGACGCAGTGTAGTAACGGGGATCGTGACGGCTTGAGAGGGAATAGGGCGAGGGACTGGCCTAAGGCGGGGGTGAACAGGAGGCTCATGGATCTTTATCTCACTGGCGGGAGCCGGCTGAACTAGGCACGAGCGACATGTGCTTGCGAGACAAGTTGCTGCAAGCCTGCGGGCTTGGTATAGATATACAAGAAGCTTACTATATGCTTTAGTCGTGAGAGTATAAGAAATAGTACAAGAGGTCGTTGAGTACGGTGTAGAAGAATCTATACGGAGAGAAATCTGCTATCTGATTGCCTTGTATACTCATTCCTCACGCCATTCAGACACCACAGTGTTTACCGTATTTTACGGTCAGACATTAGGTAATCTCGGAAACGTGACGATGTAGAGGCGTTCTACTGGAATGGTGTCGCCAGTGACTGCGTAATCGCGTTTCAAGATCCGCAAGGCTTCTTGGGTGCCAAAGCACCACGCCGTAGATACTCTACTGACAAAACAAGCGGCGATTTCGGTCTTCTCGACTATCAAACACCAGGGAATACGGTGTGGAATGTCTAAAAGTTCTTGTTTATCGCTTTAGCTTTGCACCACCAGGGGCCTCCGACCGAAAAGTGTCACCCAGTCCCGTTCACGCCGCGCCCTTGGTTTGGGCAGTGCACTTAGACGCAGCTCAAGCGCATATCCGCAAGTGTAAACTGCCTCCAACCTCCCGCCTCTCTAGTTCCACGTTTCTCCAGCGCTTCTTGCCATCTTGTTTCAACAGCTTATAGGCTCTTCTCCCATGTCTTGTTCGCTATGAATTCTAAAACCTTGCACTTTGCATCTGTCGATTCCCCATGTTCTAGAGGTTAGGAAGTACCTTTTTTATCTATGCGAGGATTTGTCGCCATATTTGCCTCTGGATACCCCCTGCGCTTCCTCATTACTATCCTTATTAGCAGCATCTGCGGACTTGGCTTCTCCGCGCCAGTCATAGCTTCCTCGCTCTCTCCTTCGGGCCGATTTTGGTCGAATGCGCCGACAACAGTTGCAGGCACGTGAGCCATTGCTCTTCAGACTTTACTCCGTCGGCGAGATTGTCATTCTTACAAGCAGCAGCACCATACCGCGCAGCCTTCTCCCTCATTCTCATGTTCGCCGCAGCGAGCCCAACAACATAATATGGTGCGCCCCTAGAGGTAAAACCTACGTAACCCTCGCGATCGGCACTACCATCACCCGGGATCTGGTCTACTCCCTCCTCCGTGAGGCGTACATCCAAATTTACAACCATGTTACGCAGGTAAACGACGGGCCGATTCCTGGGGGCGCATTCACCAAAGCGACAGGGAATCTTGTGTTGCAGGCCTGGAACGCCAACAACCACCAAACTACGTGGAGTGTACTCGGTTCCGCTCTTTGGGCAATCAGCAATTATATGACGACTTCTAATGTGTTCGGAGCGGTTCACTTTGATGTTTATGATGGAAAGAATCTGGTTGGGCAAGGGACGATTGGATAGAGCAAAGGCACTGGTGTCATAGCTTTTTGATGCTGGCAATTTAAGCACTGCGATTGTACTTCTGTCTGAATAAGTTGGTCCTTCGTCTATCCTGGAGGATCCCTACATCGAACCATACCTTGAAGAGCCAGGGCATAGCGCACCTCTTTCCTCACTCATTCCATTGGTTAATTAGCTTTTCTTATGTGTCTTTTCTGTTTGTTGTTCTTTGTGCCATTCACTCACAGTCGCTGGGAGGAAAGAGATCCCTTATGTTGAATGGTATTCGGCCGTGACGAAAGATGGCTACCTTTCTTCGCTGGGGCCGTCGGCTTTTCCAACACCCACCATCGCCAACGGGGCAAACTCGGCGATCCCACTTTCATGTCTTAAATACCGCGGAGAAGATCGAGGAAGAAAAGCTCCTATGGTACATGCCTCATTAGCTCTACCCTGTTCGAATTGGTGACATATTCCATTCAAGATACCATGTTTTGGGACAGCTTGGTTTTGACGCACACTCTACAGTTTGGCTCCGCAAAGACATGCAGTGAGTCTTCATGTCCGATATATATATATGTTTAAAATCACTTTTATAAAGCTAGAGCCGGCACACAGGACACAGAGTTTAGATACCTTCTCGTTTTTTGATCTTACTTTTCACCTCTTTCCTCATTGTTCCCTGCATATGTTATATTTCATGCTTCATACTTGATGGTATTTTCGCTTCCTGATAGTCGCTAAGCAGGTAACAGGCAAGTGGAAAGGCCCAATTGAAATCCCATCTATATCACTGGAAGAATCTGAGGAGAGTCTACATGGCCGAAACAAGGTCTTGTTTCTTGAGTTTATAAGAAAAATCCTGCAACAGGTTCCTGCAGAACGACCTTCAGCAAGGGAGTTACTAAATGATGCGTGGCTGACCGGTGTTTGATTTGCCGCGGATCTCTGATATATGCTTTGTATGCGGGTTTGATTGATAAGGTTAGGTCTTGTGTATCAGTTCAATGATGAAGCTAGAAGAATGGCGAAGCATACATGTGTTACGCACGCTGATTGAATGAAATGATTAGCCAATGATCGCTGCGTACTCCTCGGCTCCCCTCGGGAGCATGACGAGTGAAGAGCACACCCTGTCAATACTCACTGCCTCTGCTTGAGACTCAAATCAGGGTGACCTCAAGGTTAGATCAGACTCAGTCCTCAGCGGCCTCACCGCAACCCCTCATTTTCCTCATCAAGATATATCGAGGAAGAATCTATGAATCAAGATCTACAAAGTCTTGAATTGAAGAGCTCTTTATAAATTTCCGTGCCAAACAGTGCTGCAACTTCGTCAAAAAGTAACCAGGCAAAGACAGGTGAAAGAGAATGAGTTCATTTGGCAAAGGGTACTCAACATGGCTATCTCGTAGGTGATTGATTATTATGCTACTTATCAACGGCCCTCTCCTCTCTTGCTCTGTCTTGCCTCTGTTGATGTATCAGGGGAAGTCTTCCCCGGAAACGGGGCGTGCTAGTTGCTCAGAAGAATTACAATATGCGCAACATTTGCCAAAGACTTCCAGCTCTCATCCCCCTTGCCATAACCCAGCCACTGTACCTGGTACTCGAGCCCAACTTTTCCCCAGATCCTGCTGTCCACGAAGTACTCAATGTCAAACTTACAGTCGGAACCGCTCATCGTTGGAAGGCATGTCGTCCACCACAGCTGATGGGGTGAGCTTTGCATTGGTACCCTTCTTCTTCTTCTTTGGCGGACCGGGACTCGCAGCCTCCATCTCACCCAACGGCGCAGCAACACCGGACGGATTACCAGCTGGCACCGCCTTCTTGGCGTTCTTCTTCGTTGGACCGAGGTTCTCAACATCCAGCTCATCCATCGGCGCTGCCCTCTTGGAGGGATTACCAGTCGACAATCCTTTCTGCGCATCCTTCGGCTTCCTTCTTGACTTTCTTTGCCGAATCTCGGGAACCCCCTGCATCAGCTTTTCCACCCCGTCCATCAACGCCTTGTTTGCCAGATGCTTGGTAAAGACCCAAGGCTTGCGACCCGGAATGTCCATCTCCAAGGCCCAGCTCTCCTCGTTTCCAGTCACGAGTTGACGACGTCGAAGCGACGTCTTCCGAAGATTGTGTGGGTGTGATGGAGTAGGTAGCGCATCATTGTGCGCTTGTGGTAAATCGAGGTCTGTAATAACCTCTTCCAATGAGAGCCTCTATTTCAAATTATTAATAAGGACGAATGTTCTCAGAGGTGAAGGACTTACTTGGAAGGCAGACCGCAAAACAGCCCAGACTTTCTTTGCCTCGCTCATACGACCGTCATGAAGGCTGCTAGTAAGGAAGAGTCCCCAAACATAAGGCGTGCTTCCATCAGACGGCGTCACCCAGATTTCAATCGAGAATACTTCTCGGTAGAACCGTATCTACATTGTTAGCTGAACGTAGCAGCAATAATATAGGAAGACGTACTCCGCATGTGTAGTTTTGACTGGGGAAATGCAGTCTCGCAAGAGTTCTCTTCTGCGTGCCTTTCTTCGTTGCGCTCACCATTGCAATGGTGGGTTTTCCGTTCTTCATAGTGACTTCGACAGACACACGGTCTTTTCCGTCGTCTTCAAAAACCCAGTCGAAGCCTTCCAGGTACTTGGATGCCGGATCTTTGATGCCGAGCATGGATAGCATTGCCCTTGACGGCAATTGTGGGACGGCAGGTAGTTGAGGCAATCGGCCCAGCTTGCGAAGCAGTCGCATTGGAAGGGGTACTCCTATTCCAGGGTGTTTACCAGACGACGTAGGCCGAGACATGATTGTAGACGATTCGATGAAGAACTCTAGAGAAAAATTGCTGTATAAGGAGGAATGGGCCCACCGGAAGGAGGGTACCCAAAACAGAGGCTTTCAAATACGGTTCCCGTACTTGGAGAACTCGAAGAGAGAGATAGAGAGAGATCCTAAAGGTAGTGTGATACGACGTGATACGAGCCCGTAGTACAGGAGCACTCAGGCTGAGACGAATAGCTAATTGTCAAGGAACCAATACAACAAGAGTTAAGATAGAAAAGGAATGGGCCCACCGGGAGGAGGGTACCCAGAGAAATGCAGGTTCACCTATAGACCATGAACGTGATTCAATACTTCACCATCCAACGGATCAACTGTGTAGTTGAAGGATTTTTTTTCCGTCGCAAAGTACGTGCACACGGTGGCTCGGCTCGCTAATCCACCGGCGTTGAAAGCTTGCTTGGCAGGCATCGCGAACACTGTTGCCGGCGCTCCAGTTGGCGAGTAGTCCGACCTCAAATGCACCCCGTAATGTTGCGGATCGAATACAAACAAGGCTTGCTTACAGCGATATCTAAGAGGATTTTCGCAACAAGATCGAATGTGTATCAAAACACTAAAGCGGGGGAAAGGGAACGAACATGGAGATTTAGGGGTAACCCTACGGATCACGTGCAAACGCGGTACCTATTAAAATTAGTAGGTACCGCATTTGCACGTGACGTGGGTCTCACTACTGCAATATGTAAATCTCATCTCTGACAAAGCATTGCAGGCTATTACATAGTTTGCGTAATTATTTCTAGATGCAATAGCTTGATATCATTGAACCTTTTCTAAGGAGTTGTTCCACGGGCCGTAAATAACCCCGAGTACCACCCCCTACCCCCAGGCTGAGGTTCCTCCCCCGGAGTATCCCTCCCCCCTTTCCCCCGCCAGCGCTCTCGCTGCCGCCAGCATCCGCCTGCCGGCCGGCGTGAAAAAAATAATAATCCGGCAGGCAGGCGTAGCATCATATTTTTGTACTGGACGATATAGAGGCCAAATAAATGTATTATATCTAGCTGAATATCGCTCCAATTGATATAAATGAACGTGTAGAAGAAAGCAGTCTTCGTAGAAATCAGGGCTTCATAGATACCCTCAATATCAGCCTTCTCAATGCTCATCTACACTGACTGAGCGCCTATAGTCGGGCCGAGGGCATGTAGGGTATAATGCCCGCTACGGGGATGTATTGGCTGCCGCAGGGCGGGGCGGCCGCCTCAGACTTGCAAGCGTAGATCGCGTCACACGTCAACACACAGTAACAATAAACATACTGAAATAGAGCGAGTGAAAGAAAACGCTAATGGAACAATGATCTGTGATGCACCCAAGCAAATTTTGAGAGGCTTTTGATATGTCAGCGCGTCGAACGGAGGGTCCCCCAGCTACGCAAGTTCAATATATCATTTCGCTTTTTGTGGTATTGAAAAAGTCCTTTAAGTGGAAACTATTATCTATCAGTAAATGCCTAAAATGACCCCCCCCAACTTGTAAATTCCTGGAATAACCCTCAAAACTTCATAATTCCTCATTTGACCCCCCACCTCAGAGGTGCTTTGACTTTCAGGCTGTCTTTCATGCATTTATTTGTATAACTCAGGTTGTTTGAAAAGAGTAGAAACTGACTCTGATCTACAGTTTATTCATCATATTAACTCACTTACCTCTTCTCTTTGTGAAGTCCTTAATAGGTTCATATAGTCATGCACCATGAATTAAAATTCAGCACTCTCAGTTGAGTTTTCAATTATAATCTTAATTAAACCTTAATCATACCCCGCTTATTAATAATCATTAGGTGAGCGTGGCAGGGTATGATTATTTACAATGAACATCATAAGTGTGCAACAACACAAATGTTTTCTACACTCATTATTGACTCAGTCTCTGAGAAATAAGACTTGAGAGAGAGTGAAACACTGTCATTAATTTGTCCTCTGATATTAACTTGATTGAGGAAAGAACAGTGCAGACATTTTTACACTTCAATATTTGTAGGAGGTCAAATGAGGAGTTATGAAGTTGTGAGGGTTATTCCAGGAATTTACAAGTTGGGGGGGGTCATTTTAGGCATTTACTGAACATTGTTTGATGCCAGCTGAGGCGTAGTGTCTCGCCAACATTATTGACGGCCCGTGTGGGGAAACCGCTTTTTACCTTGACGCGGGCCCATCGCTTCACAGAAGGCCCTTAACTGTAAGTGAATTCTGGGGTTGTGGAGAGTCTAAACTAACCTTTCAGCTCTCCGACATGATGCTCACCAACATTTCCAATCCATTTCAGTGTCAGACTTTGCCACGGTAAAATACTGTACTTGCTTGTTGCTTGTGGAAATCGTGCATGTGATTGCGATGGAATTTCGACGTCACGAAACATCCATCCTCGGGCTTGTTGGCGCACTACAAACCTCACTGCTTTCTAGAGTATCATGGACCTAAATTGTTTAGGGCTTGAGGTCGGTGCTTTGTTAGATCGGAGGGTCACCTTTTTGCTACTGCTATATATCTTGACCCTACGCATGACTGTTCAAAAAGACACGAGAATGTATTCTTTTCAGCTTCTGTTTTGGCAGCTGGGGTTGCTCGGCTGCGCCACACTGGCCTATCACAGACCCTAGAGGCAGGCTTCACAGTAATTGGACATTTAGACGATGATCGTCGCAAAGTTGCTGCCTGGCTCACTTGCCTCACTCCTGGACTTCCGAGTTTGGAGTTGGCTTTGCACATCTCTTCTTTATATTGCTTTCGTCCTATCTCAGCGTTTGAACCTGCGCAGGAACTGTGGCCGTGTAGAGGACACCGAGAGGACCGATCTCAGATCTTTCATAGTAGGAATCGACAATGTCTCGACCTCAACTGTCTATCGGATGTGCTGAGTGTAGAGGTCGGAAGAAAAAGGTATGCATCTCTAAGCTAACATAAACGCTATTGACTAGCTAATATGATTCGATCTTCATAGTGCGGAGAGGAGCGCCCCAACTGCCGCAATTGCATGAAGAATGGTATCGTATGTTCTGGTTACAAAGAGGAATGGCAATGCGGAAGCTACAGAGACATCCTGGAAAAATCGCTCGCCTCGCCGTATCTAATGCCTCTTTCTCTTTCTAAACCTCCAGCTACAACTCCGGAAGTCACATATTCATCTGATGCAAAAGCCTTGTCTAAACGAGAGGTTACGACCGGTCAGCAGCCGCCATGTCCTGGGTGGCCAGCGCCTCTGCAAGCTGTATTTCAGGACTCAGCAGAGTCCCCTCACCCCTCTAACTCAACGACACTATACTTTTGCCTCTATCCTTTGTGCACTTGTAAATTTCAAGATGCTACACTATTGGAATGCCATATGAAAGAGCATTTTGAAGGAAACCCGGTGATTGAACCAGTTCATGGCCGTATCGGAACTCGCAATGAACACACTAAGCGCGTTAACCGGTGTTCCGCGTATGACCGCAAAAGAAAACTAGCCTGGATCAGTGGTGTAATTGAGCAATCATCCTACAGGGAGGCATTACCACCAGTCCCAGAATGGTCGAGCGATCTGGGATCTATAGGAGGATATCACAGTTCTTCTTTCCCCAATGACTGTTCGGAATGGCTTACGAACGACCACATCGCAACTTCGAGGTGGGATTTTAACAGCGGGCCCTGCGCTGATGAACAGCCAACGGATGCCCAAAAAGGTGATTATGAAAGGGATCTCGACGAGGACTTGGCCGCAGAATCCCTAGACAGTACTTTAGGCGACTGTACAGAGTCACCAGATGCAGCACTGCTGCACTATAGCCCTACCATGATAGGAGTCAATGCGTATTCCGAAAGAGCAGTTAGTTGCCCAATACCCGCCTGTGGGCCCATATTTGACAGGTTTGGACATATTCAAATGTACGCCTTCCATGCCGATAATCTTTGGCATTAATTGGTCCTTCAACCAATCAACCTTGTTTACTGTGGCTAACACTTCGTTGGGGGCTAGGCATGTGAAAACCCATATTCAAAAGAGACCGCAAAGTGATCTTAAGTACTCAATCAAATCTAGTGAGCTGGCACACCAGCTTAACACAGAAGATGAATCCGTTGGTAAAAGGAAGAAACGGAAGAGAACATCGGAATATGCGGATTCTGCCTATGGCTCAAACATCGATTTCGAGGAGAAGCTTTCATACGACAAGTCCAAAGCAACGCAAACAAAGGATGTGATCAAAACGCAGGTCACAGCTTCCAGCGGGATGAAGCAAGAGACAGATTATCCAGCTGCCCAGGGGAAAGCATTGACCATTCCGGAGTCCTCGATTCGTCTGGTTAGCCCCGACGATGTGAGACATAGCCGAACGCTTCCACTTCCTTTTGGCCACCCCAAATCACGCACTTGGAGGCAAATGTTGCCAAGCATCAAGGCCTCCACGCAAGCTATCCTGGGAAACGGCAACGGAGGCACAATAGAGCTTTTCTGCGTAGACCAAATGCCAACAATTTGCGTCACTTGTTGGAACCCTTTTAAAGTTGACCACAATATTCTTCTTACGTGCATGAAACCTCTGGATCTTCCGATAGTGATCTGCAAAGGAAAGATTAGAAGGTCTGTGAATGGCCAATGCCGCAATCTCAACGATTCAGCTTTTGGTGGCAAGACCCGGTTCTGTGAGGAAAGGCCACCAATCCATGGTCACTACATGCGAAAGCCTGATTGCGGTGCTTCTTTGGGGGTGTCTGAGGGTCCTCTTAGCCCCTGGAAAGTCTCTTTAGGGGGTTATCTCAAGCTGAAACACCTCAATCACGCGGATTGGGTCACCTATGCAATGACGGTTCATCATGTGCTGGTCGAAGATGGACCGAATTCGCAGGCTTCATCAGATGCATGTAATGACGAGGACGAAGATATGATAGAACCTGGCTACGACTACGCCCCAGGAGTTTACGATGGAGTTTTTAGTGGTGCGAGAGACTGGACAAAGAAGATTACTTTCAGCTCGCCAGCTATGCCAGACATCAAGAACTCCATTACAACGCTGGAATTCAGGATGAGAAAATGCCTTAGCAACGAGCATTATGCTAGAATTGATAATATCGAAAAGCTGAGCTCCCTGCTCGTTGAGCTTCGTCAAAGCGAATGTACGAACTTTGGACATGCCGCCTGGTCATCTGGACTGACCTTGGCCGAAGGCGTGGAGGTACGTATTACAAGCCTTGGAATTGCATAGGGCTAACCTTTCTTACTCAGATGGACTGGCTTTTGATCGACGGCATCCCAACTCGACGTGTTGGCCGCAACTGTTCGGGTGATGTAGCCGCGTTTATGGAAGGTAGTAACGATGATCTTGATGGATCTTCACAAAATTGGACACCTTCTGACTACGTTGACGAGACGGCCTTTGAGACTATGATGGATTTCACCGGCTGTGAATGGGACGAGGAAGACCCCTCCAAATATGGATTTATGTCGCGAGTGTTTGGTCGCGGTAGTGAGTCAGGTCTTGCAGACGGGTTCCTATCTCCTAACTCGTCCATTTTCTGCGATCCCAAATATGGGGTCTATGACGGCTGGGCTTTCTCTCCCCGACACGAACGTGGTCTTGGCTATTCTGGAGACTCGGGCACCTGGATCTATACTTCGAACGGAAAGCTACTTGGCCAGATCGTCTCGTACAACAGGGAACGGCACATCACGTACTTTACTCCTATCTGCAAGGCTTTCAAGCATATCAAGCAGGTCACTAGAGCTACGGAGGTCGAAATCCTTACGTCAGAAGATAATGTTAATGCACGGAGAATCCCGTATGGCTTGCTGTCGCCAGAGGGAAGTTCCCCCTCAGTTCTCGGGCAAACGATAAAGGCACCTGCAGAGCGGAGAATCCAAGCTCCTTCAACGCCCGCGAAAACACCGTGTTAATGTTCGTTATGCGCAAGCCCACAGCTGCCGACAGTGAGCTTGCACCCGCCGAACTGTGATTGAGACTATGAGAGCCGGGGCGGTCGCCCAGCTTCCCAGAGTGTGCGATAGGAGAATCCTACTTTTCAGGTTGTTACTGAATCGATGCTGGGGACCGCCATGAATCTCGATCGATATTTCGTTCACCACGACGAAACTCAACGATACCAGAAGGTCAAGGTATCAAATGGGAAAGAGAAACGGTGGATGCTGCTAGACGTGCGATATGGGTAAGTTCTCCATACGCCTAGCTCGACGAAAGTCGTGCAGATGATTAAAACCATCTAGCTCAAGGGAGACATGGGCATCCAAGAGCTTTTCAGTCATTATAGCTCACCTGAAGCTCCTCAAATTATGCTGGTGGCTTGTGTTGTAATGGAACGATTATTTAGAGGCCAAATAAATGTATTGTATCTGCCTAAATATCGCCCAAATGATATAAATGAACGTGAGGAAGAAAGCAGAAACTAGAGGCTTTCAAGCCGTTAATATACATGTTAAGGAGCTTTTCGCTAAGCCAAAACATACGTACACACATGACGTGACTGCTTCTCTTGCTAGGAACCCCTGCCCTAAACCCCTGCCCCAATGACGTCTGCTCGGCGGCGAATCAGCGAAATTCAACACTCCCTCTTCGGCTTCGCTGCCAGCGGCTTTCAGGGGTAACTCTGAAACATAAAATGAATAAAATAACGTTTAACGAGCGTTAGATTTGGCCTCTGTAAGTGGTAGGTAAAATGGCGGCCAAAATGGCTCAACTAGAACTGAAATAAAAACATGAGTCGACAACCACGTGCTCCGAAGACCTAGGGAGTTCGTCGGAAGGGGATTTAGGTACACTCTTTAGAATGGTCGTACTGGCTAGGCTTGAAAAAGCAGTCCCGAAGAACCCTAAGCGTCGAAGAGACCAAGTAGGGAAAGTCCAGTCTGGAATTTCTCCCTCGTAAGTGGCTTCGTCAAGCAGTCGGCAGGCATATCAGCAGTAGGAATGTAGATGAGTATAATAAGGCCGTCTTCTAGGGCTTCCCTTACATAATGGTACTGCACCTCGATATGCTTGGTCCTGGCGTGGAATTCAGGATTTTTGGCGAGCTTCATGCTCAACTGGTTGTCCCCATATAATTGGGCTGGAGAAAGGTTTAAAAACCGTGTTAACTTGGCTCCTTTAAGCCACTCCGTGATCCAGGCCGCTGTCTTGGCGGCGTTGCATAATTCAACATATTCAGCCTCAGTGATTGATGTGGCGGTGGTCTTTTGCTTTCAGCTAGACCATGATATTGCTCCCACAGCAAGGGTAAACACATATCCGTATGTGAACTTCCTGTCCGTGGCGTCTCTGGCGTAGTCTGAGTCTGAATAGCCCTTTATACTCATAGGGGTAGCCCCTGAAAATGTAATTTTCAGGTCTTTCGTGCCTTGCAGGTAACGAAACACACGCTGCAAGCCTGCTCAATTTCAGACAGACGGGGCGTGGCAAAATTGGCTGAATTTGCCCACAGCAAAGGCCAAGTCCGGGCGGGTGGCAGTCATGGCGTACATCAGGCTTCTGACCGCCTTTTGATATTCCAATTGGTCCGCCATTGGCTCGTCATCTAGGGCTGGTTTTATGTATTCATAGCCGTCTATTGGTGTAGAAACGGCCTTTGAATGATTCATAGAGAACTCCTTAAGAACCTTGCTAACATAAGCATATTGATCGATCGTAAGGGTTTGATTTTTTTGATTTCAGCGTATTTGAATTCTGAGGCAGACATTTGACTTGCCCAAATCCTTCATATTGTACGCCTTTTGAAGCTCCGTTTTAACTTCCGTAATTGCTTTCATTTCCTTCAAGAAAATGAGCAAATTGTTGACATAGAGGGCAATAATTACCCCTGAATTCTCATTTAGAAAAACGGAATTGTCTCTGGACAGTCTGACAAACCCTAGGTCATGTAGGGTGGCTCAGAAGGTGTTGTTCCAAACTCATCCAGACTGCTTTAGGCCATATAACCCCTTGATTAAGTGGCAGGCCATTTTCTTAGACCCCTTGTATGACAACCCCTCTGGGAGTTCCATATATATTTCCTCTTCGAGCTCACCGGCGAGGTATGCGCTAATGACGTTCATTTGGTGTATATGCATGTCTTCATACGCTGCAATAGCCAGAAGCATGCGTAGTGAGTTGAAACATAAAGTTGAAGCAAAGGTTTCTTCATAGTAAATCTCATATTGTTGGGAAAATCCTCTGGTGACTAGCCTGGCTTTGAAGCGCTTGATAAGGCCACTGAAAGTGTATTTAACCTTGAATACTCATTTAGAAGTGATTGGTTGACGCCCTTTAAGCAGTTCAATCAATTCTCATGTCCTGTTTGCTGTCAAAGAATTTAACTCTTCTTCTATGACTTGTAATCATTGGCGCTGGTAGGTAAGGCTCCGGACAGCCTCCTTGTATGTAAAAGGCTCATGTATATGCTCCTGCACTGTCATATTAGCATAGTGAGGGTTTGGTTTTGTTATTCAGCCAGATTGAGTAGTGTATGGCACTGAGGCCTGCTGCTGCGGCGGCCCCAAATTCTGCTCTGGAATTTCAGTGGCTGGTTCAGGGGTCAAGTGTATGGTTTCAGAGGCTTCTTCAGAGTCAGAAGAACCTTCCTCATTATCCTCAGCTTGTTCCAGTTGCATATCATTGTCATTCAAATTTTCTTCAAAATTTTCAGTTTGATTTTCAGGCCCCTGAGTCGACGTCAGAGGCTCTGATAAATCCATCACTGCTTCAGGGCCTTCAGAGCTTGAAGACATTGCTCCCTCACTTTCAGTGCGCCTCTGAGCAAGTTCCTGTGGCGTTAAAACCACTGAGTAATCATCATCATCTGTATATGGGTTCATGAAGTCCTCATTTGCTTTGAAATGTTCTGAATTTTCCAGTAGGCTTCCACCTTTCTCTCCCTCAAGGAACAAAATGTGCGTATGTATTTCCACCTGCTTTTTCACTTGGTTCCAGACCTGAAATTGCTGGTTGCTCTTACAATAACCCACGAAAACCCCTTTATAAGACGTGTTTTTGAGTTTCGCCTGTTTTTCCTTCAGTATATGGCAATGAACAACACACCCGAATGGGCGTAGGTGTTCAACGGAGGGTTTAAACCCTTTATATAATTTGTATGAAGTCCTTCCTCCATGGTCATCTCCTAAAGGAAGGTGATTCTTTAGGTAGCAGGTGATTTTGATGACTTCACCTCAAAATTTAGTTGACAATTGAGCGTCATAAAGCATGCATCTAGTTGCTTCCGTAATCATACAATTTAAGTGTTCAGAGACGCCGTTCTGCTCAGGTGTGTAGGTGATGATAAATTCAAATTTCACCCCCTCTGACCCTCATATGCTTGTCAATTTCATATATTCTCCGCCATTGTCAGCCTGTACAATCTTCAATTTCTCGCTGGTTTCTTTCTCAGCTTTCGTCTTTCAAGTCTCAAATATTTCATAGATATCCGTCTTCTTTGCCATTAAGAAAATATCAGAATATCAGGCAAATTCATCTGTAAAGGTAACAAAATACTGGTTTTCACCTAGAGTATTGACATGGTAGGCTCCTCAAATGTCTGAATAAACTCATTGCAGGTGTTTTGTAATCATTGGCTTTGACTCCTTGGCCTGTACTCATATCATCTTGTTATGCAAGCATGTTGAGCAGGCTTTCTCCGCCTCATTAAGGCGTAATTCACGGGTTATACCCTCCACACACGGCTTGAGGCGTTGCATACAGCTTGCCTCAGCATGACCAAACCTCTGATGTCACTTCCAGTAGTCAGATTGGGCCTGTGTGGAAAAATTGAAATTTTCAGAGGTTTCAAGGGTAATGTGCCCTAAACCTGTTTTTGAATAAGGGGTGACGGAACTGGCAACCATGCTGCCTGATACTGCTCTCACTAACTTCAGAGTGAGCCCTGATGTAGGTGATCCTCCCCCTGCTGTTGCTGAGGCTGCCAGGCTGCTCATCAATTTTTGGTAGGCTTGAACCTTAAAGGTCACTTTTGCGCTCGTTGACTTGACAACATAGACTGAACCGTGTTGGTTTGCTGTGACCATGACGCTTTCATTATGCTTAAAAACAACATTTTTAAGCTCAAATTCAACTGTTATTCCGTGCTTGCTTGCTGCCTCAATCGACAGCAAATTTCCATCCAATTCAGGGACATAGAGGACGTCATTTAGGGTGAGTTTTCTTCCTTCAAAATCAACTTCCACCTTGCCCATACCAGCTGCTTTTATCAAGTGCCCATTGACTAAGCAGACTTCCGTGTAATAGTTCTGAATTTCAACAAAAATTGCTTGATTCAGAGTCATGTGGTGGCTCACTCTGGAGTTCACAATCCAGCAGTTGAGGGTTAGTTCTAGGTTGACTAGGGCTTTCATAATCACTGCCTTTCATGCTCACTCATTTGAGTTGAACTCATTGTCCTGACTAGTCAGATCTTTCAAATTTTTCAAATCTTCCACCGGCCCCGGATTTTTGTTGGCTTGCCGTGCATTTGCCTTGAACTTTGATGGTGATTTAACTCTGTTAGAAGGTAGTTCTTCCCCGTCTTTCATCTTCAAAGCATAGCAATCAGAGGTGAAATGCCCCCTTTTCTGGCACTGAAAACATGTTTTTTCTGTCTTGCTGTCTTTGCCTTTGCTTCCTGCTTGGGCTGCGTTTGCAGTGGCATTATTAGTTGATTTATTATTCAACGCTTCTTCCATTTCTCGCTCCTTCAATTGACGTAGAACAGTCTTGATTTCAGGGTCCATGATTTCATTGTTTATTTGAAATACAACTGAGCCGTAAGGCTCCTCCTTTAAAGAGTCAAGGAACACTTCCTGAACCATGTCATCATTGATGAGCGCCTTTGGTTTAAGCACTGTAATCTCCGCCTGAATTTTCTTCAAAGTGTGATAAGCCTGCTCCACCGTCTCCTTCAGTCCTTGCTTGTAATTGATGAATGCTCTAAGCTGTGACTGATAATACAACTTGCCCTTAGGCTTCTTGATGTTCTCAAGGCAGTCTCAAAGCTCCTTTGCTGTCTTCAGTTTGTAGAACGTTCCATCCTCCTGGGAGCAAAATGATAATATGTCATTTCAGGCCTTCCTATCAGTCCTTCTTCACTTCTTATACTCCTCAATGAGAGGCTTTAATGTCTTCTCATTCAAACCCTTCTTCCCCTCTGATGCAGCGTCAGTCCCGTCTATGACGTCTCAGTAGCCTCATGCTTTCAAATAACCCCTTGTTCTCCCTGCCCATTGAGTGTAGTTCATCTCATTGAGTTTGACTAGGCCTGAGGCCTTCAGAGACTCATATTCCATGCTCTTTTAGGGCCGTGTGACTGCCTTCTGCGTACGCGGCAGCGTGGATAACGACTCAGGGGTGTGGGTATTTATTTGAAGTTCTATTGATCAAGCCTTCATATATATATAGACGTTTCTATTCATTTGATTTTCAAAGTGGAATTCGTACGAAGAATTGGCGTCTTTTTTGGTCAGTTTTTTGACTTTATAACTGGCCGATATCGAAGGTTTATATTGAAGCAAACTTTGGTTGCTCAACTTGCTCGACGGCGGCGGGGGTGGCGACGGCGGGGTTGACGGCGGCGGGGGTTAGGGCAGTGAGGGTTAGGGTGGAGGCGGTAGGCAACAGCAACAGGCGGTAGTTTAGACACTGACCGGGCTCATAACCTGTTGTAATGGAACGATTATTTAGAGGCCAAATAAATGTATTGTATCTGCCTAAATATCGCCCAAATGATATAAATGAACGTGAGGAAGAAAGCAGAAACTAAAGGCTTTAAAGCAGTTAATATACATGTTAAGGAGCTTTTCGCTAAGCCAAAACATACGTACACCCATGACGTGACTGCTTCTCTTGCTAGGAACCCCTGCCCTAAACCCCTGCCCCAATGACGTCTGCTCGGCGGCGAATCGGCGAAATTCAACAGCTTGTACAGCGGCGGTGGACCGACTACGACAACAGCGATACACCACTGGATTCCTGGTGCTTTCAGACACGCCCGCTGTCAGGCAGGCTCTGCAAGGGTCGAAGATGCTCCGAATCTTTGCTAGCTGTAATGTGGAGGCTGACGGGGTTATCACATTGAAGGATTGTGATTATCAGCTGCAGTGGCTTGAGCTTCGCTCAATGAATGTGAGGAGCATATAGAGGAAAGAATTGCAGTATATGCTTGATCGTTAATACACGAGTGGAGCTTGATTCTCAGTAGCTATCAATCTAAATACGGTCGTGATATTTTCTTCTCACTAACCGCGGAACGCATCGTACTGAAGCCTCATGATAGCCTTCACGTTCGGAGGAATATGCCGCCAGGGAGGAACCACATCGTTCACCACAAAACCGCTTCCTACAGCCTCCTGCATCCCAAGCAGCAAGTACCCCGACCAATTCTTCTTCTCCGCATCTGCCCCATAGGTCACGAAATCCCACTTCCCAATTACAAAAAAGGCCTCGCGTTGACGGGATGTGGCCACGTTCGCCCGAGACCGTTGGTTCATGAACCCCATGCTGTATTGGGTTCGGATGCAGCAGAGAATCACAATTTCAGCCTCGGCGCCCCGAGAAGAGTCAATGGTCTTGACGGCCTCTTCCACCCTTACACCAGCCCAATTGCGGAGAGTCGCGAGCTCTCGGAGGTCCTCAATCATGCGCCGGGAACCCGTCAATACCAGGATGTGACGGTGCTGAATTCCTTGGATCTGAAGGAGACGCGAAACCAGATTGCTGCACGCCAGGGCCTCAGCTGCGTTGGTGCTACTGCCGCCTGTTCCCGCCACGGACACGCCTCTGACGTTGAGGAAATGGGCCCAATGTGACAGCACGATTTTCCGAGTGCCTGTAGTAGGAACCTCAATTGGGAATGAGGCTATAAGCCCTTGGAGGAATGAGCGCAGCCGGAGGTCTGGAAGAAGGAAGTCACCCTACCGTTGTAGATGGATAGAGAGGTATGCTGATATAGCTGCGAATGAGCCCTATATTGAACATTGAGGAGCGTAGTGATGGACTTGTCGGTGTTCCTCTGCACGACCGTTTGCTGCCATACTTCCTTGCTGAGCTCAGAAAAGACTGTTGGGCCCAATTGAAGGTGGTCGCCAGCTTGTACTTCGGTTTCCAGACAGGGAGGTCCCCCGATATATTTTGGCAGCGGAGATAGAACCCATTCGCGCTCTTTCTTCTTCGAACTAATAATATGCTTTATGGTCATGTTTACTACTGAAGGGCTCCATGATCATTCTGCATTATAAAAAAAGTCACAGTTCCCAGTTAGGATTTCAACATAGTTCAAAAGCAAAGTAAGTGATGAATGCAAGTTCGCGTAGTGGAGGGGCTCCTCTACTAACATTCTAATTGTGTTTCTCAACAACATAATTTTTATTAATGATTTGTAGTCGAGGATCCCCCAGATCACTTTACTTTAATGAGAAGTAACACGCCCCCACAAAGAGTTCTATCAATAATTCAATGATGAAAATGATATATGCAAACTTATGTAGTCAAGGGTAACCCTTGCTGAACATTATCACTTACCACGCTTATATGATATGCGGGTGATGTTTCTCAGTGAAATACTTTTCTATCTTGATTTGCTGCTGAGGATCCTCAGGATTGTTTTTCTTCAAAGGATAATTATCATCTACTGTGATGACTTTTAGGAGCTGTCTCTCTGAACTATATAATAATGAAAGTGATGTATGCAAAATTATATAGTTGAGGAGTCCTCCTACTAAATAATGTCACTTGTTATGATTATAGAATATTCAGATGATGTTTCTCAATAATATTCCTTTTGTTATTGAATCTCTGCTGAGAATCCCCTAGATTGTTTTAGTTGAAAGAATAGATAATCAGTAAATGCTTAAAATGACCCCCCTCAACTTGTAAATTCCTGAAATAACCCTTAAAACTTCATAATTCCTTGTTTGACCCCTTACAAATATTAAAGTATATGTAAGAGGCTGGTCTACGACGGATGTCATATAGGTGTTGAACGGGGTGTCGTAGGCAATATAGTCATGATAGGGTCAATGCAATGATTATATGTCTTCTATTAGGTGGCAAAACTGATCACTGAGGAAGCAGGTTTCTGAACCTCTGTGAGCATTCAGTGTACAGAACTCACCAGGTGCTAGTTCAGAATAAGAAAAGTTATGCTTAACAACAGCATGACCTTGTGAAGGTAACTTTCACTAGTGAATCAACCTCATGAGGGAGCTCAGCCAATAGACATCACTCTCAGCACTTCATGAAAGTGGATAAAGGAGTTAAAATCATTGATGACATCTAAAAAAGATGTGATTCAGCAATGAACACCTCATGAAGACAGCTTCACTGAGGTGACTGCTTCATGAGACCTTCCTCAGGCAGGCTAGCTTCAGAAGGGATATATTATGAGGTCAGAGCATGTCTCACTTTCTTTTTTAATAATAATTCTCTACCTACTAGCAATATCATACTATTGTGAATCATCAACTATAAGCTTAAGCCACTATTGTCACATAGCTTCATAATTCCTTAGTTAAGATATTACCTCATGATAGTACACTTACAGTTTTATTGCTTCAATTCATTGTAAGGATGCTGTCTGACAAGAATGACTGAAAACTCATGAGCTCCTCAATCAGCCTCTGCAATGATTTCACAAACTGCTTCAGAAACTTCACAAGCAACAGTTAATGATGATTCTATCATCTCTGACTCTCAGTCATGACACGTCACTCCTACATTCTCTGAGGAGTTCATCATGATGAATATCAAAATTCAACTTGCGAAGATTCAACTCATGAGTGAGAAGGAACATACTAAGCAGATTAAGCTTAAGACTCACAGACAATTTACATCAGATTTATCTTCAACTTTAAAACACGCCTGCTATGAAAAGTGAGTCAAAGATGAAGACCTCTACTGTATGAAGGACTACCCTCACTTTCAGTAATATGTACATCAAATTAAGCACCTTCCTGTGAAGCTTCACCTTGAAGAGTCAGATCACTATCTGAACTACAAGATTACAGAGTGATGAGTCACATATTGTGAAGAAAAGAGCTTGAAAGATACCTGAGAAAGTCAGAAGAACTTTTTAAAGTCTTTTTTAAAAGATCATGATAATCAGGTGTATAACACATGAATGAATTAAATGAATTGCCACAAGCTGAGCAGTGAATCTGATGATGAGTACCTTCACAGGTCAGATGAACTTCTAGCATAAATAAAAAATAAGGTGAAGGATTATCATTAAATTCAGCTAATGATCTTCTTCAAGGGCTTGAATCATGTCATGAAGCAGAAGATTCATGAACACTCTGTGTTTTCAAACTCTCATGAAGATTTGGTTACACTCATGAAGAAACTTCATCCCAGCATCAGGACTGAAACTCATTCATGAGTAATAATCATGAACAATGACTTCAGCAGAAGCACCTCTGTGAACATCATGAAGTGAAAGAATCACAAATCTACAACATTCATCATCACTACATCACACAATTCAGAACCCTCATGAGGAGCATTCTTTAACAGAGACTGCAATTACTGTGATAAGTGTGAACATAAAGAATTGAACTGTCTTAAGAAGAAGTCAGACAACCCTGTGAGCAGGACTCTGTCAACTGATTCAGTTAACAGCAGTAATCATGTCATGACAGCCTCTGAGGCTATCATGAAGATCACTGTGAAGTCAAGATCAGAGAAGAGTGCATCTTTTAAGACAGAGACATGATTATGACTCACAGTACATCTTGCAGAGAGATCACTTTCAACTGTTCTTGACAGTGCTAATGACCTCAATCTTCTTTGCAAGGATATTGTGAAGGGCTTATCTTCAATCTTTAAGATGTTATCACTTCATCATGCTGAAGAAGATACCGTGCGGACTTATTCTGTTTATCATGAAGTGATAAAGGTTCAGGACTCTTTCAGAGTTTAAAAATAAACTTATGAACCTTTTACCTCTGCTGACTTAAAGATGCCAGTAATCTTAGAATTATCATGATTATGATGAAATAATCTGAAGGTTGACTTCATCAATCTTACAGTACAGTGAAGGTCAGATGCAGAGAACTCTTTAACAACTTCACTGCTGAAAGAGATCATCATAAAAGGCCTCATGAGAAAACTCAGAGACCTTAAGATGAACTACATGATGCAGAGATTGCAGGTGATAAATCTTAATGAATTAAAGAACTTCATGAACCTGATTCTTAAAGCTTACAAGAGCCTCATGAAGATTTTTTCAGAAACTCAGGTGAAAACTCTGCCTTTTCATTACAAAGAAGATCACTCAATTGACCTGCTGAAGAAGACAACATCATCTTTTAACTTTATGTACAATCTTTTCATGAAGGAGTTGACTGTACTATGAAAGTATTTGAATATTAACCTCATGAACAGGTTTATTCAGCTGTCATGATCTTTCATGAGAGCATCAGTGCTCTTTGCATTTAAGAATGATGAAGGCTTGCAGCTCTGCATGAACTATCAAGAGTTAAATGCTATTACTTAAAAGAACTGATACTCTTTATCACTGATTAATGAGATCATGAACTGTGTCTGTGATGCTCAGATCTTTATGAAGATTGATGTTAAAAATGCTTACTATCACATCTGCATACATGAGGGTGATGAGTGAAAGACAGCCTTTCATACTAGGTACAAGCTGTATGAATACTTGATTATGCTTTTTGAGCTTATTAATGCTCCTGTGAGTTTTCAGTCTTATATTCATGAAGTCCTTCATGAACATTTAGACATCTTCATGATTGTATTTCTGAATGATATACTGATTTACTCAACAGAAGAGAGTCAGCATGAACAGCATGTTCAGATTATCTTGAAAGCTCTGCTCATGACAGAGTTGTTCACAAAGCTTTTTAAATGCCTGTTTAATGTGAAGCGTGTGCCCTTTTTGAGATACATTATCACAGATACGGGGGTTGAAATGAAGACAGATCACATATTCATCATTGTCAACTAATTAAAATCAGAAAGTGTGCATGAAGTGTAAACATTTCTGAGCTTCATGAACTTTTATCAGAGGTTCATACAGGGCTTCTCATGTATTGCTGCACCTCTCATGAAGACCACTAAAGGGTTTAATGCAAAATCAAATAAGAAGTTGATCTCATGAAGGGCAGACTTCCTGTCTCTGAAGGCACAGACTGCTTTTAAAGTTCTTGTGCAGACTTTCACTACTGCTCTGTTCCTGCAGCATTTCAACATCACATTATCAATACAACTTGAAATGAATGCTTCAGGATATGTGATCTCAGGTATTTTCTCACAAAAACACCCTGATGAGTGAAGAGTTACAGCCTATTTCTCATGAAAGATGATACTCATGAAATGAAAGTATGAAACTCATGATGAAGAACTGCTCATGATAGTTGAGAGTTTTCATCATTGGCGGCACTATTTAGAAGGATTCACTCATTCAGTTGAGGTGCTATCAGATCATTTGAGCTTGTGAAGTTTTATGACTACTCATAAGCTCTCATGAAGACAGGTTCAATGAGCATTGACTTTATCAACTTATGATTTTGTTATCACTTACTGAAAGGGAAATCTGAATTCTGCTGACAGCCCTTCACAGAGACCTGATCATCAATGTGAAGCAGAACAAGAGGATCAGACTGAGAATGTCTTAATGTTGCAACAGATGCTGTTTCTGACAGTAACTTTGATTTCAGTTGAATTTAAAGATGACTTATTGACTCAGGAGGTACACCTTCATGAGGTATTAATTGCAGGCACAATAAGTTCTCAGCAGTGAAATCAACAGAAACAGGCCTCTGAGGCTGTTTTAAATGAAAAACTTTATGAGGAAGTCAGCATCTCTCTCATTGAAATGTTATCTGAGTTCTTGCAGATTGATCCCCTCATGAAGCATATGCTGAAACAGATCACTGCTCATGAAGTTAATTCAAGAATGTCAGGTTCTCACTCACTCTGATCATGAAGAGATGACCTTCTATACTTTAACTCAGTGCTTTATATACCTTATGTGGAGTCATTATGACTTGAGATTATTAAGAAGCATCATGATGAGTCACTTGCAGATCACCTCATGACAGAGAAAATCTTTACTTTAATACATGCAAAGTACTACTGGCTGAACATGTGAAAGCAAATTCAGGAATACTGCAATTCTTGTCTTGTCTGTCAAGGAGTTAAAGTCATTCATGAAAGGCAACTTGAATTATTACAGCTCATACCTATCCTGAAGGAACCCTGAGAGATACTCACTTTAAACTTCATAACTGACCTTTCAGAGAGCCATGCTTATGAGGATGTGTATGATGTCATACTGATGATGATGTGTAAATTCTCAAAGATGACACATTATATTTCAGCCAGAAAGGACTGAACTGCTGATCAACTCATGAAGACCTTTGTGAGAGAGATTGTTAAGCTGCATGAAGTCACTCAAGCTTTAATTTCAGATCATGAATCTGTTTTTACCTCATGACTCTGAGTCAACTTGATGTTCATGTTGAAGATTGACCGCTGATTGAGCACTGCCTTTCATTCATAAACTGATGAGCAGACTGAACAGCAGAATAACATGCTGAAACAGTACCTGCAGAGTTATGTTAATTATCAACAGGACAATTGAGCCTCACTTTTAATATTAACTGAGTTCATGTACAATGTGAGCTTACACTCTTCTACTGAAAAGGCATCATTTGAGGTTGTCTATGATTTCATATCTAGATCAGATATGCTCACTGCAGAGGAACTCATGAAGTACTCTGCAGTTAAAGGAACTATCATTGAAGCTGAGCAGCTTGTGAAGCATCTTCATAAGACTCAGATAAAAGTCTGCAGAGCTTTTATGAAGTCTCAAGAGTATCAAGTTAAGCACTACAATCAGTCTCACCTTGATGTGATCTATAAAGTCAGACAGTTAGTCTGATTAAAGGTCAAGAACATAACCCTGAAGTGACTCTCATGAAAGTTGAATTGACAGCATTATGAACCCTTTCAGATTGTAAAGAAGATTGAGAACATTGCTTATCAGCTGAAACTACTGAAGAAACTTCACATTCATGATGTGTTTCATGTTAACCTGCTTCATGATCATAAACTGCAGGCAGGTGAGGATACATCAGAGCTTAAATCACTTCACTTCATGAAGAACTCAGCTGAAAGGGAGTGAGAGATTGAGATTATAACAACCTCATGAATTGTGATCAGCCCTGAGGATAAACCTGTTCTACAATATCACATTGTGTGAAAGGAATTCTCAGAGATTACTTAAGAGTCTGCAGATAACACCTGCAACTTCAAGAAATTAATTAAGAAGTTTCATGAGGACTTCTCTGAGGCTCTGTGAGTCATAATCAATGCTGATACATGTTCATGAGGAAACTGAGCAAAGGGCTAAGATCTCTTCTGCTCATCAGAGCATTAAGCTATCAGAGGACTGAAAATGAAATCACTTCATGAAGTCTGAAGGCTCACAAAGAAATGAGTCATGCTGACTTCAGCCTGTCAAGGCTTATTAGTTCTTAACATCATGAAGAGGTTCAACTCAGAGCTAGAGTCCTGTGAGGAATAAACTCTCACAGGAGCTGATATTTACCTCTGAAAGAGCTTGAACATCTCAATCATCATCAGTTTGTCACAGCAGTATTTTTCTTCAGTGAAGCTCATGAGTCTTCACCTTCACAGAGGTGTCAAGTCTAAGCAGCAGTCACAGCAGCTTTATGAGTCTTGCTCACTCAGCATTTCTTTCACTTACACGCCTTGCGCGCCTCCTTGTGACCATCAGGGTCAGGGTTGACCGGGGATGAAGACAGAGATGAAGGTGAACTCAGTTCTCATGAGGGAGATGATGAGACTGAGGGTGATGAAGATGAAGCTGTGAACAGTTAGCAAAAGCGCTTCATGAAAACATATCATAAAGTCATACAAGGGAAGATGCAGATCTTGCTGATGTGCTGATGACACTCTGTGCACTTGATGACGTGAGGGGAGAGGAAATAATCCTTAAAATGATTGAGGCTGTGACCTGCAGCAGCAGCAACACACAGCTCATAAGCTTGAGGAGGGATGTCCTCAGTCTTCATAATTATTATCATGAAGATCAGTCATGAAGTGTTCTCATGAAGGGTGATCATGAAGGTCACTTACAGATCACTTCATGATCTTGCTCACAGTCAGTGAGCTGAACAAGCTGCTGTGAGACAACATAATCATGAAGCTGAGCCTCCCTGTGAAGGGCTACCTCATGAAAGGTTTAATTGTGAGGGGCTGAGTCAGAGGCCTGCATGAATAGAGGAAACAAATGAGAATCACAGACAGTTTGCCTGAGGGTGTTGATGATGTGACTGATGTGAAGCATGATGAGCTGTACTGCTGTTAGTGAAAAAGCACTGTGAAGGCAAGCATCATGAAGGCAAGCATCATGAAAGCAAGCATCATGAAGGCAAGCATCATGAAGGCAAGCATCACAAAGGTAAACATCATGAAGACAAGCATCATGAGGGCAAAACATCATAAGAGGCATCACAAGAATCATGATCATGAACTTACCTGATGAGGAGTGAAAGATTGAAGTTGTGAAGATTGCTGACAGTGAAAACTCTGACCTTATGATCTGCATGAGTCATTCATGAGGCTTGGCAAAGTGAATCTGAATGACCTCATGAACAGCTGAACAGGCTCATAAATGAGCAACAATCATCATGAACACTGAGTCAGTGTATAAATCAATCATAACTTCACAAACATCTTGTGAAGGGAGACTCTTTTTCCCACTGAGTTTTAATGAGCTCCGCAACATATTTTTTTATGATTTTAATTTTTTTTTTTTTTTTTCTGACCTACAGGGTCATTTTTTTTAACTGTTACCTGTGCATTGTGAAGTGCTTCTCAGTGAAAGCTTGCAACTGCAAATGTCATCATACTCATGAGGGCATGAGCCTTTGAAGGGGGGGGGCAATGTGAGCATTCAGTGTACAGAACTCATCAGGTGTTAGTTCAGAATAAGAAAAATTATGCTTAACAACAGCACAGCCTTGTGAAGATAACTTTCACTAGTGAATCAACCTCATGAGGGAGCTCAGTCAATAGACATCACTCTCAGCACTTCATGAAAGTGACTAAAGGAGTTAACATCATTGATGACACCTCATGAAGATGTGATTCAGCAATGAACACCTCATGAAGACAGTTTCACTGAGGTGACTGCTTCATGAGATCTTCCTCAGGCAGGCTAACTTCAGAAGGGATATATTATGAGGTCAGAGCATGTCTCACTTTCTTTTTTAATAATAATTCTCTACCTACTAGCAATATCATACTATTGTGAACCATCAACTATAAGTTTAAGCCACTATTGTCACATAGCTTCATAATTCCTTAGTTAAGATATTACCTCATGATAATACACTTACAACCTCCTTGTGAAGAGTTTTCACTTGATGTCAAGGCGCTACTCACTGAGTCATCATATAAGTGAGCTATAGTGATGTACTGTCATACTGTCATACTGTCATACTATTATATATGATGACCTTGACAGTATAAAAATATCTGCACTGTTCTTTCCTTAATCAAGTTAATATCAGAGGACAAATTAATGACAGTGTTTCACTCTCTCTCAAGTCTTGTTTCTCAGAGACTGAGTCAATGATGAGTGTAGAAAACATGTGTGTTGTTGCACACTTATAATGTTCATTGTAAATAATCATACCCTGCCATGCTCACTGTCAAGAATGATGAAGATAAACTGCCTGCATTGCTAATTGTGAGTGAAAATTCAGCTATGTAGTCTGATCAGCCCTATAAGCTTGGCATGTGGAGAAATTTGTAACAATTGTCAACAAAACAAGAAAAATGTCACGTCCTCATGACTTATGCCTGCAACAACAGTATGCCTCAATCATGTCTTGTATTCATGCTTTCATGCAGTCTCTGTAGTCTCTATCAACACTCTGTAATGATGCTTGTTGGCTGACCAGCTGAGCAAGTAGTGAAGTGAGATGCTGAATCTTTGAATTGAAGGATATTTAAGTGATGAGTAAATGTTCATGTTTGTGCAGATTTGCAGAGTTAAGCCTGTTCAGCTTGATTCATCTCTTGCTTGTTTGTCTGCAATGAAGTCACTGACTCTCTGTGATATGCCTGATGCACTGGCTGTAAGGCGTGGATAGCTGAATTTGTACTGAAAAAGGTGATGCAGTGAGTCAAGATCTGCTGAAATGCCAAGTGACTTCATGACTTCACATGAAGGTAGGTCGTAGGTGACGCCTTAAAGGAGAAGAAAACAACTGCAGATGATCTGTTCATGATTCATGTTTAAAACTTTCTCTGTTTACCTGTCAGCTGCAGGTGGCCCGTCTTCAAAGCTGCAGATGACTCACCCTTAACAGCATCAGATATCAAAGTATGATGATATCACTATGACTTGCCGTGACCATTCAGGGTGAAAAGGTAGCGTGATGACTGTCATCTCAGCTGAATCATGATGTTTCTGTGGTACTCAGTTCAGGATTTGAACTTCAGATCCTCAGGTTATGAGCCTGATGCACTGCTGTTGTGCTAAATATGTAACTAGCAAGTATGACGACTTGCTAGGGATCAGAACCAGGGTGTTGCTATTAATTGTCAAGAATGATGAAGATAAACTGCCTGCATTGCTAATTGTGAGTGAAAATTCAGCTATGTAGTCTGATCAGCCCTATAAGCTTGGCATGTGAAGAAATCCATAACACTCACCTAATGATTATTAGTAAGCAGGGTATGATTAAGATTTAATTAAGATTATGATTGAAAACTCAACTGAAAGTGCTGAATTCTAGTTCATGATGCATGACTATATGAACTTATTAAGGACTTCACAAAGAGAAGAGGTAAGTGAGTTAATATAATGAATAAACTGTAGATCAGAGTCAGTTTCTACTCTTTTTAAACAACTTGAGTCATATAAATAAATGCATGAAAGACAGCTTGAAAGCACCTCTGAGGTGAAGAGTTAAATGAGGAATTATGAAGTTTCAAGGGTTATTCTGAGAATTTACAAGTTGAGGGGGATCATTTTAAACATTTACTGAACAATGTTTTATTAACTGTTAAATGATGAACATCACTGTTAAGGCTCCTGCACTATAGTACTAGCAAAGTATGCAGTGCAAGTGTACACATGATATTACTCACCTTGCTCACCTTGCTCACCTGTTGAGCATGATGAGTATGAAGTGTTACATCATGTTGCTCACCTTGCTCATCATGATGAGCATGATGAGCACACTGAGCACATGAGTCTCTTATAATTTATATAATCACAGGTAGATTCATAGTTAGGAGCTCATGCTCAACTCATGTATTAAATGCAATCTCTTAAGTTTATGATTATTAATTTCCTCACTTTGATCTTAATCTTAAAGGTCATTACATGATCATGATAATTCATTGAATCTTGTCTAGTTCATTGAATCATATCTATAGTTCATTGAATGATAATATCACTTCAGTCACTACAACACCACCTGTTACACTTTGAGCATCAACTTATGAGGTATCAGTCACGCAATGAACTGACTCATCAGTCTCAAGATGTTCAAATTCTTCAATAGAGAAGAATCAGTCACTGAACATTCCTCTGACAAAGTAGTTCAAGTCAAGATCCTGTTATTAGATAAGTTTCTTGATGAGAGAAGAATGTTAAACTTGTTCTTCACTCAGCTTGACATGTACCTGTGATTCAATAAGACTTTATTCATTTTGAAATCAGAGAAAGTGTTGTTCACCTCCTCATTCCTGAGGTCAGATGCTTTGAACTGATTTAAACTTATTCTTTGAGATTATCTTGACAACAAAACTGAAGATCAAGATGACTTGATTAATAAGATCTTTCATGACTTAAAGGAATTCAAGAAGCAGATAAGGATAATGTTTAAAACAGTTGATGAAAAGAAAACAGTGAAGTGAGAGATCTGCAACATTCAGCAAAAAGGAACAACTGCTACATACATAATAAACTTTCAGAGACTCACCTCACATATGAATTGAGATGATATTGCTTTGATGATGCAATATTACAAGGGACTGAAGGACATGATGAAAGATGAAATCTTTAAGATTGAACACTCTGCCATGCTCTCAGAAATGATTGAATGATCAATCATCATCAACAACTGAGCTTATGAATGAAGCTTAGAAAAGAGTCATAAGATTCTCATACCTCAAAGGGCTGAGAAGAATCATGAGCGTCAGTATAATAATCAACTCTACTACAGACCTCAACTCATGAAAATCAATGTCATTACTCAAGTGAATCAGTTTCAGTGAGGGAAAGGACCTGAGAAGAACTCAGGAAAAAAAGAGAAGTCTCATGAAAATAATTATTATAATTGTGAAAAGCTGAGACATTTTGCCTGTGACTATTGAGTCTCAGGAAAGATCATTCAATCAAAGAAAACATATGCAGTCACACAAGAAGTAAAAATCAAAATTAATCATAACATTATGTCTTAAACAGCATGTTATGATGATGACTGTTGCACACATCAGAGTGATAAAGACGGCTTCAGATGATTTTCACATCAACTTAAAAGTATAAGAGAATACATCACTGCCTCTCACCTAAATCAAGTTGTGAACTTGAAGAAACAGCAAACCTGATGAGATCAATTCAGTCAAGAAGGCAATTATGTTGACAGTGATGAAATGATGCTCTCATTTAGTGAGAAGGAAGACTTCATGAAAGTAGCAGACTCTGATGACTCAGAAGAACTCATTAAGAAGAATGATGATATTTAAGTATTCACCTGTGAAGAACAGTGATTGAAAACTTATGAAGAAGTATTTAAAGTGATGAAGACATCTCTCAAGAATTATGAAGATCATGTAGATCAGTTGCAGAAATGAATCCTGTGAACAATTAAGAACATGTTCACTCAGAAAGGTGAAATCAAGAACATGAATTATCAGAATATACTTAAAGAAACATTACTGAAAAGCTTAAAGTTCATCATGAAAGGAGGATATGTTACCCTCAACAGAGCACACATCTCAAGAAAACTACACATGAAAGTTTAAGAACTCTGAAGTGAATACTTAAAGCTAAATCTGATACAGTACCTGAACAAGAAAGTCAATTCAAAGAACTTTAAGTATGTGAGAGAGAATCTGAGATTCCTCTCATTTAATTCAAAAAACTAAAGGGCTCTTCAGGTCAGAGGTCTCTGAAGATGCCTGAATTAAAGCCTTTAAAAGGAGTGATTGTTAAAGAAATCACTGTCACAAAAGACATGAGCAACTTCTGTGTTTAAGTTAAAGTAAAAGGCCACTCAGTCAGACTGTTAATCAACAGTGACTGTACAGGGAATTTCTTGAATTCATGATTCACAAAAATGAACAGGATAGAAATTCAAAAAAAGTGAAATTCTTATTCACTTCAAGGGTTTGATGAAACCCTTATGAAACATAACAATGATCATGTGAATGAAGAAACTGTACTGACACTAATTCAGATAAGTTGACACTGAGAAAAAATCAGTTTCAACATTACAGAGCAGTCAGGAAGTGACATAGTTTTAAGCATATCTTGACTCTGAGCAGTCAATCTCATGATTGATTGAGCTGAAAATGAGATATACTTCATCAAAGGCAGTATCTTTATGAAGTTATATTCAGTCTTACACTCACCTGAAGGAGTGGAAGTCTTCACTATGACAGCAGAAGAGATGCATGAGGAGTTAAAAAATTCTGATGCAAAGATACTGTGAACTAAGTGAGTCAATGATGACTGAGACCCTATTATCAAGTTATCTATCCCTAAAGAATACAAAGACTTTGAAGAGTTGTTTATAGCAGTAAAGGAACAGAATGCCTTGCTGAAACATTAAAAATGAGATCATGAAATTAAGATCATGAAAGGTTGCAAACTGATGAAGCAATTTATCTACTCATTGTCACCTCAGAAGTTAAATGCATTGTGAGAATATTTAAAGAAGAACTTATGAAAAGGATTCATTCAAGAATCTCAGTCTTCAGCTGAATATCTGATATTGTTTGTCCCAAAATCTGATGAATCATTGAGGTTGTATGTCAACTACAGGACACTAAACAACATAGTGATAAAAAACAATTACTCACTACTGCTCATGTTAGAACTGCAGGACAGATTTCAGGAAGCATAATGATTTACAAAGTTTAACATTTCAGGAGCATTCAACCAGATACAGATAAAAGAAGGTGATGAATGAAAGACAGTGTTTCAAACATGCTCAAAGTTATATGAGTACTTAGTAATGCTGTTCAGATTAACCAACACCTCCGCAACTTTTTAGGCTTTCATTAACAACATTTTGTGATAATATTTAAATCAGTTCATGATCATCTACCTCAATGACATACTGATATACTTGAAAATGAAAGAACAGCATGTCAAACATGTTTGAAAAGTTTTACAAGTGTTAAAGGATGCTGACCTGTGAGTTAAGTCTGAGAAGAGTCTTTTTCATGTCAAGGAAGTTCAATTCCTCAGATTTATCATCACATCAGAAGGCTTATGAATGAACTTGAGAAAAATTAATTTCATGATTGAATGATCATGTTACAGTTATATCATGACTTCACTTCTTAATCACCTGTTTAAGTCATTGCCTGTTTAGGCTTAACTTAATTTAGCTCATATATAGCAGGCTTCTACATCACTAGAAGAAAAACAACCTTCTCACAAATGAACATACAGAATACATCTTACAATTTGGTAGCAACACCAGTTCAAGCATCATAGAATGCCTTGAAATGATCAGGTATTACTTTAGTCATTGATTTAGCAGTAAGTCATCAGTCCTCTGAACAAATCATGACTTCTTCAGTCAATCAGCTCACTTTATCAGAGCCTCTGATATCAGCTTTCTGCTCATCAGCTATCTCTCAGCTGTCAGTCTCTCATTGGCTGCTGTTCACATCAATTTCACAGCCAAACTGGCTTCATCTTCATCCTCAAGCCGGCAGGCATCTTCAGCTTCAGATGACGCCACATTAGTGCTTGCTTATCAAGCTCAGGACTTCTTCAATTCAGAACACCTCTGAATTCAGAAGATTTCTGCTTCTTGAAAGCAGATCATTGCTCATTACCTCTGAGGCACAGTTCAACCAGGCCAGAATCATCAGCCAGGCCGTCAAACTCATTCAAAGTTCAAAGAATCTACTACTTGATCAAGAGAGTGAGCAACTGACCTCCCTAGACTTCAGCATGATTTAAATCAGCTCATTTTAGTCATTTAATCCTCTCCTTCAGATAGTAAAACCCCTGGTTCAACTGCCTCTGACACTGAATGAAACCTGAACCCTCTCATTCATTGAACATCTTCTCAGCCTTCTCTTTCCATGATGTCGGGCAATAATCAAGAAAGGGAACATCAGCAACAGTCACTGTTAAACTGAGGCTTCATCAATGAGCAGCAAGCTGAGCTCATCAACCTCATAACTCAGGCAGTCATGGCTGTCATGATAGTTCAACAAGCAGGCAATAATGAGAAAAGCATGACTGAAACTGCTTCTACAAATTCTACTGACCCTACTATGCCCGTGGTCCTACCACAGTTGACTCACTGAAAGGCAGATGAGATCAGTCTATTTGACCCTCACCTTGATAAGTCTCATGAAGACGGTGAAATCATCACTGTTGAAAAGGAAGTCTACTACTGGAGTGTAATGTTGTTCATTGAATGAATTCAGGACATTACCACTATCAAGGGAGCTTAAATCATCAGAATGAACCTCAATACCTGCCTCTGAGGTGCTTCCCTGACCTGATATACCTCTGAGCTTTTCAACTTGAAAAGAATAGGCCTTCAGAATGATGAAAATGGTGTTGAAGAGTGATGTTGAGCCTTGAAAAATCAATTTAAGAAGTCAGCTGCTGTTGCTCTTGTCAGCCTCACTTTCACTAAGTATATCATGATTGATGCATGAAGTCACTGAGAGCCTGCTGCCTATGTGCAGACAATCCTACGTCATGTCAAGTCAGTCAACATTGATAACATTGAAAATCAATTAACCTTTGCTTATCAAAATATTGTCACTGACCTCTGAGCTTTTATTGACCCCCCTACTGATACTATCATGATTAGCCAGTTCATCTCAACCCTTGAGCTTAAGAAGGACACTTGGTGAGACATGCATCAACATGAGAAAAGTCATGAAAACCGCATGAGTAATCAACAGAATGATCATGAACGTGATAATCAAGACTCTCAATTTGAAGAAAGTTGAAATGATCAATATGATGATTTTCATTCTAACCTTTTTAGTTAAGCTTCATTTCAGTCTCAGTATCAGTCTTCTTATCATCAAACACTCTTTTCTTCTTCAGATCACTCAGTTCAGAGCTTCTTTCAAAACTCTTTTCCTTATCATTCAGTAAATCAGAACCCCTCATTTAATAGTTATCAGCAGTGATTTATCAGTACAGCCTTGGTTTCACCTCAGGCTTCTACTAGCAATCAACACCAGCTGTTGCAGCCTACTTCAGGAAACACAAACTCAAACTTGTATCATGAGCCTTATCAGAACTGAGCTGAACCACCTTACAATCAGCAAAGTGAAGGAGGATATCAGCTGAACTACCCTCAACAGCTTAAAGCATATTATGACAGGACTACAGATCAGTATGATCACTTTAAAAGCTATGAAAATGACTATTATGACAACAGTTGATTTCAGCAGGAAGATGACTGAGTGAATTACATCATTGACAAGGACTGAGCTGTTTATGAAGCTTATGATGAACCTCTCCTGAGAGTCAGTGAGAATGTTGATGCAAATCATGCTGTTGAGTAAGCCTCTTATCACTGTCATTGATGCCCTGAATCCTTCAGTTCAAACAACAGCCTGCACAAGCATGTAAGGTCTAGCCACAACCCTGATAACATCAAGGCAATTCAAGCTCTTACCTCAGAGCCTGAGCTGAAACCAGTCTATTCCATGATTCTGAATGAAAAACTGAATGAAGAGCTAGTTCAGTCAAATGCTACAGCCAAAGGCTATGAATTTCAAGGATGACGCTACGCCACAGTGCAAGCTAAGCTTTCTTAAGATGATCAGACCGTGTCTATATGCCTTGATATCAATTGTACAGTGAGTTTAATCAACTGAGGTTTCCTCAAGGAGCATGCTCCTAATGCTGAAGTGAAGAAAATGACTTCACCAATGAAGGTTTGAGGACTGAGTTTCAGCTCACATTCAGCCAGAGACTATGTGAAATTAGATTTATACTTGCCAGCAAGTCATGATAAAACTGCAGTCATTCCCTGAGAAATTCACATCATTGATGATTTGAAAGTTAATATACTAATTGAAACTGACATCCTGATCTCAGAACAAATTGATGTGCTATTATTTCAAAGAAAAGCAGTTATAGGAAGCTGTAAGAACATTGAGCTGAACCTGAACATCACTACCCTTCAGAACCAAACAAACTGACTCTTAATGACAAGTGATCAAACCACGGTACCTGCTTATGGTTCAACCATCATTCAAATCAAGCCTCTCAAGGAATTACCCACTGATTGAGACCTCCTATTCAAATCAGAATGCAAGTTAGCAGACGCTTACACATATACCTCAATCATCAATCATACCCTGAAGAGTATTGAAGTCTGAAATGACTCTGACAAAGCCGTGATTATATCACGTCATACGCGTTTAGGCTGCATCATTGAATACAAAGTGAACAGCTGCTTTTTAGTCAACTCTGAACTACTTCAGACAGCTTCTATGAAGCTTATCAACTGAATAAAATTGACCTTCTGAACATTATTAGCAGTCATGATCACTTATCATATAACATTTAATACCTTCATTGAACCAGAGCATCAGCTTCAGAACAGAATCACAGTCTATGAGCAGACCTCTGCAGTCACAGCATTGACTGATGTTGCTAACTGCTATTCTAGTCTCTGAGAAGACAAAGGGAATATGACTGACATCCTGAAAGATGAATGAATGAAGATACTGCTACTAGACAATTGATGAGAGCTTTACAAGCCTGAACAAGCCAAAGTTTACTCACTAGGCGTGAAAGATCATGAGCTTGTCAATGAAGCTTTCAATAAGCTGCATGAGCAAGGCTGTATGACATGAACAACTCAGTCTACCTCATTTACTTACCCTTGTTTTGTAGTCTGAAAGACTACTTCAAATGAATGAAAAGGCCATGTTGTTGTTGACATTTAAGCGCTAAACTGAATAATCATGCCTGACGCTTATTCAGTCCTTAATCAGGCAGACATCCTCACTGCTGTATAAGAGGTGAACTATATATTCACTGTGAATTGTGCCTCCTTTTTCTATCAGTGAAGAGTTAAACCTCAGGATCATCACAAGCTTACTGTCTTTTCTCATCAAGGTCAAGAAACATTCAACATCACTGTCATGAGTTATAGAAACTCCTCAGCTTATGTTCAGTGAATGATTGACTGAATCTTATGTTCACATCATGATTTCTTCAAAACTTATGTTGATGACATCATTATTTACACTAAGTCCTGCTCACTACCTGATCACATAGGACATCTAGACCTGGTTTTCAAATCCTTGACAGAAAAAGACATATGTCTGTCTCTGAAGAAGTCTTTCCTTGACTATTTCACAGTTCAACTGCTTGATCAGCGTGTTGACGCTCTAGAACTCATCACCACTGAAGATAAGTTAATCATCATAATCAATATTGAATTCCCATGCACACTTTCCGCCCTAGAGAAATACCTAGGCATGACGGGCTACCTAAGGCAGTACATATCATATTATGCTGTCATCATAAAACTGCTGCAGGAATGAAAGACAAGGCTAAATCATGACTTATAGAAAGTCTGAGCAGAATGAAAACCAGCTGACAGAAAAAACATTGAGGGCAACATGTGCAAAGTTATGATCAGCAGGACCCCTATTGAGGAACTTACCTCTTTTAAGTTAAACAGCTTTCATCAGCTGCAAAGCCTCTTCTTTAAACTGATCATACTGATTCATTATGACCTGAAGCGTCAACTCTATGCTGACATGAACACCTCAAAAGAGTTCAGCTTCAGAGCTCATGTCTATCACATGAAGGAAAGCCATGATTTCATCACAACCTCAGGTCAGAAGAGCATGAAATTGATACTTTTCCTTAATAAGGCTCTAGCTAACACTGAGACCTGCTACTGATCAACAGAACTCAAAGTCACAGGCCTTGTATGATTAGTATGAAAGATTCATCACATGCTGAAATCTGCAGAAAAGCCTATTATCATTTATATCAATCATTTCATCACTTTAAACATTATTCATCAGTTCAGCCTGACCTCAACCACCTTCATAGATAAGATGAATCTACAGTTAGTTCACATCAGTGAATACCTATAAAGGTTCCGCCTTGATGTTCAGCATAAAGCAGGCAAGATGAATGTTGTTCTGAACACCTTATCTCAACTAATCAGCTCAAGCACCTCAGACCCTCATGATCAGTCACTTGATAATTTAACAGTTGATGCCCTCATTGCTGACATTCAGTCACGTCTAGTGAATTGAGCGGCTTGATTGAAGCCAAAAGAAGAGGTCTTCAAGGATGTTCTCATCTATGCAGTCAGCCTGATTGAAATGAATGAAGCCTTTCAGACCAGACTCCTTGAGGCTTATGAGGATGAACCATGATGAGACTGTATTCAAAAGATGATATCAGACAATAACATCTTAAAGGAAAACACTGCAAGGCTTTCCTATCACTTAATTCAAAAGCTCATCTACTTCAATGATCCTGAACAAGGCCTTCATCTATGTATTCCTGAAGATCTAGTCAAGGAAGTCTTTCAGCTAACTCATGATGAGTTGAGACACTCAGGATATGCCTGTATGCATGAATGTTTAACACAAGGCCTCTACATTCACAACTTATTGAAACAACTACATGAGTTCATTAGATTCTGCCCTCAATGCCAGTTAAATCAGACACCGCGGCACGCTCCTTATGAATCAATGCAGTTGATACTCTCTTCATCATGACCCTTTCACATCATAACTCTTGATTTCATCCTAGGACTCTTGACCTCAGTTGAAGGTTTTGATGCTGTCATGTCAGTAACTGACAAGTTTAGCAAGGCAGTCATGTTCATCCCTGATAAGTTCACATGAGGAGGAAAGGAATGAGCAATTCATTTACTTTTTAAGCTAGATTTACTAGGATGAGGTCTACTGAGTGCTATCATTTCAGACTGTGACATCCGCTTTGTAGCAGGTTTATGAAGAGTGATATTTGAACACCTTCATGTTGAATTATTCTACTCTACCACTTACCACCCACAAATCAATGGCGCCTTCAAAGTCATTAATCAGCAAGCTGAAATCACCTTACACTACTACCTCATGATGATGAACAGATTAGCTGAGTGGCTCATGATTCTTTCATGACTGCAAGCCGCGTCAAATAACACATATTAGTCATCAACCTGCCAGACTCTGAATGAGGTGCTTTATGACTTTCAACTGAGAGAAGCGCTCAACCTGCTTCAAACAAACATCTTTACTGAGCATAACCTTGGTCCTGTCACAACTGTTGAAGCTCACTCAACTGATGAAGAATGTTCAACAGAACATGTGAGACTCTGAGAAGATTAAAAAAAAGACCTTCTAGCTATCATGTTCAGTTATCATCTGAGTCATATAAACACCAAAGACGCTATCACCTGAGCAGTCATGCAAGCAAAGTTCTATTATGACATGAATCAACAGCCCTGATTCTTCACCATTGAAGATGAAGTTCTATTACGCCTACATCACGGTTATAAGCTTCCAGGAATAATGAACAAGAAACTAAAATGACAGTTTGTCAGATCATTCAAGGTTACTGAATGAATAAAACACCTTGCTTATCACCTAAACTTACCCCCTGCCTGAAAAATCCATGATGTAATCTTCATAGCTCATCTAGAATCAGTGAGTATGAATGACCTCTACAATCAACCTCAACCTACACACCCCCCTTCAATAACAGTAGACGGCGCTGATGATCATTATGAAATCAAATGATTACTTTGAAAGTGAGTAAGCTGCTGAGATCATGATTATACCACTGAATACCTGATATGATGAAAGAGTTATGAATCAGAGTTTGACATCTGATATAACGTGAAGGATTTGAGAGAGGCGGAGGAGTTAATCAAGGATTATGAGAAGCATTTAACAAGAGAGCAAGAAGCAGTACTGCTTTAATCATCAAGATGATGACTTTTCTTTGTTGATGACAGAATGTTACAGTTATATCATGACTTCACTCTTTAATCACCTGTTTAAGTCATTGCCTGTTTAGGCTTAACTTAATTTAACTCATATATAGCAGGCTTCTACACTACTAGAAGAAAAACAACCTTCTCACAAATGAACATACAAAATACATCTTACAGATCAGTTCTGACAAGTGTTAAGAAAGTACAATCTTTTTAAACTTTGCAAACTTCTATAAAAAGTTTATCAAGAAATATTCTAAAATTGCAGCACCTTTAACAGAGTTGATGAAGAAAGACTGAAAATTTGTTTAATCTACTGAAGCACAAAAATCCTTTAAAGAGCTGAAGAAGCACTTCACATCATAATTAATTCTCATGAGTTTCAACCCTGAGAAGCTTATTATGCTTGAGACAGATGCATCAGACAGAGCTATAAAAGCATGCATTAATCAATCAGATGATAAGAGACATCTGAGATCAATAATTTACTACTCATGAAAGCTTTTAGGTACTGAACAGAGTTACAAGATACATGACAAGAAGCTGTTAATTATTATCAACACATTTAAGCAATGATGTGTATATCTTGAAGAATCAAAGCATGAGGTTCAGATATATTCAGATCATAAGAATCTGTTATACTTTACAACAACAAAAATCTTAAATCAGAGACAGGTTCATTGATCAGAAGAATTATCACAGTACAACTTCAAAATTCATTATCAAAAGGAATCAGAGAACATCAAAGTAAATGCTTTCAGCAAATGAGCTGATTATCTGTAAAAGAAATCAGTTGTGAATCAAGTTATTCTTCAGAAGGATGAGCAAGGTAAGATAATTTACAATCAAGAAATCAACTTTATGATAAAAGTTGAAGACAACATTTTTGAGAAACAAGTTCAAAAAGTGTTGAAGAATGACAAGTTAGCACAACAGATTCTTCAGAATATTAATGATCATGAAAGCTTTAAAGAGCAAGAAGGCCTCTTACTCTTTCAAGGTTTAATTTATGTCTCAGTCAGCTTGAGAAAAGCACTGATAGAAGAAAGTCATTTCAGCAAAATGAATGATCATCAAGGAATCAACAAAACAGTGAAATGACTCACTAAAATGTATTATTTCCCATGCATGAGGAAAAAAGTCAAAGAGATCATTCAAAAATGTGACACATGTCAAAAAAACAAAGCTGAGTGACATAAATCATATGAATTGTTGAAGTCATCATCAACATCATCATGATCATGATCAAGCATCACATTGAACTTCATAGTAAAGTTATCACAGTCAAAGGAATCACTGATGAAAATGTTTTACAACATGATCCTTATAATAACAGATCAACTTATGAAGTATGAATACTTCATACCTTATAAGAAATCATCATCAGCAGAAGAATTAACATACATGTTTTTAAAAATCATAACAGTCAATCATGAGCTGCTGAAAGAAATAATCTCAGACAGAGATAAACTCTTCACTTTTAAGTTTTAAAAATCATTAGTGAATCAATTAAGGATTCATCATAAACTGTTCACAGCATATCATCCTCAGATGAACAGGCAGACTGAATGATTAAATCAAATGTTGAAACAGTACTTGCGCTGCTATGTTAATTATCAACAAATCAATTGAGTAGAACTCTTACTGATAGCTCAGTTAACTTATAACACAGTGACAACAGAATTCATGAAGGTATCATCATTTTACATTAATTACAGATTCAACTCACCTATGAATGAAGTGAGAAGGCTGAAAGTCATAACACAGAAAGTAAAAGTATAAGTGAAATGACTGAAGGACCTTCATAAGGAACTACAATAAGATATAAAATTTACCTCAGAAAGATCAACAGTATATTATAATAAGAAATGAGATAAGGGATCTACTCTTGAAGAGAGAGATAAAGTATACCTTCTACAACACAACATCAAGACAATATGATCAAGCAACAAATTGAATCACAAGAAGTTAAAACCTTTTCAGATTGTGAAGAAGAAAGAAAGTGTCAATTATGAACTTGAACTTTCATCATTCATGCAGATACACTCAGTATTTCACATATTTCTACTTGAATCAGCAGACCTGAAAACACTGTTATAGATGAATTCATCAGAAATCAACCTGAAGAGTCAAGATGCTGAGTTTAAGATAGAGAAAATCTTAAATCAACAGGAAGTTAATGAAGAACTTTGTTACTTAATCAAGTGAAAAGGGTACAACACAGCAGGAAACACATGAGAATCAGAAGAAAATCTTACTCATTGTGCAGTGAAGTTACATCAGTTTCAACAACAGAACCTGAACCTCAGAGGTCATTCAACACTGAGAAGTCAAAAAGTTTAAAAGTAGTGTTTAAAGTTGAAGCCTTCACTTGCTTGCTCTCCTCCACCTTCAACTCTTCAATGTTCACAAACTCATGAGAGATGAAGTCTTTCTGACAGTGTTGCAACAGTCTTTTCTGTTTGCACAAATGAACTAACTTAACTGACGCCTCAGCAATTATTTCCTCAGCAGCAGAAGTCTTTTCCTTCAGAGAAGTCAGTTCAACTTTCACCTTTTCTCAGTCAGCACTACTAAAAGAAAGGTCACAGGACTTCTCAGTCTGAATATAAATGATACACTTTTTAAAATCATCACTCACATGATAATTTTTCACATCATCAACGCATCACCTACATGATCACATGATGAAAGAAGTGAGGTTGAGCCTGTGAAGAAGGTTATGATGTCATTGAGAGAAGTTCAGTTTCTTTTGCACTCAAGAAGAAGGCATGAAGATGTTTAAGTTTTTGAGGATGAAAACCTTGAGGGGGGAGCTAGTGTTAAGGCTCCCGCACTATAGTACTAGCAAAGTACACAGTGTGAGTGTACATGTGATACTGCTCACCTTGCTCACCTTGCTCACCTGTCAAGCACGGTGAGCATGAAGTGTTACACCATGTTGCTCACCTTGCTCATCATGATGAGCATGATGAGCACACTGAGCACATGAGTCTCCTATAGTCTATATAACCACAGGTAGATCCATAGTTAGGAGCTCATGCTCAACTCATGTATTGAATGCAATCTCTTAAGTCTATGACTACTAGTTCCCTCACTTTGGTCTTAACCCTAAAGGTCGTTACATGATCACGATAGTTCATTGAACCTTGTCTAGTTCATTGAACCATACCTATAGTTCATTGAACGATAGTATCACTCCGGTCACTACGACACCACCCGTTACAACCACCAGGTTTTGCAACAACATAACATCAAATGATCTCTCTGCAATTCAGGCAGTACAACTGCTTTTCAAATATTGTAATCATAACTTCAAGCTCTATGAATCTCAATGCCATACCAAACGTAGCTAATTCAAAAAGATCCCAATTTCCAGCGCAAGCCATTTGCGCAGCAGAAACCCCCACACGCCACATCCCTCACACAGGAAAGGTACCTTGCACAACAGTATTCGTATTAGTATCAAACACCAACTGCATCCCCGGCTCAATAGTCGGTTGATTAAACGAAAACTGCCTCAATTGATCCGCTACACCCCAAAAACCAGCCCGTTAGCAACCACCTCCACAAAGCCAAGAAAATGGAGAGACGAACCGGTCCTAGACTGCGTCCCCACAGTCGCCGACTTCCCATTAAAGCTAACCTGATAGTACCGGAACGTCACCACGCCCGGAACATTCTCCAAGTAAGTCATCGTGAAATGGTAGTATTCCGTGTGCCGGTCATAGGTTGCGGTACTGTAGGCGCTGGTATAGAACTCGAAGACGAGCTCGCGGGTGCCGATGGCGCCGTTGATCTGGTAGTAGATGCCTTGTTGAGTGCCTTGGTAGATGTAAAGGTCATCCCACAGCGCGCACACGGACGTGTCGGGTAGCGAGTACTCTGGAGTTGATTGGCCTAAGCCGTCGGTGCCGACGAAGCCTACTGCGACTGAGAGCTGGGAGTTGGTGTACGAGGCTTCCCGGGTGCCCACGACGGAGATGAACTATCAAGGAGAAGTTGAAGTCAGCCAAGGGTATACTTGTAGGACGTAATTTAGAAGCTACTCACTCCATTTACGCTGAGCTAGATGTTCTAGCTGCTTTGACCATATATGGTAACTGGGAAGGGAAGGGTGAGAGCGTAGTGTTGGTCATCGTAGTTGCTAGGGGAGCCGTTGATATCACCTACAATGGCCGTCGGAGAGCTCAGTACCACCCTCGGAACAGTCAATGTTGCGCTAACAGTCGTAGTCGTCGAAGCAGTCGCCACAATCGTCGTCACCGTGGTATATGCAGCTGGCCCGTCGACTGTGACGGTCGAGGTCACTGTGATACCTTGTCCGCCACCGACGGTAGTAACCACAACAGCAGTGCCCCCGGCAACCGTACTTGCTCCGCGAGCGGTATAAGTGTTGCAGTCGAGATGGCTGACGTTCGGGCTACAAAGATATCAGCACTGTTGGAGATGATTCTTAGCTTAACGAGAATCCCTTACTTATGGCTCCAGTTGCGACGCAAGTACTGTTGAGATGGATCAGCAATCTTGAAAACGCATGAAGTGAACACTTGAAGAGAACTAACCATGCAGCGAATACCCTTGCTAGAGTCCAATTTTTAACAGCGGTTGGGGTCGAAAAGGTTCGCTTCTGAAGGGCAGCCTTTTCAGGAGCAAACTCATTGATTTCGACGACTTCGATTTCGTTGGGAGCTAAGTCCCTCTTTTCCGGACCGCCAGCGGCAGTGACGGTTGCGATATAGGTAGTCGTAGTCGAAACGTCCGCTATTCAGAGTAAGCATTGCCATATTAGAGCTGGAGGACAAAGAGACGAGGCATGCTTCGTGGCAGAGAATAATTCGAATTGAGTAGGAAGGGCAAACTTACTCGATGTTCTAATATGACTCTTTAGCCCACAGTCACGTATAATGTAGCCCGCAAGCATTGAAAGGATACTTACTCGGATACATATACAGTCGAGGTAACGGCTGCACCTACGAATGTAGCGGTCACTGTAGTTGTTCCTGTACACACCAAGAATAAGGTTAGCAATCCACCAAGTAAAGTGCAGGCCTAGCGCTAGCACTGCGCTGCGTAAAGATTTTATGAAATTCGTACCCGCAACTGTGACAGTAGAGACAACGGTGGTTGATCCCAGGGTGGTGGTTGCGGTATAGATCTGGTAATCACCGCACTATTAGGATCTAATGGACCTCTGACGATGGTCATCAACTTAGAACTCACGGTAGTCTTGTCGCTGTATACTTTGGTCGCCGTTCTAGCTACACCAACCGTGGTAGTAGAGGGGGTATAGGAAATGTAAGAGGAGCAGAAGCTGCCTCCGTTCGAGGCGCTCTTGCGTACTGCAACATCAGTTGATGCTGCTGAGCATAGGCCTCAGGATCATAGAGCCAGTAAGGTGGAGCAAGGTCTGTTACAAGGAGATACTAACTAGAGCTCCGCGAAGGGCAGTCGGTAGCCTCTGGAGCACACTAAGTGAGAGAGACATCTCTTTCGTAAGGATGGTTCTCCAAAGGCGCACGTTGCGTATAGGAGTCGAAAAGGCCTACGAGGAGGAGGAAGCCCTTCATTGTTGCTGCGATTTCCTTAGAGTAATATACCAGTCCACTTCCTCAGGGCGAATGTCGAGAATGTGAGTCGAGTAACAAAACAGGCGGATGTGGTCGATTTAAATGTATACAGTATGCCTTGAGGCACTCCCGAAGATTCGTAACAAGAAGTACGGATCGAAGGGGCCTTGCCTTCAGCTGGCCGTCCACGTGAGCCACCATTGTTATGTCTTTCATTTTTTGGCGTCCAAAAGAGTAGCTAAAAGAGCACGTCTCGAAGCCCGAGCTGAACACAAGAGTAAGATGTCTGCAGTTTATCCTGTTTCTCCGGCAAGATTAATGAAGTCAAGCAACTTGGCAATACTTGGAATGTGAATCTACAATATGTCGGATAAGGCGAAGGAGAGGTCTCGCTGTTACCTGAGTCTTGAGTAGCGAAGCAGCCATGCTTAAAAAAGGCAAGCCGGACTTCCGCTTCGACAGGCGGGCCATGATGCCAAGTGCCAAGTCGATGCGCCTCGATCCTCGGACTTCTCGAAAGGGGTACATTTTCCACCATAACCGAATACCAGCCGAATGCCAACGTTGACGGCTTACATTTAAAAGCGCATAAACCTTGATGGAATCAAGAGAAGACTAAGAATTAGTATCCGACCCAACCCAAACATGGGGTTAAAGGTTGAAAAGGTATCTGACGGGGCTCGAGGCGATCTCCCGAGAGCCCCCGGTGACTCCACGTGTGGCCTAGGTGTAAGGTAGTTAGCTGAAATCGTGCAAAGTCGTTTCCCTGGGCGAGTGCGCAAAGCCACGATATTAGGTAAGAAAGGCCCGTCTAGACCAAGCCCCAGGTTTCCGCCAACTGCTAGGTTTGAGAGTGTAAATGTGTATGCGAAGGCCTTCTAATATCGACGTGCCCATTCGGACAGGTCATGCTGCCAGGGTTTACTGTCTGCTGTGCGGTCAATCGTGCAGGCTGGCGCCGTTTCTGTTCGTTAGATCAGTAACTTGAATTGCAAAGAGCGTTCTAGAGACGTACTGGAGACATTGGGGGAGCTCCATGGACAGACTACAAGGCGTCGGAGGTACTTCCGTAGCACAACAGCAAAGCCTTGGACTCTAGAAACAGTCCAACAGACTGGCAACGCTTTACTTGGTCACTCAATGTGTCACACAGACGACCCAAAAGGCTTTGCGCATCGTTACTAGAATAAAGTACAAATTCGCTTGGTGGAGATTGCTCACATCCAGGTATAATGCGTACAGTACAGTGAAACCAATTGACCAAAGGAGACGGAAGAAAATGCCACAAAGAGGCTGATGGTACAAAACAGCAGCCCAAACCCATAATACAATACATCGCAAAGTAAGTCGCAACACAAGGATATAAAGACACCGCTATGCAAAGATTGGTGGTACAAACGCCCGCCCGGGTCCCAAACGCCTCGAGATCGCCATGTCCGTGTAGATGCTCTCAAATGTTGATGTTGTCGATGTTGCAGTAATTCATGAGGAAGTTTTCTAAAGAAAGATGTCGGTTTGAATTCGTGTCAAGTTGTAGAGTAAGCGTACCAGTCGCAGCGGCCGACAAACTCCCCGCATTTCTGTAGCTGGGAATGTTCTATCGCCGGCCTATATATGTAGCGAGCCTTCTTGCCAGGTATTTGAGCGATCCTCGGATGGTACCGATCCCGTACCCGTCATCTCTCCCATGAGTCTCAACTGCAGGGTCTGTGCCTCTAGAGGACCATATCGGTCAATGGCCGACCAAGAACGATGGTAAGACGAGCTCAACTTACGGACGTTCCCACCTAGGGACAGTGCTTGTTGCCGTTACAGCATCCAGTGATTCCTGGCTGCCCGAGCAATCATTGAAGCCTGTAGATTCACAAGGATTTTTGATATGGTCCCTTGGGGGGATATGCATTCTGGGCTCGTTGACCTGATCTCTGCGAGGAATATGCATTCTTGGCTCGTTGTCATCATCTCTCGGGGGAATATACATCCTTGGCTTATCGACATGTTCCCTAGATATATGCATTCGTGGTTCGTTGGTATCATCTCTCGGAGGAATATGCATCCTTGGCTCATCGACATGATCCGTTCGAGGTATATGCATTCTTGGTTCGTTGGTGTCATCTCTCGGAGGAATATGCATCCTTGGCTCATCGACATGATCCGTTCGAGGTATATGCATTCTTGGTTCGTTGGTGTCATCTCTCGGAGGAATATGCATCCTTGGCTCATCGACATGATCCGTTCGAGGTATATGCATTCTTGGTTCGTTGGTGTCATCTCTCGGAGGAATATGCATCCTTGGCTCATCGACATGATCCGTTCGAGGTATATGCATTCTTGGTTCGTTGGTGTCATCTCTCGGAGGAATATGCATCCTTGGCTCATCGACATGATCCGTTCGAGGTATATGCATTCTTGGTTCGTTGGTGTCATCTCTCGGAGGAATATGCATCCTTGGCTCGTTGACATGATCTCTCGGAGGAGGGATGTACATTCTGGGCTCGTTGATAGCATCCCTTGGAGGAATGTGCATCCTCCGACTGTTGACATGATCTCTTGGAGGAGGGATGTACATTCTGGGTTCGTTGACATCATCTCTCGGTGGAATATACATCCTTGGCTCATCAACATGATCCCTTCGAGGTATATGCATTTTTGGTGCGTTGCTGTCATCTCTCGGAGGGATATGCATCCTTGGACTGTTGATATGGTCTTTCGGAGGAGGGATGTACATTCTGGGCTCGTTGATAGCATCCCTTGGAGGAATGTGCATCCTCCGACTGTTGACATGATCTCTTGGAGGAGGGATGTACATTCTGGGTTCGTTGACATCATCTCTCGGTGGAATATACATCCTTGGCTCATCAACATGATCCCTTCGAGGTATATGCATTTTTGGTGCGTTGCTGTCATCTCTCGGAGGGATATGCATCCTTGGACTGTTGATATGGTCTTTCGGAGGAGGGATGTACATTCTGGGCTCGTTGATAGCATCCCTTGGAGGAATGTGCATCCTCCGACTGTTGACATGATCTCTTGGAGGAGGGATGTACATTCTGGGTTCGTTGACATCATCTCTCGGTGGAATATACATCCTTGGCTCATCAACATGATCCCTTCGAGGTATATGCATTTTTGGTGCGTTGCTGTCATCTCTCGGAGGGATATGCATCCTTGGACTGTTGATATGGTCTTTCGGAGGAGGGATGTACATTCTGGGCTCGTTGATAGCATCCCTTGGAGGAATGTGCATCCTCCGACTGTTGACATGATCTCTTGGAGGAGGGATGTACATTCTGGGTTCGTTGACATCATCTCTCGGTGGAATATACATCCTTGGCTCATCAACATGATCCCTTCGAGGTATATGCATTTTTGGTGCGTTGCTGTCATCTCTCGGAGGGATATGCATCCTTGGACTGTTGATATGGTCTTTCGGAGGAGGGATGTACATTCTGGGCTCGTTGATAGCATCCCTTGGAGGAATGTGCATCCTCCGACTGTTGACATGATCTCTTGGAGGAGGGATGTACATTCTGGGTTCGTTGACATCATCTCTCGGTGGAATATACATCCTTGGCTCATCAACATGATCCCTTCGAGGTATATGCATTTTTGGTGCGTTGCTGTCATCTCTCGGAGGGATATGCATCCTTGGACTGTTGATATGGTCTTTCGGAGGAGGGATGTACATTCTGGGCTCGTTGATAGCATCCCTTGGAGGAATGTGCATCCTCCGACTGTTGACATGATCTCTTGGAGGAGGGATGTACATTCTGGGTTCGTTGACATCATCTCTCGGTGGAATATACATCCTTGGCTCATCAACATGATCCCTTCGAGGTATATGCATTTTTGGTGCGTTGCTGTCATCTCTCGGAGGGATATGCATCCTTGGACTGTTGATATGGTCTTTCGGAGGAGGGATGTACATTCTGGGCTCGTTGATAGCATCCCTTGGAGGAATGTGCATCCTCCGACTGTTGACATGATCTCTTGGAGGAGGGATGTACATTCTGGGTTCGTTGACATCATCTCTCGGTGGAATATACATCCTTGGCTCATCAACATGATCCCTTCGAGGTATATGCATTTTTGGTGCGTTGCTGTCATCTCTCGGAGGGATATGCATCCTTGGACTGTTGATATGGTCTTTCGGAGGAGGGATGTACATTCTGGGCTCGTTGATAGCATCCCTTGGAGGAATGTGCATCCTCCGACTGTTGACATGATCTCTTGGAGGAGGGATGTACATTCTGGGTTCGTTGACATCATCTCTCGGTGGAATATACATCCTTGGCTCATCAACATGATCCCTTCGAGGTATATGCATTTTTGGTGCGTTGCTGTCATCTCTCGGAGGGATATGCATCCTTGGACTGTTGATATGGTCTTTCGGAGGAGGGATGTACATTCTGGGCTCGTTGATAGCATCCCTTGGAGGAATGTGCATCCTCCGACTGTTGACATGATCTCTTGGAGGAGGGATGTACATTCTGGGTTCGTTGACATCATCTCTCGGTGGAATATACATCCTTGGCTCATCAACATGATCCCTTCGAGGTATATGCATTTTTGGTGCGTTGCTGTCATCTCTCGGAGGGATATGCATCCTTGGACTGTTGATATGGTCTTTCGGAGGAGGGATGTACATTCTGGGCTCGTTGATAGCATCCCTTGGAGGAATGTGCATCCTCCGACTGTTGACATGATCTCTTGGAGGAGGGATGTACATTCTGGGTTCGTTGACATCATCTCTCGGTGGAATATACATCCTTGGCTCATCAACATGATCCCTTCGAGGTATATGCATTTTTGGTGCGTTGCTGTCATCTCTCGGAGGGATATGCATCCTTGGACTGTTGATATGGTCTTTCGGAGGAGGGATGTACATTCTGGGCTCGTTGATAGCATCCCTTGGAGGAATGTGCATCCTCCGACTGTTGACATGATCTCTTGGAGGAGGGATGTACATTCTGGGTTCGTTGACATCATCTCTCGGTGGAATATACATCCTTGGCTCATCAACATGATCCCTTCGAGGTATATGCATTTTTGGTGCGTTGCTGTCATCTCTCGGAGGGATATGCATCCTTGGACTGTTGATATGGTCTTTCGGAGGAGGGATGTACATTCTGGGCTCGTTGATAGCATCCCTTGGAGGAATGTGCATCCTCCGACTGTTGACATGATCTCTTGGAGGAGGGATGTACATTCTGGGTTCGTTGACATCATCTCTCGGTGGAATATACATCCTTGGCTCATCAACATGATCCCTTCGAGGTATATGCATTTTTGGTGCGTTGCTGTCATCTCTCGGAGGGATATGCATCCTTGGACTGTTGATATGGTCTTTCGGAGGAGGGATGTACATTCTGGGCTCGTTGATAGCATCCCTTGGAGGAATGTGCATCCTCCGACTGTTGACATGATCTCTTGGAGGAGGGATGTACATTCTGGGTTCGTTGACATCATCTCTCGGTGGAATATACATCCTTGGCTCATCAACATGATCCCTTCGAGGTATATGCATTTTTGGTGCGTTGCTGTCATCTCTCGGAGGGATATGCATCCTTGGACTGTTGATATGGTCTTTCGGAGGAGGGATGTACATTCTGGGCTCGTTGATAGCATCCCTTGGAGGAATGTGCATCCTCCGACTGTTGACATGATCTCTTGGAGGAGGGATGTACATTCTGGGTTCGTTGACATCATCTCTCGGTGGAATATACATCCTTGGCTCATCAACATGATCCCTTCGAGGTATATGCATTTTTGGTGCGTTGCTGTCATCTCTCGGAGGGATATGCATCCTTGGACTGTTGATATGGTCTTTCGGAGGAGGGATGTACATTCTGGGCTCGTTGATAGCATCCCTTGGAGGAATGTGCATCCTCCGACTGTTGACATGATCTCTTGGAGGAGGGATGTACATTCTGGGTTCGTTGACATCATCTCTCGGTGGAATATACATCCTTGGCTCATCAACATGATCCCTTCGAGGTATATGCATTTTTGGTGCGTTGCTGTCATCTCTCGGAGGGATATGCATCCTTGGACTGTTGATATGGTCTTTCGGAGGAGGGATGTACATTCTGGGCTCGTTGATAGCATCCCTTGGAGGAATGTGCATCCTCCGACTGTTGACATGATCTCTTGGAGGAGGGATGTACATTCTGGGTTCGTTGACATCATCTCTCGGTGGAATATACATCCTTGGCTCATCAACATGATCCCTTCGAGGTATATGCATTTTTGGTGCGTTGCTGTCATCTCTCGGAGGGATATGCATCCTTGGACTGTTGATATGGTCTTTCGGAGGAGGGATGTACATTCTGGGCTCGTTGATAGCATCCCTTGGAGGAATGTGCATCCTCCGACTGTTGACATGATCTCTTGGAGGAGGGATGTACATTCTGGGTTCGTTGACATCATCTCTCGGTGGAATATACATCCTTGGCTCATCAACATGATCCCTTCGAGGTATATGCATTTTTGGTGCGTTGCTGTCATCTCTCGGAGGGATATGCATCCTTGGACTGTTGATATGGTCTTTCGGAGGAGGGATGTACATTCTGGGCTCGTTGATAGCATCCCTTGGAGGAATGTGCATCCTCCGACTGTTGACATGATCTCTTGGAGGAGGGATGTACATTCTGGGTTCGTTGACATCATCTCTCGGTGGAATATACATCCTTGGCTCATCAACATGATCCCTTCGAGGTATATGCATTTTTGGTGCGTTGCTGTCATCTCTCGGAGGGATATGCATCCTTGGACTGTTGATATGGTCTTTCGGAGGAGGGATGTACATTCTGGGCTCGTTGATAGCATCCCTTGGAGGAATGTGCATCCTCCGACTGTTGACATGATCTCTTGGAGGAGGGATGTACATTCTGGGTTCGTTGACATCATCTCTCGGTGGAATATACATCCTTGGCTCATCAACATGATCCCTTCGAGGTATATGCATTTTTGGTGCGTTGCTGTCATCTCTCGGAGGGATATGCATCCTTGGACTGTTGATATGGTCTTTCGGAGGAGGGATGTACATTCTGGGCTCGTTGATAGCATCCCTTGGAGGAATAGCCACCCCGGTATTGTTTTTGAGCATTTTTCGAGCATATGCACGTTTTAATACTGTTTTGGTAAGACGGAGTTCTTAGTGGCCTTAAGTACGCGTCTCTGTTTTGATGACAGGGTATGGAACCAATAGCAATTTGGCTCAGTTGCTAGCGTAGTTCAGTGACTGAGCATACTTAGGTTTTGAGCAAATGCGCACGGGTGTACGGTAACTGTAAACGGCAGTGTAAGTGGTTTTGGAACAGGGAAACGCGTACTAAAACTCTGACCAACTGTATCTGTCTTAAAGCGTACATATGTTCAAAAAACATGACCAGGGTGGCTAAATCCCTCTATTGGTCGGCCCTCAGGTACGAATGGTCCAGCCTTACCTTTACAGCACGCCTCAGGCTGGACCTTCCCACAATAGTCCTGACCACCAGACAAAGACGCTGAAACGGGTCGGCGCAAGCAGGGACGTCCAGCCTAATGGGCGAGCTAGCCAAACCGCTCGTCGCGCTCAGCGGGCCAGATAGCGTACTCGGTATCATTCCGTCCGCAAGCGCTGCTGGGGGTAGAACCGGCTGCCGACTCCTCCTCCACGGGCGGGAGAGAAAGGAAACGACAAGGTTGGCGGGCTAGGTAAGATTACTATTCTCCCGCTCTCCTACTCTCTCGCCCCTCCCGCCGCCCCCGCACAACCGCCAGCTACAGCCTCCCGACTGCTCGAGCCGATCTACGGGCGTCACAACTCGTACCTGACCTCCCCGGCCGCATGATGCAAGAGATCGCGAGGGGGGTCGGGGTCGGGGGTTATAGCGCTGAGGGAGAGGGGGGTGGGGGGACACTGGATGAGGTGGTGGAGGTTGTCACGGGTGGGCAGATGGGAGTGTATGGAAGGGGGGTGTGGTTGGTTCATGTGGAGGGGTTTTGGGATGAGGTGGTGGGGTTTGTGAGGGAGGGGGGAGCGGGTGCTGGGTGAGAGGGGGAAGGCGGGGGAGTGTGTAGAGTGGTTGAGGGAGAGGGGGGTTGCGGGTCGGGGAGGGGGCTGGGTTTGAAGGAGGGGTTCGAAGGAGGGGTTGAAGGAGGGGTTTAAAGGAAGGGGAGGAGAAGGGTTGGGGGAGTAGATGTGATGGTTGTGGATGTGGAAGTGGTGAGCTGGTGTTCAATAGGGTTGTGTGAAAGGAGAATCTGCCTCGTCGTGCGAGTGAGGAATGATGTGATATATCACAGGGAGTGTCTTTGAATTCTACTATCTGGAAGGACCTGCTCACGCGCAGAAGGCGACAAAACAACGCGGTACACAGAAACCCTAAGCAGGCTTTCAGGCAGCTCCAAACAGTCGCCGTAGAAGAACCTCCACCGGCTCAATCTGCCACACTAGCCTCCGCATCCTCCGCACTCGCCGCCTCCTGCTCCTGCGTTTTCTTCCCTGGTAGATTTACAGCCTCATCTGCCACAGTCGTAGCCTCTTTCGTCTTCCCCTCACCTCCTTTTCCCTCCTTCACCTCGCTCCCTTTCCCTCCACCCTCCTCATCCTCATCCTCATCCTCCTCCCGAATAAGCGCCTTCCTCTCCAACTCTTCCGCCTGCTCCTTGCTCACAGCCTCCACATTACTACCCCTATGCTGCGTGACTTTTCGTTCCTTCCCCTCGTGCGCCCCATCCTGTAGCCCCGTATGCAGAGAGCTCGTAGACTCGGCCGCATCCGTCGACGTTTGAACAACAGTATCCGCCTTGCCCTGAACGCTGGATTTGCCGGTTTCGGGCGCTTGGGCGGATGCCGCATCGGTGGTGCCAGAGGGCGGAGGCATACCTGTCGGGCCTGAATTATCTAGGCTCTTGAACGTCGAGGGTGAGATTTCGGAGGGCTTAGCGCCTGAGGGGGCGGTGCGGGCTTTGGATTTGGCATCGCTGGCCTTTTGCGCGGCTTCAGTGCCCGCTTGACGCATAGTCGCGGTGAGAGGGTGCTCGGATTCTGAGGAGGGGGCGGGAGTGGGGTCTTTGGTTGGAGTACTGGATTCGATGCGTGGAGGAGCTTTCGAGGGAGTATCCGAGGATGCCGGTCTAGGGGGCGCGGGGGCGAGGGCGCCGATGTTATCTTTGAGTTCGCCGTATTCGTTCCATTCCTCTATTTCGTCAAGGTCCTAAAGCTAGCCTTCAGTACTGTATAGCGCGCGTAGACAAAGTGACCTATAATGCAAGCATACCCCGACTACCATCCCCATCCTGACCAGGCCAGGCAGCTTCCGTTTACCCGCCCTACGACCCCATAGCATACGGGCTTTCTCGTCGGTGGCGACATCGAGCGCTTGAAAGGGGATCTTGTTGGCTTTGAGGATGGTTTCGAGGCGGGAGGTTGCTGTGATGATGTGGGAGGAGCCGGCGGTGAGGGATGTGTATAAATATAGCTGTGGGTCAGTGTGATAGGATTTAGGTGTTGCGTCGGCCATTGTAGTTGCTGATAGGAGTGGTGATTTAGAGGTAGATGGATGGTTGTGATCAGGTCGGGGGTGAGGGGTTAAGAACGTTACTCTTCACGTAAAATGCCGACGCGTCAATTGATACATGCGCACAGATTCGGCGAAGGAGGTTGTTTACAGTATTTTCTCGACTTTGTTTTACATATCGTTACCACATGTGTTACCCAATAACCAAGGGGTCTTTCTCTTACTAGGTAGGGACGAGGATTAGGGTTTCGAAGATGGGGGTTAGGTCGTGGCTTAAACGAACGTCTGTCTGCCATTCTTTTCCCATCCAATATACAGAGACTTCGCACGATTAGCTCGTAAGCCTCATAGTTGACTTCTTCGACGATCCACAGCTTCCCTCAGCTTGCTGATTACATCTGCTGGGTCCTTCGCGCCAAACACCGCCGATCCCGCCACAATCACGTTGGCACCAGCCTCCGCCGCTTGGTCTATTGTCCCTTCGCTCAATCCACCATCGACTTCGATGTTCAGATTTGGGTATCGCTTTCGTAGCGCCTTGACTTTGGGTAGCTCCGATGCCATGAACTTCTGACCGCCGAAGCCAGGGTGTACTGTCATGACGAGGACCATCTAGCAAAGAGTCAGCACGGATTTTCTATGAAACTCGGAGACTCCCTACATCTGGCACTTCTGTCTTGTCTGAGCTGTCAAGGATATCCCAGAGAACATCTACCTCGGTACCAGGTTTGATCGCGATCCCTGCCCGCATACCGTTGTTATGGATGTGCTTGATAATGTCTTGGGGGTTAGTCTTCTGGTCTGAGTGGTCCGCGGGATTCTCGGCGGCTGTGGAAGTGATCGCGGCTTCGTAGTGGAAACAGTACAGGTCGCATCCAGCCTTCTGAAAGTCTTTTACCCATTTCTTAGGCTGTTCCAGACAAAGACTTGTTAGTCTCAAAAATGAGCAGAAAAGGAGGGTTGAGCGTACACAAAGCCTACCTCAGCGATCATCATGTGGCAGTCGAATGTGCCTTTTCCATCGGCTTCTTTGGGGCGCTCCACGTGCGAGCGGATTTTGGTTACAACAGGGGCGCCGAATGTCATATTAGGAACGAAATGCCCATCCATCACGTCGATATGGACCCACGTACTTCCCCAATCGAAGACATCTTTACATGCAGCTCCTAGATTCGCGAAATCCGCCGACAGAATTGACGGTGCAATGATCGCAGGCGGTGACATATTGGCCAGACAAAGTTGGGGGGGAGTTACCAATCGAGGTTTACGTAGAAGACCCGCGAGCCAGTATTGAAGTCCTCTCTCCGAATGGCCTTGTAATATCGGGCTTTTGGTTGTGCAAAGAAGAAGTGGGCGTCTGAACACAGCTCATCGTTGGGCTCCAATGGTAGGGGAGCCCCACGGTGTCATCGGCATCCACCATCCACGCAGCACGACATAACCGGTACGCTAGGCCACACCTGTACTAGCACGAGCAGGATCCATCTCCTCCAACCGAGCATCGAGTCACTTCCTCTCCCCTCTCTTCCCTACGGCCAAAGTGCCTACCGCCGACTGTCCTACACATGAAACGCTGTTAATAGACTGACCATGTGATAGTAGATCCGACAGTAGGCCCGACATCCTGAGCCATGGCTGCGCTGGTTCGTTGAAACTGCCAGGAATGCTGTCATGGAGCTCCCGAGGGAGCGTTTACTCGCTTTGAATGCTTTACCGTCAGGACGAACACTGCACGTTTTATGAGAGATTCCACTTGGAACACTTCTGTTACTGCAAAGCAAGCGCGGACTCTTATTTTAGTAGAGCCTCAAGCCCTTGCACCCAATCGGTGCATTTTCGCCCTACGCGCCCGCACTTGTTCGCTCTGTGCTTCTAATATTGGGCGCTTAGGATGCGCTCTCGCTACCCAATCACCCACCTCCATCATGCACTTCTTCCAACGTCTATACTTGCGCGCCATGGGAAATGCGAATATGATTGGGCTGTACTCAAACTGTACCTGTGCTTTCAGATTTGCTTGCGGTCAAATGGCGGCGCTCTTCCAAACCCCCGGTGCTGCGAAGCTTGCATAAAGACGTTCGAATATAAACGGGTACCTTACCTTTGGCGCCACTGATCTGCAGCCGCTGAACTGCAGGAACATGGGGATGACCCTGTTCTAATATAAGACTGAGTGGGCCTCGACCTTATCATTGCTGTACTGCCACCTACGTTCTGTATCGTTTCCAGCAGTAATTCTTTGCCCCATTGTTGCGTTGTTCGTTGATCGAATATAGCATCATTAAATCCGTTGATCGGATGCATTCTTAATATCATATTGTAATAATCCTATTTCACTCGTTTACGCTTGTTAGATATGGGCTCTTTGAATATGGAGAATTATCTTCTGCCTGCAACAACCTACGTTCCCCCATTCCGGCAGGCCCGGAGGCAAAAACTTAATACCATCATTGAAGGAGAGCATGACGAGAGCGAGGAAGAGAAGGACGAGAACGGTAGAGAGACTAGTCGAGGAAGAGGACGCAGCCCCGTCGAACTTCATTCTGCCGGATCTGCGTCGCCTGTGCCATCTTTGACGTCCTCTATTTCCTCATACTATATGACTCGACGACGGTCACGATCGCGGTCCAGGGAGTTTGACGATCTGTATGATGTATCTGATGAAGAACTTGAACGGGCTGCACCGTCGATGGCTTATCGACCGGCCAGCATCACTTCCGATACTTCAATACCTGATTCTCTGACCTCAAGCGGAAGTCGAAATCGATATCCCTCACTTTTGATTCCCTCTCCAGGGCAGTGGCCAACCATCCAAAAGCTCCAGAAGAGCTCGTTAGTCCCGCCCAGTCCGCCGCCGAAGATTCCAATATCACCTGCAGCACTGTTCTTGCTCAGTCGCGACCTTCCTGCCTCGACTGCTCCGCCCTCGTTGGACGGAAGTCTTACCTCGGATCAGCTCGCGTGCTCTACAGCGCCACCCACGCCCGACATGCATATCAATCCTGCGAGCACCGGCCGTTGGGATAGGGTTGAGATCCGGCCAGATTCGTTCGCAACAGAGATAGACAATTCAACTGCACCTACGTCTCCAGATATTGAGATCCGCATAGCATCTCCGGAGGAGTGGGACAAAGAGAGGGGTTCTTCTGTGGGAAACATTTCTGTTGCTGGCGACACGATCCCCTACTTTAGTCCTGCGGCCCAGGATAGTCCTGTGCTGGGCCAAGTGGCAGATTTCTGGGAACCTGCTTTAGAGCTACCACCCGATGCCTTGGCTGTCTTGCAAGATTTGTCTCCCCTTATTTCGCCAAAATCCGATACTGTGGTTGAAAAGGAACCAGTCGGAGAGATGCAAGAGCTCCTTCCACAAATACCTCGACCTCGAAGCGAAGACATGACACCGGCCACGGAAACCTCAGATTACAGCCTCGCGCAATTGAGCATTCCCTCTCCTGGTGGCTTCTTCTCGTCTTTGGAAGCCAATGCACGACACACATGGTGCATGTTCAATTCGGAACCTTCATCAGCTGTACCACCATCATCCACTACTGCTGAAAAGTTCTATAGCTGCCCTTGGAACCAGAATCCGCAAACGACGGTAGAGTGCATCATTGAGTTAGATGACAATGACACCGATGGACCGCCTACTGCACGACAGATGCCGTTCAAGGAAATTGATGGACGTCAATCCAAGGCCGAAATTGAGGCGGAAACCGAAGTTGAGGAGATCGGCGTTACAAAACCACAAGAAGAATATGACGAGGATTACATGGGCGGCATGCAGCTAACAGCAGAAACCAGTCTAGACCGAACGAGTGTATGGCTTGCTGCTCAGACATCATACATGGCCGCTCTGCGGGAGGCTAACCCTATCAACGACGTGGCTGCCGATTCGCTGTTGAGCAACAGATGCGCCAGTCGACATAGTCGGGAGCGTTCACTTGACTCTCCTATGCAAAAAGCTGTTCGATTCCTGGAGAGTGACGTTGCTAAACGCGAGCACTCACCGCCCGTAAAAGTCGAAAAAGCAGACCCTATTTACTACCATGCTTTCCAGCACGTGGCATGCGAAACTAGTCCCACTGATGTCTTCATTCATCGACAAACGAGGTTTGATGCAATGCAAGCAAGTCGAGTCACTCTACCCCAAAATCATTTGGACCAGCTCTTGGGCAACTATCACATCATCGATGCAAATCGACCCGTACCACAAAGACCAATATCAATGATGCCTGGGAAAGACGTGGAAGCTGTTGATCTGACCGCAGAACAAAAATTGATTGCTAGGGTGGAGCGTGAGCGCCAAGTCTTGGAACAAATCAAAGCATCCATGTGGGTTGTGGAAGCCATCAAATATCTCACTGGCGGACGGCTACTCAATAGTCCCGCTGCTGCCGTCTTCAAGCATGCGCCTCGTGAGGCAAGCATTAGCAACAGTACCCGTGTGCGCGCTTTGGATCTTGGAGGTCAACCGACGTGTGACTGGGCATGGCACTGTGCGCGAGCGTACCCGAATGCGAAGACCTACACTGTCACTGCTGGGCAACAGCCTACCATGTCGAAGCTCAGCGGTCCCGGAAATCATCGATCATTGGCAGTCTCAAAGCTGTGGAAACTCCCCTTTCCAGATGCCCACTTCGATGCCATCTCGGCCCGATCTCTGTTCATGTACCTTAGGAACGAGAAGCCTCTTGGGAAAAGTATCGACGAGTACGACTTGTGTCTACTAGAGTGTCTCAGATGCCTCAAACCTGGCGGCTACTTGGAATTCTTCATGATGGACTCGGAAGCCGTGCAGGCCGGATCTCGAGGCACAGCTGTATCAGTAGAATTCGGCTTCAACCTGAGAACGCGCGGTTACGACCCAAGCCCTACAAAGTCCTGGTTGGGCCGGCTCCGCAAGGCTGGATACGTGGACATCAAGCGCGCATGGATGTTTTTACCAATGGGATCGCCCGATGTGGAGAATCGGCCTATACCGGAGACACCCCCACCGGATGTGTCGACTTTCAACGAACATGCAGACGCCGCGGAGGCAATCCGTGGGCCCGTGGGATCTACCGTCGATGCTGCAAATATCTCAGGGCTTGTTGGGAGCTGGACGTGGGAGAAATGGATGCTCAAGTTGCAGATGGAGATGGGCAAGGACCGGGAGCACCTTTTGGAGGGTGTGGGAGCTGTTCTTGAGGAAGGTCGCGCTATCGGTGCTGGCTGGCGCTGCTTGAGTGGGTGGGCGAGGAAGGCGCCGGCATAGGGGAGGATAATTTGTCTGGCGAAAACCTATTAGTATAGATGCGGTCTGAGCCAAAGGTCGAACGAGGATAGACTCAACTCGGGTTAGGAGGTCTCCTTTGTATCCAATGCGCTGGTTACCAGCCCTTGTATATTAGATCATAGCCATTTCAACGAGACCATTACATCGCAATTCAATCTGATCCGCCCCAGTCGTGCCTTAGAGCTGGATGTGAATCTGCTGAGTGAATGTTAGCTGGTATTCCCCAGCAAATTCATCTCAAGTCAAGTGTTGTCGCGCCTGAGAAGCCTCTACCGAAGCGATCTCCTCGCGATACCCTCCCTCGCCTACTAAACTCCACAACACCCCTCCCGACGCGCAACACAGGCCGCCAGCGATGCTGTTTTTCAGGTAAGTGAAATTGCGCAAACTACCTTCTTCGCTTTCGCTGCCCCAAATGTCACAGGGCATCGAGCTGATCCCACATACAGCTTCTTCAAGACCCTGGTGGACCACGAAGTGACGGTCGAGCTCAAAAACGACATCTCCATCCGCGGCACACTCAAATCGGTGGATCAATACCTGAATATCAAGCTTGATGATATACAAGTGGTGGAGGAGTTGAAGTATCCGCATTTGGTGCGTTGTTCTGCCCTCTGGTGGGCGGTAGATAGAGAAGGGAGGTGGAGAGGGGGAGGTGCGGGAGGAAGGCGGGACAGAGGATGGGCGCGGATCTTTTGAGGGCATGAATGGCTGATACTTGGGTATCTAGTCGTCGGTGAAGAACGTGTTCATCAGGGGCAGTGTGGTGAGATATGTGCACTTGCCGGGAGCAGCGGTAGATACAGCGCTGTTGGAGGATGCTACGAGGAGAGGTAAGTGGCGGTCCAGGCCGAGATTATACCGAGACACTGCTGATGAATACTTGTACAACAGAGGCGGCGCAGCAGGCTTCGAAGGCTAGATGACCGGGCATGACTCTGTGCTGGATTGTTAGGGGTGTGGTGCTCGAGGAATGGATACCAAGGCGGTTGAAAATCGGTGTACAGGTCATAACGGCGGCTTGGCGGCCGAACAAGCTTGCAAGATGGGTAGTAAGTAGCACACCGAGGTCCCGCTACTCTGCTCCTTGACGCATCAGCAAGGAAGAAGCGGGAGAGTATGGCATGGAGGGCATGAAACACCAGGAGATGCAAGTCACCAAGAAGGCCTGTCACATTTACAATTGCTGCACCAGCCTTCAATGCAGATAGATACCATATGCAAAAGAACGTTCCATCTGTTCAATAATGAAGCTAGGGATGCTATGCTATGCTGTGACTCTGTAACAATATCTGTAACATTTTCTATGCTCTTACCTCTAAACGACTTCAGCCCTACAAGCCCACTTCCGAACTCGTCTCGTGATTACGTGTGGATGTTCGTGTCATGGCACAAGCCTCGCTCTTAAACCGCACACCACTCATCTTTAACCCTTGCAACCAACCGCCAATGTCTGGTGATGGCTTTTGAATTGTGTTACAACCGCATATGACATGTTCCGCAAGCCTCGAGAAGAGGCTGTCTCGATCAGCACCACGCCCCTCAAACCATCCACTGGCCGCCCGCCTACACCTCCATCCTCCTCAAGCGGGGCTCCACCCCGGAAGTCAAACATTACCCAATCAACGATGGCAAGCTCTCCAGTGCCAATATTAGGCAGGTCCCAGACTGTCCCCAGGACTAAGGCTCGGAATGTCGGCAGTCCTTCGATTCAAAAGACGAAGGGCAAGGCGAATGGCAGTATTTTGAATTTCTTCAAGAAGGCAGAGCCGGGATTCCTTCTAGGCAATTCGGGCAAGGACAATTGGGAGAGCTTGTTTATTGAAGATGATGAGATCAAGGAAGGGGTCACTTCAGGCATACAAGGCCCAACGCCACCGCGGGATTCCTCTACCCCACCGAAGAGTAATGGTGGCTCACCGCTCGACAAAGATGCTACGCGCTACAATGAGGACACTGGGTCAATGAAACGAAGACGCCTAAATGATACTGTGAAGGAGGAACCACGATCGCCTCTGCCTTGGGACGCCGAGCCTCCGAACCTACCAAATGAATCTTCCCCTGCTATGGAAAAGACTCCTCTTCCGCCTACAGACATTGTCCCTCCTCAGCTGCAGGCCGTGAAAAGGGCAGGACCGTTCATCGAGGATTCAGATAGCGAGGACGAGGTGCTTAGAGAGCTCTCTAAAGGGGTTTTTGGTGCACTAGCGCGACCTTCAGGTTCGCATTCGCCAGTGACTGTTGGGCACCCAAACAGCCAAGAGGAGTTAGAGAAACCAACTACGGAAGAATCGCCGCCTATTCCGGCGTTGAAACGAGAAGCAACGAGCATTATTGGTGGAGATGGTTTCGATGGCTTCGAGGACTTTATCGATGACGAATTTCCTGAAGATGGCGAAGAATATATAGAACGACGCTGGATGGAGGAACAAAGGCAGCTAGAGCTAGGCCTGGAAGAAGGGGAGGAGGACGGGGCTCTGGACGAGGCTATAAAGGACGAGGAGGGATTGACACTGGGATTGAGTTTGCATGAAGCGGAAGATTCAACATGTCCCATCTGTAGCGCAAGTTTCGCAGGTCTTAGTGATCAGGAAGCCTCTGTACACGTTAACGGCTGCTTGGATGGCAAGCCCATCCCGCTTCCGAATCGCAAGTCTGCAGTCAAGGCCGATCCTGCAGTGAAACAAGAAAATGGAGGCGTTTCGGCCAAGCGTTTTCAGCGATCAGCTATAGCAAGACCTGGGCAAGAAAATCCGTTCTCTCTCGGCGCATCTACTCCCAATTCTTCGTCGGCTTTCTCAAAGCTCATGTCGTCACATGCTGAGGACGAGGCCTGGGCTACCGCAGCAGCTTCTGAGATGGCAGCCCGTGGAAAGCCAGCCTATCAGCGGACCTGTCCTTTCTACAAGATCTTGCCGGGCTTCTTCATCTGCGTCGATGCTTTCCGGTATGGTGCTGTCGAGGGCTGCAAAGCCTACTTCTTGAGTCACTTCCACAGCGACCACTACATTGGACTTACGTCTTCCTGGTGTCATGGACCGATCTACTGCAGTCGCGTCACCGCGAATCTAGTGAGACAGCAACTTCGTGTCGACCCAAAGTGGGTGTTCGATCTAGAATTTGACCGCAAAATCGAAGTACCGGGAACGCAAGGTGTGGAAGTCACTATGATACCTGCGAACCATTGTCCGGGGAGCTCTCTCTATCTCTTCGAGAAGATCGTTGGCAGAGGCAAGAATCCCAAGAAGCAGCGAGTGCTTCACTGCGGCGATTTTCGGGCTTGTCCGGCACATGTGCAACACCCTCTTATCCGCCCTGATGTCATCGATGCTGTCACCGGTAAGCAAACAGGCCAACAGAAGCTCGACGTCTGCTACCTTGACACAACTTACCTTACACCGAAATATGCATTCCCCAGCCAAGAAGAGGTCATTAAAGCATGCGCCGACATGTGTGTCAGCTTAAGCAAAGAGCGAGTCGACGAGAACGACAACTGGGAACAAACCAAAAAAGAGCGCGCCGGTAGCGGCATGGTCAAGTTCGTCCGCAAGGCTTCCGACCTAATCAAAGAAGAGCAAAACGCCGACGACGACAACATCGACGCCATGAAAGTCAACCTCAAACCCGGCACCAAACCCCGCGGCCGCCTCCTCGTCATCGTCGGCACCTACAGCATCGGCAAAGAGCGCATCTGCCTCGGCGTCGCCCGCGCCCTCGGCAGCAAAATCTACGCCCCGCCCTCGAAGCAGAAAATCTGCGCCGCCCTCGAAGACCCCGAACTCTCCTCCCTGCTGACGGCGAACCCGCTCGAAGCCCAGGTGCACATGCAGATGCTGATGGAAATCCGCGCCGAAACCCTCGCCGACTATCTCACGGGTTACAAGCCGCATTTCAGCCGCATCGTCGGGTTTCGCCCCTCGGGGTGGAATTACCGCCCGCCTAATAGCCGGTTTGTCGAATCCCCGGCCGTGCAGACGGTGCTGCATTCGGAGAACTGGAAGAGTCGGTATAGTATGGCGGAGCTAGTGCCCCAGCGGGGGAGCACGCGCGAGGCGAGTTGTTTCGGCGTGCCGTATAGTGAGCATTCGAGTTTCAGGGAACTGACGATGTTTTGCTGCGCGCTGCGGATTGACAAGATCATCCCGACGGTTAATGTGGGGAGCGCGAAGAGTCGGGAGAAGATGAAGGGGTGGTGCGAGAAGTGGGTGGGGGAGAAAAAGAAGAATGGGTTGTTTAGGGTTGCGGATGGGCAGACGAGTTGGTAGGGGTGGGGGTTCGCGGGTCGGAATCTGAAGCAGTTTGCATGTGGGGTTGGGCGTTACATGATAGTGGTTCTTGCGAGGCTTGCGGACCTGCAGTCCAAGGGACAATAAGCCCTAGTTCTGATCTTGAACGAACTTGGTTCGTCTGTATATCACTCTTAGCTCATATGTCCAGGCTGCAGCACCAGTAAGCGGCGCAAGTCTCAGATAGGGAGACACGCTTGATTGGGAGGTGCCCCTACAAATCACGTGCAAACGCGGTACCTATTAAATTTAGTAGGTACCGCATTTACACGTGACTGCTAACCACGTGCAAACGCGGTACCTATTAAAATTAGTAGGTACCGCATTTACACGTGACTGCTAACCACGTGCAAATGCGGTGCCTATTAAATTTAATACCTTACAGGAAGCATACTAGCTGAGTCTACTGTAGATAAATGGTTAGCAAATGAGTGACTGTAAATTTACCATTTGACATGTAAATCTACTACTGATTACTGTTTACGTTTTTAAAATAAGGCCGTTGAAAAATTATATTGATTAGTCAAAGTTAACAGTCAAATAACAGTAATTTAGCAACAACGAGTGAAATGTGTACAATGAACAAACAGTGTGACTGTTGCTTTACTGTTTATATCTATCACACATCAAATGGATTTGCACGTGTCACTTATTTTCAATGAGTCATAAGATTTTACAGTAGATCAACAGTAAATTTTGCTTCAACAGTAAAGCTTGAGGCACACATTTACATGCTTGGCATCTCACATAATCAAGGCCCAAGCTTGTTCAAATTTTCACCGCTGAAAACTTCAAGTCTATGAGATAAGTTCACTACTCTGGTAGAATTCTGATCAGTGTGCTGTTCACAATGACTGATACAGAGATTGTTGATTTCTATGCAGCTCAGAGCTTATCATTGGTTCTGAATGTGTAAGAAGTCATGATTTTGAAATCAGCCAGCTGTGAACAGCACACTGATCAGATTTCTCACCCACAGACTACTGCTAAACAATTTGACTGACTATAATGCAGGCTTCAAATCACACTCTCCTGCCTCTCCTTCCACCTCTCTGCCTGCCTCTCCGCCTGCCTCTTCACCTACCTCTCCACCTGCCTCTCTGCCTGCCCTGTCTCCGCCTGCCTGCCTCTCCGCCTGCATCTCTGCCTGCCTCTCCGCCTGCCTCTCCACCTGCCTCTCCGCCTGCCTGCCTCTCCGCCTGCATCTCTGCCTGCCTCTCCGCCTGCCTCTCCACCTGCCTCTCCGCCTGCCTGCCTCTCCGCCTGCATCTCTGCCTGCCTCTCCGCCTGCCTCTCCACCTGCCTCTCCGCCTGCCTGCCTCTCCGCCTGCATCTCTGCCTGCCTCTCCGCCTGCCTCTCCACCTGCCTCTCCGCCTGCCTGCCTCTCCGCCTGCATCTCTGCCTGCCTCTCCGCCTGCCTCTCCACCTGCCTCTCCGCCTGCCTGCCTCTCCGCCTGCATCTCTGCCTGCCTCTCCGCCTGCCTCTCCACCTGCCTCTCCGCCTGCCTGCCTCTCCGCCTGCATCTCTGCCTGCCTCTCCGCCTGCCTCTCCACCTGCCTCTCCGCCTGCCTGCCTCTCCGCCTGCATCTCTGCCTGCCTCTCTGCCTGCCTCTCTGCCTGTCTCTCCGCCTGCCTCTCCTCCTCAGCTCTTGATGTCTTGAAAGCCTTGACATTTTGAAAGCCTTGATGTGGTCTCAGAACAGGCATTAATTTCTTGTTGATTAGTGATTGCACCCTTGCTTAGATAGCTATTTGTATATAGGTAGATATCTTGAAATGAAAAAACATTTAAATCACTCTCAAGTTCACACTGATTGATTGACCTGGAAACTGTCAACTGGCTAAAAACCTTGAAGTCTCAATGACGGTAAAATAATGGTCAAATAACAGTTTTTTTATCTAAACAGGTAGTCAATATAACGTGCTCTCACTTCTATACAGATGCATTTGAGAACGTCTTAACTGTTCAATGTTAAAAAATTATCGTACGTATGATCATTTATCACAGTCAAATGCACATACATGTATTGAAGATATGTACGTATAAGTCAAGTAGCTCATATGGACAAGTCATACGTTTATCCTTAACAAGGTGTATATATTTTGACAAACTAAACTACACGGGTAACCTTTCTTACAGTAATTCTATGAGATATTCACAGTAACTTCGACTCATATAAGGACGGTAAGGTAGGTACCGTGTTTGCACGTGACTGAAAGAGAAAGTTGAGATGTACCGGTTTTCGCAAGGTACCCAGAACCCTAGCACTGGCCTTGAAATACTTCGGCGCCTTCGCAAATCTCGTCCCTACTGTGAAATACAATGTATTCTGCCGGTAATCTCTAGATTGAACTTACCAGTTGTAATTCTTAGGTACCCTCCTCCCGATAGGCCCATTCCTCTATCAAGCCTAATTCGACATGTCGTCGGACTAGGAAAGAAATTATGTCGAGGTTGTTGAGATGATAATCCAGATGCGACGGCAGAAGCAGCGATCAAAGATGTCGTACGCAGAAGCCATTGACACGCTGGAAACTATGAGTCAATGCGATGAGAATGTCACTGTAGAGGATCGGAATGACACGGGTCTGACATTCGCTGTATTTCATGACATGACACCACTAACATAATTCTATAGATGACGAACGGTCAATCTCTATGAGTATAAGCACGAATCCTGAGTGTGAACAAATCTCGCAATCGCTCCCAGAGGGTATGATCGATTGCATGCATATCGTCCTACGTTTCTGAGTGGAGATGCTTTTTCGACAACCTACTGACTCAACCCTTCGACGAGGTAGCATTAGACACCAGGCCTTCCGCCACCGCTACCACCAAGCCTACGCCAGTCCGCCCAGGAACCCTCTCCGTTCTGCCTGCAAAGGCCACGGACCTACCGCCCATGGGACAACTCCAGCCAAGCAAAAAAACGCCGAAAAAGGTCAAGTATACGCGGGACCAACTGGGCAACATCTTGGATGATGCCAAACGAACCCGAGTTGTGTTGTAAGGAACGATTATTTAGAGGCCAAATAAATATATTATTGCGCTTGCTAAATATCGCTCCGATATTGAATAAATGAACGTGAGGAAGAAAGCAAAAACTCGAGGCTTTCGAGCCGTTAATATACATGTTAAGGAGCTTTTCGCTAAGCCAAAACATACGTACACCCATGACGTGACTGCTTCTCTTGCTAGGAACCCCTGCCCTAAACCCCTGCCCCAATGACGTCTGCTCGGCGGCGAATCGGCGAAATTCAACAAGTTGAAGAGGCAATCACCAGGCGGGAAGAGGCGAGGAAGCGGAAAAGAGTGGCAAAAAAGCCCCGCCGGCAGGCAGCCTTGAGCAAAGTTGGAGATGGCTTGCAGGATGGAGTAGAAGGCAGCGAGCAAGCTATGAAAAGGCAGCTCAAGAAGGAGAAGAAAAAGGGGCAAAGGAAGGAGAAGAAAGTTGCCGAGAGAGAGCGCAAGAAAGCCGAGCGCGAAAACATATCTCAATAGTAGCAAGACAAGAACCACTTCTATTGTATCCGCAATTTGTAAAATTCTACGTCTTTCGTAATATCGTGATCGTCACCTTAGATAGTATTACGACAAATGACCTCCGACTACCCCCTAAGAATGTCTATGATCTGTGAGTATTCTTGTTCAATAGTCAGAGTACGAGACGGGAAAAGTTAAAGGAGAAAGAGTAAGGTATGATTCCTTTGATTAGTTACGTATAAGACTTTGTTCGAAGTCATGTGCATCACTAACTGTAGCGTGTATACTCATCTTTTTGTAACTATTTGGGGCTCGAAATTATTCAAGGGTACATATAATAGAATGAGAAACAAGGTCAGCATACGGGTTTGGCTGATGGCAAGGTGCGAGTTTCGCGCGCTCGCTGAGGTGTTCGATTTGTTGTAATGGAACGATATAGAGACCAAATAAATGTATTGTATCTGCCTAAATATCACCCAAATGATATAAATGAACGTGAGGAAGAAAGCAGAAACTTGAGGCTTTTGAGCCGTTAATATACATGTTAAGGAGCTTTTCGCTAAGCCAAAACATACGTACACTCATGACGTGACTGCTTCTCTTGCTAGGAACCCCTGCTCTAAACCCCTGCCTCAATGACGTCTGCTCAGCGGTGAATCAGTGAAATTCAACACTCCCTCTTCAGCTTCGCTGCCAGCGGCTTTCAGGGGTAACTCTGAAACATAAAATGAATAAAATAATGTTTAACAAGCGTTAGATTTGGCCTCTGTAGGTGGTAGGTAAAATGGCGGCCAAAATGGCTCAACTAGAACTGAAATAAAAACATGAGTTGACAACCACGTGCTCTGAAGACCTAGGGAGTTCGTCGGAAGGGGATTTCAGTACGCTCTTTCAAATGATTGTACTGACTAGGCTTGAAAAAGCAGTCCTGAAGAACCCTAAGCGTCGACGAGATCAAGTAAGGAAAGTTCAGTCTGGAATTTCTCCCTCATAAGTGGCTTCGTCAAGCAGTCAGCAGGCATATCAGCAGTAGGAATGTAGATGAGTATAATAAGGCCGTCTTCTAAGGCTTCCCTTACATAATGATACTGCACCTCAATATGCTTGGTCCTGGCGTGGAATTCAGGATTTTTGATGAGCTTCATGCTCAACTGGTTGTCCTCATATAATTGGGCTGAAGAACAGTTTAAAAACTGTGTTAACTTGACTCCTTTAAGTCACTCCGTGATTCAGGCCGCTGTCTTGGCGGCGTTGCATAATTCAACATATTCAGCCTCAGTGATAAATGTGGAAATGGTCTTTTGCTTTCAGCTAGATCATGATATTGCTCCCTCAGCAAGGGTAAACACATATCTGTATGTGAACTTCCTGTTCATGGCGTCTTCAGCGTAGTCTGAGTCTGAATAGCCCTTTATACTCATAGGGGTAGCCCCTGAAAATGTAATTTTCAGGTCTTTCATGCCTTGCAGATAATGAAACACACGCTGCAAGCCTGCTTGATTTCAGACAGACAGGGCGTGGCAAAATTGGCTGAATTTGCTCACAGTGAAGGTCAAGTCTGAGTGAGTGACAGTCATGATGTACATCAGGCTTCTGACCGCCTTTTGGTATTTCAATTGGTCCGCCATTGGCTCATCATCTAGGGCTGGTTTTATGTATTTGTAGCCATTTATTGGTGTAGAAATGACCTTTGAATGGTTCATAAAGAACTCCTTAAGAACCTTGCTAACATAAGCATATTGATCAATCATAAGGGTTCAATTTTTTTGATTTCAGCGTATTTGAATTCTGAGGCAGACATTTGACTCACTCAAATTCTTCATATTGTACGCCTTTTGAAGCTCTGTTTTAACTTCTGTAATTGCTTTCATTTCCTTTGAGAAAATGAGCAAATCATCAACATAGAGGGCAATAATTACCCCTGAATTCTCATTTAGAAAAATGAAATTGTCTCTGAACAGTCTGACAAACCCTAGGTCATGTAGGGTGGCTCAGAAGGTGTTGTTTCAAATTCATTCAAACTGCTTTAAATCATATAACCCCTTGATTAAGTGACAGGCCATTTTCTTAGATCTCTTGTATGACAACCCCTCTGAGAGTTTCATATATATTTCCTTGAGCTCACCGGTGAGGTATGCGCTAATGATGTTCATTTGATGTATATGCATGTCTTCATACGCTGCAATAGCCAGAAGCATGTGTAGTGAGTTGAAATGTAAAGTTGAGGCAAAGGTTTCTTCATAGTTGATCTCATTATTCTCATATTGTTGAGAAAATCCTCTGATGACTAGCCTGACTTTGAAGCGCTTGATAAGGTCACTGAAAGTGTATTTAACCTTGAATACTCATTTAGAAGTGATTGATTGACGTCCTTTAAGCAGTTTGATCAATTCTCATGTCCTGTTTGCTGTCAAAGAATTTAACTCTTCTTCTATGACTTGTAATCATTGATGCTGATAGGTAGAGCTCTGGACAGCCTCCTTGTATGTAGAAGGCTCATATATATGCTCCTGCACTGTCATATTAACATAGTGAGGGTTTGGTTTTGTTATTTGATCAGATTGAGTAGTGTATGGCACTGAGGCCTGCTGCTGCGGCGGCCTTAAATTCTGCTCCAGAATTTCAGCAGCTGGTTCAGGAGTCAAGTGTATGATTTCAGAGACTTCTTCAGAGTCAGAAGAACCTTCCTCATTATTCTCAGCTTGTTTCAGTTGCATGTCATTGTTGTTTAAATTTTCTTCAAAATTTTCAGTTTGATTTTCAGGCCTCTGAGTTGACATCAGAGACTCTGATAAATTCATCACTGCTTCAGAGTCTTTAAAGCTTGAAGACATTACTTCCTCACTTTCAGTGCACCTCTGAGCAAGTTCCTGTGACATTAAAATCACTGAGTAATTGTTGTCATCTGTATATGAGTTCATAAAGTCCTCATTTGCTTTGAAATGTTCTGAATTTTTCAGTAAGCTTCCGCCTTTCTCTCCCTTGAGGAACAAAACATGCGTATGTATTTTCACCTGCTTTTTCACTTGGTTTCAGACCTGAAATTGCTGATTGCTCTTACAATAACTCATGAAAACCCCTTTATAAGACATGTTTTCAAGTTTCACCTGTTTTTCCTTTGATATATGGCAATGAACAACACACCTGAATGAGCGTAGGTGTTTGATGAAGGGTTTAAACTCTTTATATAATTCATATGAAGTCCTTCCTCCATGGTCATCTCCTAAAGGAAGGTGATTCTTTAGGTAGCAGGCAGTTTTGATGACTTCACCTCAAAATTTAATTGACAATTGAGCGTCATAAAGCATGCATCTAGTTGCTTTCATAATTGTATGATTTAAGCGTTCAGAGACGCTGTTCTGCTCAGATGTGTAGATGATGATAAATTTGAATTTCACCCCCTCTGACCCTCATATGCTTGCCAATTTCATATATTCTCCGACATTGTCAGCCTGTACAAACTTCAATTTCTCACTGATTTCTTTCTCAGCTTTCATCTTTCAAGTCTTGAATATTTCATAGATATTCATCTTCTTTGCCATTAAGAAAATATCAGAATATCAGGCAAATTCATTCATAAAGGTAACAAAATACTGGTTTTCACTTAAAGTATTAACATGGTAGGCTCCTCAAATGTCTGAATAAACTCATTGCAGATGTTTTGTAACTATTGGCTTTGACTCCTTGACCTGTACTCATATCATCTTGTTATGCAAGCATGTCAAGCAGGCTTTCTCTGCCTCATTAAGGTGTAATTCACGGGTTATACCCTTCACACACGGCTTGAGGTGTTGCATACAGCTTGCCTCAGCATGATCAAACCTCTGATGTCACTTTCAGTAGTCAGATTGAGCCTGTGTGAAAAAATTGAAATTTTCAGGGGTTTCAGGGGTAATGTGCCCTAAACCTGTTTTTGAATAAGGGGTGATGAAACTGACAATCATGCTGCCTGATACTGCTCTCATTAACTTCAGAGTGAGCTCTGATGTAGATGATCCTCCCTCTGCTGTTGCTGAGGCTGCCAGGCTGCTCATTGATTTTTGGTAAGCTTGAACCTTAAAGGCCACTTTTGCGCTCATCAACTTGACAACATAGACTGAACCGTGTTGGTTTGCTGTGATCATGACGCTTTCATTATGCTTAAAAACAACATTTTTAAGCTCAAATTTGACTGTTATTCCATGCTTGCTTGCTGCCTCAATTGACAGCAAATTTTCATTCAATTCAGGGACATAAAGGACATCATTTAAAGTGAGTTTTCTTCCTTCAAAATCAACTTCCACCTTGCTCATATCAGCTGCTTTTATTGAGTGCTCATTGGTTAAGCAGACTTCCGTGTAATAGTTCTGAATTTCAACAAAAATTGCTCAATTCAGAGTCATGTGGTGGCTCACTTCAGAGTTCACAATTCAGCAGTTGAGGGTTAGTTCTAGATTGACTAGGGCTTTCATAATCACTGTCTTTCATGCTTGCTCATCTGAGTTGAACTCATTGTCCTGGCTAATCAGATCTTTTGAATTTTTCAAATCTTTCACCAGCCCTGAATTTTCATTGGCTTGCCGTGCATTTGCCTTGAACTTTGATGGTGATTTAACTCTGTTAAGAGGTAGTTCTTCCCCGTCTTTCATCTTCAAAGTGTAGCAATCAGAGGTGAAATGCCCTCTTTTCTGACACTGAAAACATGTTTTTCCTGCCTTGCTGTCTTTGCCTTTGCTTCCTGCTTGAGCTGCGTTTGTGGTGGCATTATTAATCAATTTATTATTCAACGCTTCTTTCATTTCTCACTCCTTCAATTGACGTAGAATGATCTCAATTTCAGGGTTCATGATTTCATTATTTATTTAAAATACAACTGAGCTGTAAGGCTCCTCCTTTAAAGAGTCAAGGAACACTTCCTGAATCATGTCATCATCAATGAGCGCCTTTGGTTTAAGCATCATAATCTCCGCCTGAATTTTCTTCAAGGTGTGATAAGTCTGCTTCATCATCTCCTTCAGTCCTTGCTTGTAATTGATGAATGCCTTAAGCTGTGACTGATAATACAACTTGCCCTTAAACTTCTTGATGTTCTCAAGGTGATCTCAAAGCTCCTTTGCTGTCTTCAGTTTGTAGAATGTTTCATCCTCCTGGGAGCAAAGTGACAATATGTCATTTCAGGCCTTTCTATCAGTCCTTCTTCACTTCTTATACTCATTAATGAGAGGCTTCAATGTCTTCTCATTCAAACCCTTCTTCCCCTCTGACGCAGCGTCAGTCCCGTCTATGATGTCTCAGTAGCCTCATGCTTTCAAATAACCCCTTGTTCTCCCTGCTCATTGAGTGTAGTTCATCTCATTGAGTTTGACTAGACCTGAGGCCTTCAGAGACTCATATTTCATGCTCTTTTAAGACCGTGTGACTGCCTTCTGCGTACGCGGCGGCGTGGATAATGACTCAGGGGTGTGAGTATTTATTTGAAGTTCTATTGGTTGAGCCTTCATATATATATAGACGTTTCTATTCATTTGATTTTTGAAGTGGAATTCGTATGAAGAATTGGCGTCTTTTTCAGTCAGTTTTTCGACTTTATAACTGGCTGATATCAAAGGTTTATATCAAAGCAAACTTTGGTTGCTCGACTTGCTCGACGGCGGCGGGGGTGGCGACGGCGGGGTTGGCGGCGGCGGGGGTTAGGGCAGTGAGGGTTAGGGCGGAGGCGGTAGGCAACAGCAACAGGCGGTAGTTAGACACTGACCGGGCTCATAACCTGTTGTAATGGAACGATATAGAGACCAAATAAATGTATTGTATCTGCCTAAATATCGCCCAAATGATATAAATGAACGTGAGGAAGAAAGCAGAAACTTGAGGCTTTCAAGCCGTTAATATACATGTTAAGGAGCTTTTCGCTAAGCCAAAACATACGTACACCCATGACGTGACTGCTTCTCTTGCTAGGAACCCCTGCCCTAAACCCCTGCCCCAATGACGTCTGCTCGGCGGCGAATCGGCGAAATTCAACAAAACACCTAGTCAGCAGCCTCTACACTCTACCATCAGCACTGCTACAGTAGTAAATGAAGAAGGGAAGCAAGTACGCAGATGACTACAATATCAAAGACTGACTTGAGTTGAAAGATTTTGATTATGTCTTTAAGTGGTACTATCATAGCAATGAATCATTGAAATGCAGTTCTCTAACTTCCAATGAGTGTGACTGTGATTGATGTGCGACTGTTAAAAAAAGCTGACTGTAAATGAAAACTACACGGTATATATTCAGTCTAAAATGATCAGTCATCCTCATTTTTCAGCGTTGGCCCCTGTGTACTGTTAATTTTACTTATACGGTTTATTACCCGTATTAGTTCATCAACTGTAGAGATTGAACAATGTTTATATGTAAATATGTTCTCTATGCTTTGACGTTTTTGAATAAAACAACGTTCTTCTTAAAAAACTGTTTAAAAACTGTTATTTCACTCAACGGTCTGAGGAATTCCACAGTCTTTTGTTCATTACAGTTAGACGTCATTTGACTGCATAGACGGTTGATATTTAGTTATTTAATTGTTTACAGTTGTATTACTGTAGACTGGAACCATAGCGATCCCTTAAGGTACCCGCGGCATACCCGCGTCCTCCCGCTGCGACGCCGGTGTCAATGTATATACCAAAATCGCTTCGCAAAGACCTTTGGAGTGGTCGAAACTGCAATATGAAGTTAAATCGTTGCTGATCATGCTACCAGTCTGGGAATCATACTCTGCCTTTGTGTGATTGAGTCAACATCTTGTTCCATGCACGTACAGGAACAAACAATGTCGCGGCGTGCCTCATAGGTGTTATCAACGTCATCAGCGCTGGTCTAACCCACCTCTGCTTATGCAGGGATTGGAATGTCGACAAGAAGTTCATGATGTGTTTACTGACATGTCTCAGCAGAGCGCTCCAGAAATAGAGAAGTTAGTCGGAACAAATTGTGCAGAGCTCCGAGGAAGGCAGACTCGCAGCCTAGTACCTACTAGAGAAGCTCAACCAGTCACAAGGCAGGTCAAACCTAGACATAAGGATCTCATCCCGAGTCAGCCGCGTGCCGTGCAAGGATTTGTTAATCCATTAGGTAATGTCGCCAACGATCTAGAGTGCAAAGGCCAGAGAGCCGGGTCCAAAAGCAACACAGATCAGCTTAGTATCAATTAGTAACCTCAACCTGCCCGCTGTAGCAGCCGCAGACCGAAGACCACTCCGCGCAGTAGACTCATGAGAATTGTTTCCATAAGGATCGTTCTGTAGCTGAGAAGGTCCTCTGGCACTTCCCTTTACCTTAACCCCTCTTTTCGCTGGGGAACCGTGCCATTGTGGCCATTGCCAGACCGACTACTCCCCCGCGCGAAAATACCAACAACAGTTCGTTGGTGGACGAGGTAGACTAATTCTTGGCTAACTTTGGCAGATATCGTGTCGAAACTTGGCAATATTGGGCGTAAAATGGTACCGAATTTGCGACCCTGACTGAGAACAAGCTAGGCTGAATTGCGTCTACAACCATTTCTCGGGTGGCCGTGCCGAGGCCCTAGCCAAGGGTCTATCCAGCTCTCCGTATCTCAAGCGGTCTGGTAGCAATAGAACACGTCTCTTACCCTCATACACCGAGTTTCTAAGTTGCGTTGTATTTTTCCACCAGGCCTACCGGCGACAAGACAAACCGAATATGGTCAAGACGTCACAGCCACGCGCAGGAATGATGGGTTTGCATTGGATCTCTCTAAGGCTGATTCTGACATTGGTTGTTGTATTCGCGAAATCTCATGGACGATGACTCATATTCTCAAGAATTGATTGATCAATAGTTATGAAAAGCGGGTGAGATACGGTGCATATACAAGCGCCATGAACTCGGTTACACTTCCTCGCAATCGTCAGCCTCAGGCTCGTGTTCAGGGCTGCGGTTAGGACATCAGGGTTCGTTGACCCAAGCAGCTCAAGGTATCATCCTGATCTTTTGAGGCGTTTTCTTGCGCTGCATATACGAGCGCCGTGACTTTGAGGTACACTCCTCCACACGCTCCGACCTTGATCTCACATCAAGACCAAATTTAGACATCAGCTTTCTTTAGCTGCATCGGACTGAGATGCCTTGATGCCTTTGCTGGGGTTTTGTTCGTGTCCTATAAGATCACTGTCTTTCCGACTGTGCTTTTGGTTCTGACAGTTGGCCTTTAAAATCTCACGGAATAGATCCCTCTGGCAGAATCTAGCTTTCACACCGTCATGTTCATCATGAAACGTTCGCATACCTCTTTGCCGGCAGCTTTTCTGTTTCTTCTAGCCAGCTTTGCACTTTCAAACGCTCAGTGTACCTTCCAAGGCTCTCTAGCACGTCGCCAAGAGCCAGCTTCTCCCCTTCTCCGACATCGTGAGCTTCCCGTGGAGGAGAAGAGAGATGCATCGGGGCTTGAACGATCAGAGGAGCTTGGACAAGCTTCGGCCGAGAAGAGAGCCGGTTGCAACAGCGACAATGTGCTGAGAGCTTTGCAAGCTCATAGCGCAGCGGCGACCACATTTTGTGAGACCTTTATCAACATTCCCACTGTTACGAAAACGGCCACAGTGCCTGGAGTGACAGCATCCGTGTAAGTCTGAAGCATCTAGGACTGTCAAATTGCTGCTTCTCCTAAGGAACTGGCATGGGCCCCATCAAATGTCCATGATCTTGTTACGGGACGCTGCATTGCTAACTTGAGTGCTGCTTCTACTGTTTAGCTTTACCCAAACAGTCGGAGTCAATCGGAACTACTACCCCAATGGCGCCCACATCGAGTCTATTTCTATCCCAACATCTGTGTCAAAGTATCCGGTCGCAAGAATCTCAAGTGCCTGCACTTGCTTGTCCATCCCGACCCAGACAACAACTACTACGTTCAGCTCCAGCAGTGAGGTAGAAGCGCCATTTCACGTGTATTCTCATTGACTACAAACATACACGGAGGCTAATCAGGAACAACTTCTCCAGGTAGTTTATACGACAAACACCTTTACGTACACTGTCAGCGGCCTCTGCGCGACTCAAACCCCTTACGTTGGCGGTTATGAGCTGGGAGCCTCTTCGCCCCAATTTTCAGTCGTACCAGGACGAGCAAACAATGCTTACGACTGCTGTTTTGATTGTAACATCATCGCTGGATTCGATAACTGTGCTGCATGGATTAGTGAACCCGGAAGCTGTCTTGTCGTCAAGGGCCCCTTGTCATATCTTGGGCCTCCGTGCCCTAGCGGTACCGGCAACGGTGCCGTTGGTGTTAATCCTACAGCTCATCCAAATAACCTTGGTGGACCAGGAAGGTGTGCCGGCAATATTGTGGTATGCCAGGAGTAGAAAGTAGAGAATGCACTCTACGCTGTTCTCATTTTCACATTGGAGAGATGTATCTCTTTGTGTTGATCGCTGTCTGACCATTCACACAAATCATTTAGTCTCTGAAGTCGAAGCTCTCCATGATCAAAATCTTATTAAAAGTATATAGCTGTTGACCATTGGTACTTTTTTATAATAACTTACCACAGAGCCAAAAACAAGGAGGTAGGAGAAAGTAGTGGACATTCAGTAATGACATGAGGGTGAGCTGATGAGGACCCTTCTCGCGGCGGTAAGAAGCTCACTGTGGAAAGCGGCACTGTTTCCCGCCGAAGCTTGCGTATGATATTCCGCACTCCGTCAAAGTAAGGTACCTAAAGTACCTCAAACCCTTCAGCTCGTTCCTTGAACACCACCTCATCAGAACATCTTGAGGCTAAAGTGAGTTCAACGCAGCCAAGCTTGACTTTCCCACTGAAAGGGATGCATACAGCGGTACGGAATGGCGATCGATACCTTCTTCTACTCGATGTAAGCCACTTTATGAAGATTTTACCAGTTGCGGTGAGTAAGAATGAGCTTCGGCTCGCAGAATGGTTTCAGCTCAGTACGATAGCTTGTTGCAATGGGGCGATATAGAGGCCAAATAGATGTATTATATCTAGCTAAATACCGCTCCAATTGATATAAATGAACGTGTAGAAGCAAGCAGTCTTCGTAGAAATCAGGGCACATTAAATAACCCCCCATATCGGCTTTCTCGGTGCTCGCCTACATTGACCGAGCGCCTATAGTCGGGCCGAGCGCATGTAGGCATGATGCCTGCTACGGGCATATATTGGCTGCTGCAGGGCGGGGCGGACGAACGATTTTCCACATGCAACACTCCCACTTCGTCGCCGTGACCTGAAGCCTGCTATTGAGTCCTATAAGCATAATGGCAATTGGCCGATCTCAGGGGTAAATCTGAAACATAAAACGCATAAACAAAGCTTAAATCAATGTTAGTGAGCGTCTTATTCGGCCTCTGTAAGTCGTGGGTGAAAAATGGCCGAAAATGGCTCGAATAGAATCGAAATAAAATCATGGGTCGACAACCACGTCCTCCAAAGACCTAACGACTTCGTCGGAGGGGCAATTTGGTACGCCCTTTTGAATGGCCTTTCTGGCTTGTTTGTAAAAGGCCGTCCCGTAAAGTCCTAAGCGTCGAGGCCGAGCAAGGAAAGTCCAGCTTGGAGTTTGTCCTTAGTAAGTGGCTTGGTTAGACAGTCAGCTGCCATATCAATGGTGGAAATGTAAGATAAGTTGATAAGGCCGTCTTCTAAGGCTTCCCTTACGTAGTGGTACTGCACATCGATATGCTTCGTCCGGGTGTGAAATTCGGGGTTTTTGACGAGGCGTATGCTCGACTGGTTGTCTCCATATAATTGAACTGATTTGTGGTTTAAAAACCTCTTCAAATTGGCTCCTTTGAGCCACTCAGTAATACAAGCCGCTGTCTTAGCGGCGCTGCATAATTCAATGTATTCAGCCTCCGTGGTTGACGTGAAAGTGGTCTTCTGCTTCTTGCTAGATCATGATATGGCTCCCTCAGCCAGAGTAAAGACGTGTCCGTGGGTGGATTTGCGGTCCAAAGTGTCTCCGGCGTAGTCCGAGTCAGAATACCCAAAAACACCCATAGGTTTAGCCTCTGAATAGGTAATTTTCATGTTTTTCGTCCCTTGCAGGTAACGAAACACTCGCTGAAGGCCTGCTCAATGTCAGGCAGTGAGGGAGTGGCAAAACTGACTAAATTTGCCCACAGCGAAGGCCAAATCTGGGCGAGTAGCAGTCATGGCGTACATAAGGCTTCCAACCGCCTTTTGGTATTCCAATTGGTCCGCCATTGGCTCGCCGTCTAAGGCCGGTTTTATGTATTCATAGCCGTCAATTGGTGTATAAACGGCCTTTGAATTCTCCATAGAGAACTCCTTAAGAACCTTGCTTGTATAAGCATATTGATCAATCGTAAGGGTTCAATTTTTTTGATTTCGTTGAATTTGGATTCCTAAGCAGACGTTTGCCTCGCTCAAATCCTTCATATTGTACATCTTTCAGAGCTCTGTTTTGACGTCCAGAATTGCCTTAAGTTCCTTCAAGAAAATAAGCAGGTCGTCAACATAAAGGGCAATAATTACCCCTGAATTCTGATTTAAAAAAACGGAATTGTCTCCTGAAAGCCTCGTAAATCTGAGGGACGTTAAAGTGGCTCAGAAGGTGTTATTCCAAACCTGTTCAGACTGCTTTAAGCTGTATAAGCCCTTGATTAGTCGACAGGCCATTCTTTTAGACTGGTTGTAGAGCAAACCCTCTGAGGGCTTCATATAGATTTCTTCTTCAAGCTCACCGGTGAGGTATGCGCTGATGATGTTCATTTGGTGTATATGCAGGTCTTCGTACGCTGCAATAGCCAGAAGCATGCAGAGTGAGTTGAAATGTAAGGTTGAGGCAAAGGTTTCTTCATAGTCCACTCCATATTGCTGAGAGAATCCTCTAGCAACCAGGCGGGCTTTGAAACGCTCAATTAAGCCGCTCAGAGTGTACTTTACCTTAAATACCCATTTAGAACTGATTGGTTGACGCCCCTTAGGCAGTTCAACCAGTTCCCATGTGCTGTTGGCCGCCAGCGAATTTAATTCTTCATCTATGGCTTGGGTTCATTGATGGTGATGAGTAGGGCTTCAGACTGCTTCCTTGTAGGTGAAAGGCTCGTGGACCTGCTCCTGAATAGTCATATTGAACATATATCGTGTATTCGGCTTCGATAATCGACCACTTTGAGTATATAATGGCGTCAAACTCAGTGGCCGGCCTGGAATTCTTTCTTGCTCCTCCAGATTTTCAGCAGCTGATTCAGGTGTCAAATGTATGATTTCAGAGGCTTCTTCAGAGCCAGAAGAATCTTCCTCATTTTCTTCAGCTTGATCTGAATGTGTATCATTATCGTTTGAATTTTCTTCAAAATTTCCAGTTTGATTTTTGAGCCCCTGAATCAACGTCAGAAGCTCTGATAAATCTCTCACTGCTTCAGTGAGCTCAGAGCCTGGAGGTAATGCTTTCTCACTTTCATTGCGCCTCTGAGCAAGCTCCTGAGGCGTCAAGACCAGTGTGTCATCATCGTCAATGATGTCAGTGTCAATAGGGTTTTCCCAGCCATCCTTATAAAGGCTTGAATTTGCCAACAAACTTCCTCCTTTCTCTTTCTTAAGGAAGAGAATATGGGTATGGATTTCTATCAGGTTTTTTGAAGGATTTCAGACCTGAAATTGCTGGTTGCTCTTGCAATAATCAACAAAAACCCCCTTATAAGAGGTGTCTTTCAATTTCGCCCGTTTTTCCTTTGGTATGTGGCAATGGACGACGCACCCAAATGATCATAGATGTTCAACGGAGGGTTTAAACCCTGTATATAATTCATATGAGGTCTTTGCCCCATGGTTACCCCTCAATGGGAGTCGATTTCATAGGTAGGCGGCGGTTTTGGCGGCTTCACCCCAAAATTCTGATGGCAATTGAGAGTCATAAAGCATGCTCTGAATGGCCTCTGTAATCGTACAGTTTAAGCGTTCAGCGTAACCGTTTTGTTCCGGTGTATATGAGGTGGTAAATTTGAATTCTACCCCCTTAGGCGTTCAAATGCTGGCCAATTTGCCATATTCTCCGCCATTATCACATCAAAAGATCAGGAGCTTCTTTTCAGTTTCTTTCTCTGCCTTTAGCTTTCATATTTCAAATGTTGTATAAAGATCCGTCCTCGCCTGGAGTAGGTAAACATCACCATAACAGGAATATTCATCTGAAAATGTAGTGAAATATCAGTTTCCACCTAGACTATCAATCTGGTATGGTCCTCAAATGTCTGAAAAGACTCATTTCAAAGGCTTTTGAGCTCTTGGTATCAAAGCCTTGTTCTGTACCCGTATCATTTTACTGTGTAGACATGCCGAGCAGTCCTTTTTCACTTCAGTAGAGTGTAAATCGCGGGTTATACCCTCCACACATGATTTTAGACGTTGCAGGTGATATGCCCCTGCATGGCTGAACCTCTGATGCCACTTCCAGTACTCAGTTTGTGACTGGTTCAAAATTTTGGAAGTTTCCAGGGTAATTGACCCCCCGGGGCAGGGGCTTCATATGAGCCACCCGCCTGCTCTGAACCTGCTCCCACTGGCTCTGGAATGAGCCCTAATATAGGTGGTGCTCCCCCTGCTGTCGCTGGAGCGGCCAGGCCGTTCATCGATTTTTGGTAGGTCTGAACCTTAAAGGCCACTTTCCCGTTTGTCAATTTCAGTATATAAACTGAACCGTGCTGGCTTGCCGTGGCAATGACATTTCCTTGGCGCTTAAAAAGCACTCGTTCAAGTTCAAATTTCATGGTTATCCCATTCTTACTGGCTGCTCTGATCAACAGCAAATTCCCGTCCAATTCTGAGACATAAAGGACGTCCTTTAGAGTGAGTATTTTGCCCTCAAAAGAAACTTCCGCCTTGCCAATTCCAGTCGCCTTTATTGAATTTCCATTGGCCAAGCAAACGTCTGTAGAGTAATCCTGAATTTCAGTGAAAAAGCTCCTATTCAGGGTCATATGATGACTTGCTCTGGAGTCAACTATCCAGCAGCCGGGGGGTAATTTCAGGCTGACTATGACTTTCAAGGCCGTCACTCTTCACGCTCTGCTGTCATTGCTGGCTTCATGGTCCTGATTGTTTGATTTTTTTGAATTTTTTGAAGTTTCTGACCCCCCTGAACTTTCAGAGGCTTGCCTTGCATTGGCCTTTGATTTCGGGGGTGGTTTAACACCGTTTGAGGGTAATTCTTCCCCGTCTTTCGTATGGGTAGCGTAGCAATTCACGGCGAAATGACCCTTTTTCTGGCACTGAAAGCAGGTTTTCCCGCGTTTGCTGTCCTTGTCGTCCTTGCTGAATGACTGCTGACTCCCTGTCTGGCTTCCTGCCTTGGCGGCATTGGCGGTGGCGTTCTTGACCGCCTTATTCAAGGCGTCTTCCATTTCCTTCTCCTTTAGTTGGCGTAGGACATTGGCAATAGACGACTCTACCACCTCATTTTGAATTCAAAAGATCATTGAGCCATATGGGTCCTCTCATAAAGCTTCAAGGAAGACTTCTCAAAGCATGTTATCATATATAGAAGTATCAGGACTTAAAACCTGAATTTCAGCTTGGATTTTCCACAAGGAATAAATGTATTGTATCTGCCTAAATATCGCCCAAATGATATAAATGAACGTGAGGAAGAAAGCAGAAACTTGAGGCTTTCAAGCCGTTAATATACATGTTAAGGAGCTTTTCGCTAAGCCAAAACATATGTACACCCATGACGTGACTGCTTCTCTTGCTAGGAACCCCTGCCCTAAACCCCTGCCCCAATGACGTCTGCTCGGCGGCGAATCGGCGAAATTCAACACGATTCCCTCAGCCGGACATTATTTCAACAAATGCTTTTGCTTTTTTTTTTTGAGCCCGCAATCTATCGGGTTGACAGTTATCATAATCTTCTGCTGAATAACCTAATGGGCGACGCAGCAGATACAACACACAGACATGTTGCACGTGTGAAGAGTATGACTTCAGTCGTCTAATCAAGTGCGAGGCGTTTTGCCAATGAAATACTTCAACCGCAGACTCGAGTCATAGTTCTCAGAACGACCAGCGACTAATATGCTTACTTGTAGCCATTGTTTAACAGCGGCGCCGAGGGTTTAGGGAGGAGATGTGTGGAGCGAAGAAGATATTAACCAGAGCAAGTCACATTGGCGAACCCCAACAACCCCCGAGGTTTGTAAGGACATACAAAGCCCTGAATTTGTATGACAGTTTTTTTCTTTATCATTCTTGCTACTCTCTATGTAGTAGCAACTAAATACGTCTTTAACCCACAATTATTCCCTGCAACTGCTACATAACCAATCGTCCCTCGACGTGTTTGTTGACGTGTGACGCATTCTACGCTTGTAAGGGTTTAGGGCGGCCTCCAAGGCACTACATCATATGTTATAACATAAGCTTAACCTCTCTTTTCATCCTGCTTCGTAATTCCATATCTACTGTTGAAGTCTCGGGTACCCTCCTCCCGGTGGGCCCATTCCTTTCACATAGTTACTACATTACGCCTTCGTTGATTGCCCTACCACCACTCTTGAAGTCTCGGGTACCCTCCTCCCGGTGGGCCCGTTCCTTTCACATAGTTACTATCCTACGCCTTCGTTGATCGCCCTACTACCTCTCTCCCACATCCCATCAATCGCATCTCGGGGTTCCAGCATTGATTCAAATCTACAGCTTTGCCAATTAGTTACTCTTATACGTCCTTGGGTACTCTCCTTCCGGTGGGCCCATTCCCTTTCCACAAGAGTCTTTGTTTCTTGGGTACCCTCCTCCCGGTGGGCTCATTCCCTTTCCACAAGAGCTTTCGCATTTCAATCAGCTGAGTTGATCGATTGGTAGAGTCTCACATATTGATGTGCGTCTTGCTGTATGGTATACTTACGAAACAATTAGATACAGTCGTAAAAATGGTGCTCAGACTCCATCTACTTCGTGAGTACTCAGATCAGATTTGTTATATCAACGCTGATTTCCTCAAGCTTCGTTTAGTCCTAAATCCTCGAGCGAAGACAACGATAGTGATGGGGGTGCAGCTGAGGAGGACATCACTGGGGAGGCAGATACTCAGATGCCGGACAGCAGTGAAGTCGCAGGGGCTGTCGATTGAGGTAACCACGAGGCGGGCGCTGATGGGGATGGCGGGGATGACGAAGACACAAATTCCAGACCGCAGGCGCCTCTGAAGCCCTTCACGTATACCGGCAGCCTTGCGGACCTATGCCTGGAAAACATATCCACTGCATTTTCGGAACTGAGCCAAGCTCAGCAACATATGGACCTCTGGACCATATATACCATGCCGCATCACGAGACAGTAGATGGAATTTTTGCCGCGTGGTGGGAAGCAAAGCCAAGGCCTCACGATGTACACCTCTGGGGCTGGGGACATCCTGCTAAAGAGCGGATGGGTGTTCGAAGATCTGGATGTGAACGGACACTTCAAGCAGTCGCAACATTCAGGACGATGGGTGAAGAAGCGCAAGAACTCGGGCTGAAGGAGGTAGCGATGGCGTTGGCAGTCAAAGAGATGGACTACATCATGCTAATGAAACTCCAACACTGGCACAATCTTTCTCGAATCCCGGAAGCAGAAGAGCGGCTCCAATTTCTTTTTGCTTGTGTCCGATCTCAAGGACCAGCAACACCTATAGAAGCGGTCCGTCGAGCAAGTGCAACGGGGCCCTCCAACGTTTCGCAACCGCCGAGCCATGACATCAAAGACTCGAACTCCGGAACCGACTCTCAACACAACGTCGGTAGCTTTTTGAGGCGGGACTTTGAGGGCTTACCAAAGGTCATCGGATGCACAGAGGCTCAGGAAGCCTTGGAAGACGCGCTCCGTCTCCCCATACTTTTCGCTCATCTTGCCGATCAGTTTGATTGTGCATGGAGTGGTATCCTCTTGTTCGGGCCCCCAGGAACCGGGAAGACCTTGTTAGCCCAGAGCATGGCGCAGCGGTATGGTTGGGGGTTCTATGAAGTAACGGCGGCAGACCTGCTTTCCAAATTCGTGGGAGACACAGAGAAGAGCGTCGAAGCCAAACGTTCGAGGAAATATGCTGATAGGTATTAGATTGGTGGGCGCTCTCTTCTCTGAAGCCCTGGAAAATAGTCCCTCGATTATCTTCATCGACGAGGTCGACGGTCTCCTCCAATCCCGCACTGGCAAAGAAGCAGAATCCAGTCGTCGAGCTAAAAGTGAGCTGCTTTCCCAATGGAATCGTCTGAACCCTCAATCGCGAGTGATGATCGTCGGCACGACCAGTCACCCTGACGACATCGATGTTGCATTCCTTCGAAAATTCCAAAAGCAGATCTATGTCGGCCCTCCGGATCTCGAGGCACTAAAGGAGATGCATCTCGTGAAGCTGCGAAGGACAAGATATTGCATCAGTGAAGTTCAACTGCAAGCACTGGCAACGCTATGCAAGGGGTACACAGGGAGTGACATTAATAATGTGTACCGGTCGTTGTCCATCACAATGCTAAAAGAAGTGATCGAGGCAACATCATTCAGAGGGGCAAGTGCTATGCTTTGCAATGTGTCCTTCACGTTATATCTTCTGACTAACAAGGTCTCTTTAGGTCGCAGTTCCGTCCGACCCCAAGATATACTATGAGCCTTGTAATCGTGAGGATGTTGGCGCAGTGCAGAAACAGTTCAATGATGTCTTGAACTCATCTATTCCGCGTATGATTCAGTACAGCGATGTGGTGACGGCAGTCAAGAAAACCACACCTTTGCTTATGTCTAAGAAGCGCTTGCATCTTCAATAGGCGCAGAAGAACACCCTATAGCTGATAGATAACTCTTGGAAAGCTGGCACATGACTCGTGCGCCAACGGAATTAGAACTCATCCTGAAAGTCATGACTGTGCCATGGGCTCTACTCTCGCTGTTAACATATTGAAGGCCGTCTGAGCCTGTATTGTTACTTACTCCGCTCGCGTGCCTACCTGCCATTTATGTGCCTGCGGCTATCATTGGCTAGTCGTGGTGGCAAGTAGCAAGTTGCGTGAGCTGACCTCGGGCTTTGCTCCGCTCATTTCCCCTTTTTAGCTGACACGAGGCCGGCGTACTGGTTCGGTATCGACGTTCTATCAGGCTAGGTGCGAAAGCCAAACATAGATTTGACATATCGAAAGCAAGAGCAGCAGCAGTCGTTATTTCATAACAGAAGAGTGGACACGAATCCCCGCTGATTTATGGCTGCGGACTAGCCCATTATGTATCTACTGTCACCGCCGAGTTACCCCCGCCAATGGCAAAGCCTTATGCTTAGAGACTTAGATCCTCACAACTTAGAAGCTGCTCCCTTGCGCATTTTCTACTTTTTTTCTCGACTTGTTTTCAATGGCTTCAGGGTTGAGTTCCGACATTTGAAGTAGCTACAAAACTACGCTTCGTCTGCTTTCTTCGAGGAGTCTGGCCTCACTGTGTCGTTGATTCAGCCCTTGATCTTTTGTCTCACGGTCTCTGCTGATGTTACTGCTGTTGCAATGGGGCGATATAGAGGCCAAATAGATGTATTATATCTAGCTAAATACCGCTCCAATTGATATAAATGAACGTGTAGAAGCAAGCAGTCTTCGTAGAAATCAGGGCACATTAAATAACCCCCCATATCGGCTTTCTCGGTGCTCGCCTACATTGACCGAGCGCCTATAGTCGGGCCGAGCGCATGTAGGCATGATGCCTGCTACGGGCATATATTGGCTGCTGCAGGGCGGGGCGGACGAACGATTTTCCACATGCAACAACTGCTGTTGCTGCCGTCGCCCCTGCTGGATCAAGTATTCGGCCTTGGATGGCCCATTGAGTGTCATCATAGAGGTGTATTGCGCGATTTCAAGTTGGTAGAGCAGGCCTCGTTCTAACCATGTCTGCGGTCACAGATCATCTACTCAATGTAGAAAATATTTCACGATACAAGGTACTCGGCAGTCATGGTACTCCTCAGTACTGTTTCTACCGGGGAAGAGGGGGGACGGCCGTCTCTGAAGTGGTGCGTGGTGGCGTGGTGGCTTGGGTGGTTTATGGGCTCGGGTACGGGTATGCGCAGGCGCGGTGTCACAATCAACGATCGCACCTTTGCAGCCTCATACTTATCCCTTATCACCTTTTTCTCGCTCCCAAGCTGCCGTTAGAGACAAACCACAAGAAGAACCATCATCGTCCTTCCACTATCACACGATTGGGCATACTCATCCGCTAAGTATCAAATGCCAGAAAATGGCAGAAGTCAGACTGAGCGGACAGCTTTGCTGCGGACTCAATCTTCGACAATTGAGCCTCAGATAGAGATCGATGCCTGTCAGATAGATGACAATGCAACAGATCAATCAGTCACAGCTTTGCGCGGCACTGCAATCTTCCTGTCCCTATTAATTCTGGTCTTTCTGCAAGGTACTGTCTTGCTGCACAAACCGCACATCGAGGCTGACCGGAATTGTAGCGGCAAACACATCTCTTATGACCACAATGCAGTCTGTTATTGCGCGCGATCTTGATGCCTACTCCAGTACCAGTTGGTTTGCGTCTGCATATCTTGTAAGCGTGCTTGGGGTGGCATCATATATTTTGAGGACCATACTAATTAGGTGCTTGTGTAGATTCCTATGTCCTCGTTAACGCCTGTTACTGGTCACCTTACCCAGCTCTTCTCTCCTCGTCAAATAATCCACGTTTCGACAGTCGTTTTCTCTCTGGGACATTTGATGACTTCACAAGCACCCGAGTTTTGGACGTTCTTGGCAGGCCGAGCAATCGCCGGCGCTGGGGCGGCAGGCATACTTGCCGTGAGCATAGTGCTGGCGCTAGAGTTGGGCGGGAATAAGAGGAGGGGCTTGTGCATTGGGTTGATAAATGGTGGGTTTTCCCTTGGAATGTCACTCGGAGCTGTAGTGGCTGGTGGCCTGGTGCCACATATAGGCTGGGTGAGCTCCTCCCAAAAAGTGCGGCGTAAAGAATATTACGGCCTGTTAATGCAAGGCAGAGAGCGCTGTTCTCCATACAGGTAACACTGACTGTTTTCGGAGGCACATGTTTGTTCTTCAGTATACCAGAATCGTTGAAACACTGCAAGAATGATACAGGTACGCAGACAGTTCTAGACAAACTGATCAGGATTGACTATATGGGAGCTTTAACACTTGTAAGTACGGCCATCACTGCCTGCTCTCCCATCTACTAGTTTAGGCTCACAGTACTATCACTTAGGTATCTTTCATAGTCGTACTACTTGTTATTCTGTCATTGCCTATGATCTCCGTTGTTATGTTCATATTCCTCGTTCATCTCTTAGCGATTTTCATTGCCGTAGAATCATGTATCGCGTCTGAGCCGGTCATACCAATCACATTGCTAAAGAGCCGCGGGGCGCTCCTCACGTGCCTTGCCACTTTGGGCGTTCAAACGTCTCGCTGGATAGTTATCTTCTACACTCCGATTTATACCATTGCCGTCCGTGGCTGGTCCCCTGCAGGCGCAGGCTCAATCCTCGTTCCCACCAACGCTGGGTTTGCTGTTGGTGGCCTTGTTGTAGGCTTTATACATATCCGGCGAAAAGGCTCTTTTTACCTGTATGTTGCCTCATGAGCATCACTCACTTTACAAGCTGATCTGATCTTGCCACAGAGCTTCAATAGCAACTTATGTTATCTTTTCCATCACTCTTATCTTCCTCGCTCACTTCAGCACATCATCCTCCCCCGCCTGGCTGTACATCATGTTTACATTTGTGAATGGATTTGTCACTGGCGCTGGGGTTAACTACACCCTTGCGCATATACTTCACCTCACGCCTACCAACACGAATCTCATCATCACCTCGGTCGTAGCCACTTTCCGTGGTCTGGCAGGCAGTTTTGGGTCTGCAGTAGGCGGAGGTGTTTTCTCAAGGTTGCTCCGTTTATCCCTTGAGAGGGGGTTTGAGGCCAGTGGAGGCTTGGGAAAGGCGAGACAGGAGTTGATAAGAAAATTATTGGGCAGTCCGGCTACGGTGTGGGAATTGGATGGTGTGGAGAAGTCTGTTGCGGTTAAGGGGTACGCTGATGCTGTTAAAGGAGTTCTAATCGCGGCCAGTGTGCTAGCAGCCACAATGGTAGCAGTGCAGGCGGGGACGGGATGGCGGCCTTTACAAGAGGAGATGCTGGTAAAGAGAATAGAAGATGAATCGGGAAGTAATCAGGCTAATAATGAACAGATACCAATTGCGCATAGTTTATAGAGTTGCAGCTACTTTACTACTTTCACCTATGCTCAAGTTTGATGTAAAATGCATTTGTGTGAAGTTAGACTCATCCCTTTTCACTCAGCTTCATGAACCGCAAAGCTGTATTTGAGAATAAGCAATCAAAGGAAGTATCTCACTGTAGTTGTATTGTTTAGCAAGATCTGTGTTGCATTTTCGCAGTGGCCTTTAGTGATTTGGCACAACGTCTATATATATACGGATCACTCCCTTGTAGGAAATGCAACTCCAGTCAATCCGTTGAAGTATGTGACCTAGAGACGAGACAAACTGAACCTTGACACCGGCCACGTTTGAGAGAATGTTGTAGTTGAGGCAGTTGACGGAAAGTTGATCAGAAGTAATGCCCTCAGCCTGTAAATTGTCTTGATTCGCCAAAGGTGCTGGAAGCAGTGGGCCAAAATGCTTTATAAGTTGATGCACCAGCAAATTGGCAACCACACGGAGTTCATTCGTATAGGTCGCTAGTATAATTGACCGCATTACGTCCCCACGATTGTCGATCGGCCGGACAACACATATGCGTGCTGGTGTGAAGGGATATCCTAGCTCGAAGAGCATGGTAAGCCATCCTAATGCAGCAAGTATCAATTGCAGTAAAGAGTCATCTGCACTTGCTCTCTGTGACACCACTCTTTGCGCGAACAACCTCTCCGAAATGGTGTGCAATGTTGGTTTTTCAACCGCTGACAACGAAATGGCGACAACTGTCAAGAACTAATATTGCTTGGCACTAGGGTATGTATCATGAGAGGCGTTGGTGACACACAGTACAGTCTCCCATGCGGCAAGAGTCTTCTCAAGATGAGAAGCCAGAAATGTAAGATACCAATCAATATCTTCGGGTGCAAATTGCTCGATTGCCGGTGTTCCCCTGACTTTACGTCGATTGGTGATGGCATCTATGAATGCCCTTCGAGAAGCTGCAACGGCAAGCTCTAATCATGGACCTGATGAGTACTGTGATGTTGCTGAGGAATCTTAAAGTCACTGACTATTTATTGCCTGTAGAGGAATTGAGCCTTCCTCAGCTTCTCCAAGGAGCTCCCGCTTGCGCGTGCGACCCCAACTGAAGGGTGCCATATTTCGACTCCACAAGGCACTGGTTAAACCACGATAGTGGCATGACCGTTCAAACGCAAAGCATTTTGCACTCGTTCAAGTCTGCTTTCGAGATTTGTCTCTATAAACGCTGGAAAGCTTTTGTTCTCGTCTCAGTTCGATCACTGAACAGTGCACAATGTAAGAGAACAAGCAAATAGCAAACCTAAATATGCCAAAGTAGCAGTCAATCTTGATTCCCCATAACTCTGTACAAGCTCGCCTTCATCAGCTCCCTAGATCTAGAATATCATTGTGATCCCTGGACATAATAAGCTTTCAAACAGACGCCTGGGCTTTCTGAGGAATCCTTACTTATCCTTGAATATCGTGGGAGTACGAAAACCGTTCGTAGTAACAATGTTGAGGCTGTAAACCCCTTCCTCACCCCCTCAAAGTACTCCTGCAGATGCTGACTCGAGAAGCCTGCGCTTGATAGACTCCCGTTGGCCACAACTCTCCATCCCACAAACTGGGCATCCCTCTCTTAAACCTAGCTTTCAAAGCGATGTTCATTGATTACCATGATGTCTCTTTCATCCCCCAGTGTCTCGTACGGTAGGAAAACGAGTTCCCTCCATGCCGCCCGACATAAGCACAAGGCTGGCGAACATGTACTTAGTGGGCTTCGTGGACCTACAGGAACCGTTTTCCTGGCCTAACGATGCCACGCGGTATGACAAATGATGCCGTTTATAGGCTGATTTGGCGATTACGTTGCACAGGGCGTATTCTGAGGCCGGCACTTTCTGTTGAAATTCGCTGATTCGCCGCCGAGCAGACGTCATTGGGGGAGGGGTTTAGGGCAGGGGTTCTAGCGGGAAAAGCAGTCACGTCATAGGCGTACGTATGTCTAGGCTTAGTGAAAAGCTCCTAAACATGTATATTAACAGTTCAAAAGCCTCAAGTTCCTGCTTTCTTCCTCACGTTCATTTTATTCAATTTTGGACCGATATTTAGCTAGTGCAATAATACATTTATTTGGCCTCTAAATAATCGTTCTATACAACACTTTCTATCTGTAAATTGCCTTGCAAGAGCACCGGCGGCGGGAGAAGTTTATTTTCTAGGCTGCCATACCTTACATGATGCACTTCTAAGGCGGGCTTGAACTGATAGCGCAGTCACATCGAGTGGGAAGTAGGGGTCCATTGGCCGGAATCAGTATGTCCGCGTCGCTTGGCTATGCATGAGTAATCAATATCGGCCTGTCGAATTCCACTGTCGCTGTGAAGGCACGAACACGAGGGGAATTGCCGAGTATGATGCTACGCCCGACACGTTTTAAGGTGCACGAACGATCCAAGGTTCTTATTGTGCCCCTCAACAGATAAACAGATAATTGTCTTGCTTATTGAGCTAACAAGCGAAGCGATTACTCGTTGCCAGGCTCCTTAAGGCACAATTTATCTCCAGTTAATATTTTCGGTTGAGAGCCTGATACCTAGATTAGTCGCAATGGTTCTTTTGTTCGGCCAGATCTGGTTTCGTCCTAGAGGGTGAGCAAGGCCGCTTTTATTTGACCTTAGGGTGAGCCTTAAGGTGAGCCTCACTGAGCGACTCCCTGAGCAATCCCTACGAGGAGCCTAATCCAGCCGCTATAATCCGGCTAAAGTTGCCGATGAAGTTTCACATTGGTTTCAGCAACGTACGCGTCCGGCTGCTACCTAAAGTCCCTCATCAGAGCTTTCTCATTCGCATGCGCCTCAGTCGGACTGCTACGCCCCGATTGTTACCTAACATTCCTTACGCTATCTGTCAAGGGTATATTCAAAGGTGTGGCGGAAGCTATAGAACATTGCTCACAAAGATTCATTACACAAGCAGAACATAGCAAGCGCCTGTTCAACAGGTTCACTGCCAAGGCGCGGCTAACCTTCCTTGCCCCGAACACCAGACCTTTCTAGCCTCGTGGGTCTACTATTCTTGGCATTCCGTCATTCCGCTGCAACCAATCATAACCTGCCTCCGCAGGTACCAGTCTACAGAGGGCGCTGGAGGTATGAGGCGGCAAGGGAGACGTTGCCTATCCTGTTTTGGTAAGGACGATTGGCCCTAACCGCGCAGCAAGGTAGGCACTCCGGTACATGGTGGAAGTGTTGCTAGTACGCCAAGGTGTGCAAGGGTGTTAGTGCCATACTGTTTTCACTTGCCACCTTCTGTCGTTATTATTCTACCCCACAGTCAGAAACACATAAAAAGGTTGAGTTCTGTAGAGCAGCACGGCACTAAGACCCCTGAGGCCTTGGCATACTAGCAGAACTTCCACCATGTACTCGGAGTAGTTAGACTGAATTGGATGCCAACCAGCTGCCATCTGCAGTAAATTGCCTTGCAGGAAGAGTCCAGGCGGGGAATTGCGGCCTAGAAGAACCTTTGAACGAACTCGTGCTCCTTTCTTACTCTGCTTTCTTTATCATCTTCGCCATCAGCTGTATATCAATAAACTTCAGTTGCCGACGACATGGCGCTCACATTTTCCACTCCTGACGGACGACTCCTTACGGCCAAGGTGGGACTTGATGATATAGTCACAACCTACTCCGCGGCAAGGTCTGTATATGGCTGGATGGGTGGTATGGATGGCATTAAGTTCCTGATATCAAAGATTCCCAGTCCATTCCAGCGCCGGCTGCAAGAGTTTCATCTTGATCGTAACTTGCAACTACTTCCAGTCAGAAGTTTCATCTTGACGAGTCATGGTCCTGTCCTTGCCCATATCGACAATGCGCATGAGTCATTTGGTGGAGACATCAAAACCCAGCTCATAGGAAGCACCATTTGTGCTCTCAGCCACGAAGTTAGTTCTGGAATCGCTGTGGAGCTGTTCTCGGAGTGCTTGATGCCACACTTTTTCGACACGCCCACCCCCTTGACAGATGCACTCCGTGATCAACTGGTAGACGAGACCAATCTGCAGTTGATACTGAATGAAGGTGCGTCAAGAGGTCTGAACGACCTTTTTATGGAAAGGATTTCGGAGTTGGGCCTACCCATGCACAATTCCCCCTGGCGTCGTTCACATTTACATCAACAAGTCAACAAAGACGAGCTAGTTCATGAAGGTCAGATGATTGGGGGGATGCTGAAATGGATCGCTCAAGACAAACCTTCCGAATACCAAACAAGGAGCGCTTCAGTAGCCCGTGCCGCTGCCTGTCTCCAAGCTATCGGTTATAGTATTGGCCAAATCAGGATATGGGACGGAAATGGGCAATCACCTCCGGCCATGGCAGCCAAGTCTTTGGTGTTGGTCTTAGGAGGCTCTACACCGACAGATCCTTTACTGCTTGAGCCCTTCCCGACTCTGTCGGGTATGGCAGTCACACACTATCAGTATAAGACAGTAGGATCTATGCTACTTTCAGCCTTGGGAGGGACTTGCGGAGCATTCCCTGAAGTATTTCAATCGTACTTCGATCAGATCTTCCAATATGTCAGTACACACTTGGATGCTAGTCTCCAATGCTCAGAAAAGGACATTGGTCTGGAGGTAATATTCAAATGGAAGGCGTCTACTGAGAGTACCTCTCCGGTAGCGAGACGGCTAGCTGCCATTTACTTTCCAAAATCTGCCGACTTCGTCGCACCTTGTTACGCGTCCGTTGACAATGCAGCCAGTCTCGAACGCATCACTATGAACTTAGATGCAGAGCTTCTGGACGATGTTGGCGTTCCTGAAGAGCTCGCACACTTTCGCGTCGTCTCTGCCTCGGTTGCAATCTCCATTGCGAGTCGCCTTGCACCGAAAGGATTCGCCACTATCCGCCATTCTACGGAATTGGACTTATGCTTTAGCCATTGGCTAAAACAAATCTGCAGGATAATCGACCAAGCTCAGGGGGGCACCGTGGAACTCCACAAAGCCATCGGCGTCCTAGCCGCCGTCCACGCTGGTTCTGGCCCTGCCTCGATTGAAACCTCCGACAATCGCAATATAGCCTGGCGCCAGGGCATCTACGCCGTCGTGCCGTCTCTCCTCCTCAAAATGGACCTCGATGTGGACTTCTTGCAGCTTCAATGCATCGATCGCTTCTGGGCGAACGTGAAGGTGCGCCAAGACGGCTCTATTAGATCTGATGTCGTATCAGCAGCTCTGTGGAGAACAAAGATTGTCGAAGCAGCTACAACCAACACCGATTCAAATTCTGCGGTACAGCGTCTTGATCATCCCTGGCTTGGACCTGTCGAGAGAGCTGCTCCGGATCTTGCACTGCACCTGAGCCTCGGCACGCCGCAGCGCTTTGGGGGTACAGACTTATGCTTCACCGCTCGCATCGAAGGCGCAATAACGGGCACTGTCGGCGTCATCGATGTGTTGCGAACATTATTGGTAAGTCGACCCGTAGGCGAGTCAGTGCAACAGCAGTGTCCTGCGCATGCCGCACTGTCCGCGCTGCAAGTGCTCAACGTCAAAGCTAGTTGGTGGGCTCGAGATCGATACGTCAAGCCTGTGTCCAAGCACATGTACACCTATATCTCGGTCAAAGACGATCCCTGCTGGACGATTTTCTTGGCCGGGCAAACAGCATTTTTACGAGGAAAAGTTGTGTTTGGATGCGTGGAATGCATTTCACCGGAGATTCTGAGTCCCGGTGTGCTTATAGGCTTCCGCTGAATACGGTACGGACTCTTACATATATGTGACCGTTATGACCTGGCAGGTTCAATCTATAACACACAGTGTGGCTGATTTGGACGATTTTGTTCCATCCTACCGCCTGCGATTCTCTAAGACCTTTATAAGTTGAGTTGCACCCAATGATAATATCAACATGATGACAACCGGGAACCAGATATTGAAATAAATTTACTCATGAGCTGATTTCAAGCAACACTTATCTAACAAGGAAATTTGATGAAGACTGTACCGGGTCCAATGAGTGATTTTATGAGTTAGATGAAAATTGACTTTCTGCACATTGCGGATGATGCTGCTGAGCTCAAAATCTATGTAATGAGACAGAGTCTGCCGGCTCAACAAGTCTCAAAATCTTCAAGTACATGAAGTTTCAAGGTATCAGACATGACTATCAGTCAATGTTTATTTATGATGAATGTACCCGTCCATGCATAAAGACCATTTATTTACAAATGGACTGCATATCTTTATGAACCGACGAGCTAGTCCTAATGCGTCACGATATTCATGAATAGATCGTTCAATCACAAAGCAACCAGTTCCTTCATAATATGACTGTCGCTGCTTTACTAGTGCTATTGAACAAGAAAGACAGGAAGTTTCCTGTCACTGTACATGCACCCGTGAATTTTTAATGAAGCCTGCAGCGGCTGCTTCCGACCCCTCATTGATAGCAAACAACACTTGATTTTCAGGGACTCTGAGTCTCCCACTTCATTTTTAAGGTTTACATGGGGGCGTTAATAGCAGCACTCGTCAGTTTCCAAAGAGACTAAGCGATTTATGAAGACTCAGTCGATTTATAAAGCGTCAGTCAATTCATAAGGTGACTGCCTTCTTTATAAACAGACGTGGTTGGTTTACGAAGAAAATAAACTTTATGCCTCAACGGGTACAAAGAAAGGCAGCTAGGATCTGAGCACCCTGATACACTGATGACTGTACACAACTTGGCTGTCACCTATGACGACCAAGGCAGGAATGAAGAAGCTGAAGCTCTATATAACCGTGCGTTAGCAGGGCAGGAGCGTCAGCTCGGTCTTCAGCACCCAAAAACGGTACGGACGATAACAAATTTCGCTGCCTTCCTCGAAGAGCAAGATCGATTCGACGAGGCGGCCGCCATGCGGTCTAAGCTGCGGTCGGATTCACCGCAGGTCTCTGCAAGAGGATCCCTGAGTGACACGCAAGAGTCACAGGAGAGGTCGGAAACTGTAGGAGCTGTACTCTAGTTGCAGGGCAGGCGGTCGCCGTCAAGGGCGGGACTCCGCTACTTCCTTGACTCGAGCGGAACAGTATCGTCTCGACTGCCAGGGCGCGCAGAAGCGCGATGTCGGAGAGGCGGTCGTGGCTGTCTATCTGCGGAGATGGCGAGGTTCAAGCCTCACCGCGATTGAGGGAGGTATAGAGAGCTACCTGAGGTACCGCGTGGGATGGGTTCCTTTTTGGGGGCGAGTTCATGATCCCATTGTCTCTGTTGTAACGCACATTTTCTGTTTCTTACGGCCGAGAGGTTTTTTTGGAAAACACGCAAGGATTCGCTGTCTGTTCTAATGCGAAAGTACCTTTTTGTTCGCTCTACTGTGTCCAAATTCCCGATTTTCCGCCGATGGTGTCTACGCATCCTCGGAAACACCGTCTTCGCCGCAATCGACTAATCCGCTCGCCTCCCTACTACTGCTTTCTTCCCACGTATCCGTCCCCTCGCACTCTTGTTGGCTAGGAGTATCATCTTCTTTTCGACGCTACGGCTCTATCACCAAGTGTATTCTCCCCGAAAGATATAGCTATCTAGGTCCGCGGTATATGATCTTCGAGTGAGGCAACGAGGCGGAAAGATCGCTGGTTGGCCAGGGTGACGGGGTCCATTTCTCTAGGCGGCTGACCAGAACGGGTCTCTCTTGCGGAGTTGTACGGGTAAGGGCTTTTTGAAGTGGGCTGTGTGGCTGACTGGTTGTATTTGAGACCTTATGTGTTAATCAAGGCGGTTAAACATCGTTCAGTTTTACGAACAGGTCCGAGTGTCTGGTACGTGGTTGTTACATACCGTTTATTGGCTTTTCTGTCGGTCTAGGCTTTCGTTTACCGCAGCACGTGGCTCGGTGGCTTGAGAATAACATCCAGCACGCGCTCCTCCTGTCTGTGTCATTTCTCAGAGCCGCGAGAATACGGGTCCATGCCCCAAAACCTGGCTAGCCCTATCTTAATAGAGACAAATTACAAGAGATCAGCATTGCCGCTCTGCCAGCCACTGCTGACGTTGCTCAAGCCATCTGAATCGACCCAGAAGCTCCCCTCATAAACGGAACCGGCCTACCAATTCGTGCTGTTACGTCCAATGATACAGTTCTTAACCCATTCCCACACGCCTCATTGAACGCCTCCAGACTCCTCTACGTTCCCTCCACCTCCGCCATCACAAATCCATGAGCACTGGACACCATTTCACAGCCAGCGCAGTACAATCGCTGCGCAGTACTCTGCGGTGCCGGTATTGACGGATCCGGAATGCCGAACTCGAGAAAGACACTGGAGCAGTGGGCGTAGAGTTTGCGGTGGCTGATACAAGAAGAGAGGATGACGCAATAGCGCTCAAAGATGTTGGGATGCTCGAAGTAGAAGGCGCCGCGTTTGTTGTCGAAGGCTTGAGGAAGCTGGATGCGTTGCTATAGGAAAAATGGGGCGTTGAGAACGGGGTAGTAGGCGGCCTTGTATGCAGGCATCAGTCGCACCTACAGCAAAGACAGATTGGTATGCAGATCCTTTGACACAGCACCGCATCGATGTGACCAGATGGGAAGATAAGAAGGAAGCCGCTCACAGCTTCCCAGGCTCATAGCCATCTCCTCAAAATTGCCGAATACGCAAGGAATGACTCAACCGTAAAGCCCGACTAGGAAAAAACCGAAAGCTACCTGTACACCCTATCCCTTGCTTCAGCTCCCCATGGTCCTCCTCCCATCCATAGCAACAAAAACAACCCCAACCCCTTCAAACATCAAACTCTTCCACTACATCCCCCCCTCCCCTTATCAAGCCAACTGCAACGCCCCCGTCCCGACCCAATTCCCCGCATCAAACACCGCCAAACTCACCGCCCCCAACACCCCCGCCGCCGGCATAAGATACTCCTCCAAATACTCGCCCAACGCCTGCAGCGCCGCCCCCGTCACCCCCCACGTCTGCTGATGGTTCCCCGCGTTCTGGAAACTCAACTCCAAGCCGTAGTTCTGCAGATGGTAGACCCCGTGCGGCAAGGGCCCGTCGCCGGCTTGGGCGATGTGCGCGGAGATGGCGCTGGAGGCGTTGTGGACGAGCGTTTCGATGAATGGGTCCGACAGGTAGTATTCGAAGCTTATGTGGATGTAGGTGGAGGTGCCGGGGGCGCACCAGGTCATGGGGGGGCGGCCGGGGACGGCGCGCGGGAGG